>HG995332.1:3626752-4193759 GCA_905333045.1 Lysandra bellargus
ATGGAAGAATAACAATAATTATAGTAAAATTATATCTAGTGTTATCCTAAATACTAATGAATTATAGGTCTACCGGAATCTAATGGCAAATTTTGACAGCAGATTTTCAAAAATATCCTTGATCATTGGATTAATTTATATATTTGCATGTTTCACATACAGAATCAGCCGCTATAAGGAAAAAAAGGATCAAAATGTTTTATTCCAATTACCCCGGTATTGCTAGAGTCAATTTATTTTCTCACTTTTTTGTCATCAGATTCTGATAGACCTATCGCTGCAATGACGTAGGTAGCCGCTCTACGATGCAGCTACAGCGTAGCGCTACGGGCACGTAACTGTGCTACGAATTTGTAGCATTGCTACGATTGTAGCGTGTGCTTCTACGCGGTGCGGCTAGTACGCTGGACTTATGATACCCACCTGCTTCTTGTGCCTATTTGAAGCGGAATCAACGCCCCCAATGCGGGGGAAGAGAACTAAATTTGACGTAACCACAACCAATAACAACAGTTGTCATCACTAGTATTAGTTCTAATTAGTCACTACTGCTATCAGCGCCAATATAGCGGCTTTAAAACGTCATTTTTACGTCAGATTTAGTTCTCTTCCCCACATTGAGGGCGCTGATTCCGCTTCAAATAGGCACAAAAATAGCTGTTATTTCAAAGGGTACCATAAGTCCAGCGTACTTGTATAATGGAGGTCAGACTGTAGTATCGATGGTTGTATTGTCAGACTTGTTTATTACTTGTCTACCTCTCTTTGGGGCTCCACTATAATAACTGTAGTGTGCTTTTTTAAAACTGTTTTTTTTTTTTATAAAGAGGCTGAGTATAATAATTATAGTGTTGACCGTATAAAGGCAGAAATCAATATTGATTTTCGCTTTAATTTTTAAAGTCTGACTGCTACTTAGCAGTCTGGTTTAAAGGTAAGGCTTGATAAAAAATAATGTTGCTTTTGTTTCTCGTATTCATAAAAGGAAAGGCATAATATTTTAACACTAGATTAATTTGGTGTTAAGACATTATCGGTCTTATTAATAAAAATGGCCTACACCCAGCATAATCCGTCCTTACACTTGGAGTTGTTAATCCAGGAGTAAGGCCGACTTAGCTCTGGTAATAAATTCTTATTAATAAGTAAGTAAGCTTGGAGTAACAATACATTCCTTACATCGGGATTAAAGGGTGCAATATGGCAACCCTTTCAATTTAAAAGTAAAAAGTGTCACTGAGAGAATGAACTAACGTCAGAAATGACATATTTTATGACACTGACAGTCAACATCTTTGCCTGTTATTATTTCAAAATTCGAATGTGCGTGTTTTGCTGTGGTGCATGATGTAAGCCGTAAGGTGTTTATTTTTTTGTTTTTTGGTTTTGTTACTGTTATTTTGTGCAAGTTTGCACCGTTACTTCTTTGAAGTTTTGTACTTCGAATCTGTGTTGAAAACAAATAAAAAAATATATAAATTATCAAATACAATGGGCGAACAAACAAAATGTATGTTCCAGTAATTGGGATAAACATTTTTTTTGTTCGCTCATTGTATTTGATAATTTATAACAATAAATATTAATACATTTATTATTATAAATTATCAAATGCAATGAGCGAACAAACAAGACGTATTCGTTCTAGTAATTGGGATGAAGATGAAAAAGTAAGTTTTTACGATAACGGTCGCGTTAGACATCTGGTACCTATAAAATGTTGGGTCGTATTATTTTTTGTTCCAATGTTTTATTTTATTCTATTTCAGCAACTATTTCGCATAGCGTTCTCAAATTATTGAAAATAAAACATTAGACACCAATAAAAATAAGCTTTAAGGTGAGGTGATATAAAGCCACCTCTTCTATCTCCAGCTAGATCATCTTTTACCATAATATTATCAATAATCATTACAGCAGTATGTTTAAAAAGCCTGTATTTTCTTTTAAATGCACCTTCTTCAAGTTCTTCTAGTGGATTTTTACGTATTTTGTAATGCTTCACGCTCCTTGTCAATGGCATGAGGTTTTCAACCTCATTAATGTCCTCTATCACCCTCAAATATTCAGTAAAATAGTCACTATCCATCTTTTCGCTAAACAAAATCAAAGCAGCAAAAATGTGAGTTTTGTTATTTGTGACTACACACATTGAAACAGTCATTTGGAGGGGCGCGCCAAGTTATCGTAGTTGATCTCTAGGTTATGTCTTATGATGCCGTCAAAATTCAATTTTCAAATGTTAAAATACACCTTTGTTCTATACTTAATCTCTCCTTAAACTAGGTAGTGTGAAGGATTAACTTATATTCCGAGGGTAGATTCAGATTAGTTTACTTCTTCCTTACTCCATGTTTATTAATACTTCAGTCGGAATTTCCAGGAATTGCTATTGTATTCTATTGTTGTCGCGATCATCGGTGCTCGCGCGGGGCCTGAAGGATTAATACGGAATTTTATTACTCTTACCTTAAGCCTAGGAGTAAAGTTATTCTTGCTCTAGTCTGTGTTTATTAAAAAGGGTGTTAGACTTTTAAAGCGATAATCAATATCATGATTTCTGCTTTTATTTTTTGTATGATCAACACTATAATTATTTAACTCAGCCTCTTTTTAAAAAAAATAATTTAAAAATTAAAAAAGCAAGTTATCACGTATCAGTATAAGTGGTAAATTTGCGTTTTACCTATGTAAATGAAAAGCTCAGTTTGGCTAAGCTGCACCAACTTAAACGTTATCTGAGTTGGACCCCCGCCAGCTTCGTCCACGTGCCTTCTCTCTGAATAATGAATGAAGCACACGTTTGCGGTTATATTGAACGGTTTTACGATTTGTATTTTACGACGCGTCATGGTAACTGCTCATTTTCCTCTTTATGTCGCGGCTTTAAGCGAAAATTCTCCGAATAATAAATATTATGATGCTTAAAACGTAACTCTTATAAATATGCTTTGGATCTTATTACGCACACAAAAAAGCTATTGCAATGAAACTTACACTCAGTGCTGTAATTTGTCTAGCCAAGATTGTATCCGGGATACCCGATAGTTGCAGCCTACGCGTAGAATGTACTTTCTCGAGACTAAAAGTATTTCCCTACATTTGAACAAAATTGGCACATCGGTTCAAGCGTGAAGAGGTAACAGACAGACAGATAGACAGACAAACTTTCGCATTTATAATACTTTATACAAAATTTACAATTTTAGTGTAATATGGATTATATATAAGTAATTCATAAAAATTATACCAGTATATAAATTTAAATGGATATGACGACCTCTGTGGTTCAGTAGTGAGCGCGTTGGTCAAGCGCGTCAAGCCGAGGGTCGCGGGTTCGAATCCCGCCGACGGAACAAAAAGTTTTCTAAGTTCCTGGGTTATGGATGTGTATCAAATATGTGTATCATATAATAAAAATCTTAAATATATGTATAGTATAAAAGTATTAAATATATTTCGTTTGTCTGGTACTCGTAACACAAGTCCTTCAGGTACTTACCACGGGGCCAGACTGACGTGGTGTGAAGAGTCCATAGATATCATTATTAATTATTAAATTACATCCCATTATATTATCTTCGTAACCATACCACGAAATTGTTTCAAAACATTAGTGTAATGTGCACGGGGCTGAAACGCGAAGATAACGGCGCTGGCCACCGGACGTTCGGCCCGATACCCAAGTACAAATACTCTGTATATATGGATTGAACGTAATCCATACAAACAAATGCGAAAGTGTGTTTGTCTGTTACCTCTTCACGCCCAAACCACTGAAACAATTTTGCTGTTTGCTATGGAGATAGTTTGATTCCCAAAAAAGGACACAAGATACTTTTTATTCCGGAAAAAATGTAGGTTTACCGCGCGATACACTAAAAGTAATATTGTATTATGATACCAGAGCCCCTAGCCAACACGTTTCCTTATCGCTTTTTTATAGAATCGCTGCTCAAAACTTTTGAATTGACATAAGGATTCGATAACATGAAGTTGATATTCGACTCTTGTTACGAAGATACTTTATGTCCCGGGAAAGGACATACGATACTTTTTGTTCCGAAAAAATGTACGGTCCCCGCGCGATGAACGAGTTTTGGCGCAACGGAGTTGCGGGCATCATCTAGTAGTGTAGTAAAAAGCCGAATAATTTACTTGGTTCAACGCGCTAATCTCACGAAGTATGATTAATGATATTAATTAAATTATAATTAATCATACTTCATTATTTAAATGAATTATAATACTTCGTGAGATTAGCGCGTTTAGGTGAAGGTAGAACTTAGGTACTAGGGGGAAAAAATTGGTTTGTTTTTTTGCGTGAAAATGTCTAGTTCGTGCGGAATTTCTTTCTTACGTACGCGGGCGCAACATTTACTTATATTAGACATTACTTTGCATTGCATTTCTTTTCTCTTCGGAACTTGTCGGTAATTAAATGTGTTATAACGTAAATTAACTTTAATAGTTATCTACCATTACGTGTTTGGAGAGAAACACGCAACAGCTCTTAATCAAAATAGTTTCGAAACTTCCAATAAATTCTGTTGAGCTAACCAGATTGTTGTATAGCGCGGTGGTTTTTCTCAGAAATATTAGCTGATCGATAATTTCCAACTTGGTAACTGAATAATACGTTATAGTTGCTATAGCCTTTTTGGGTTGAAAGGCACTTTACACGTAAACTGATTCACGAGAAATTTTGTATCCATGGATAAATACATTTTGAAAGACTTGATTCTACTAGTCTGCCTAATGAATGAGTAGAAAACTAGCGAGAACACTTGCCCACTCACGCATATATATATTTTAAATGTGATTTTAATGTTTAAAAGAGATAGCATACATTTTTGCTGTGTGTGTTAAGTTGGCAACTTTTAGTTACGAAAATTAAACTACTGACTACGTTATGCAAAACGTAAAGTGAAGTTTGATGAAGCCGTACCTAACCTGAAAGTAGGTTCATGGTCTCAAACCCGACAGTTCTGTATACTGTCAAGAAGGTAAATGCGAAATAAATAGCTTCGAGAGCAGTCGTCTTGGCATTCAACCAATGATACATTCGCCATACATAATATTCATTGAATTTCAAATTTTAAGGTCATTAAAATAAGGGTTGTATTCGTTTGAATATAAAAGGCAGCTCGTTGTAAAATGGATGCAACAGTAATCATGCAAATTAAGTAACATTGTTTTCATAGAAACAACAAAGGATTGAAGCGTGTCAGATAAGTCGATATGCTTTGTCTTTGTGTTTTGCAAACGTATGTCTTTTAAGGCGGCACGTTTTCCATATTCGATTTCCCAATTAGTTTTCGTACGTATGCGCTAGTCTTATAGAGTTCCAAATAGAAATTCCACATAAGAAAAACGTTAACAGAAAACGTGTGTATGCGGTCAGCCTAATAGTATAGGAGGTAGCAACGTTTTCGAGAAAGTATTTCAGGTCGGCTGATTTTGTGATATGTCGTCATACTTGCTCTCCTGGTTACAGTCCGGGCGGTCTGGCTGCCGGTAATCGTTGCGTTCATTAGTGCGCATTTCATTTATCTAAGTGATGCTATTAATATAAGGAGTGCCTGATAAAAAGAAATGACAATCTCTCGCTTCTGGCTTTTGTCATGTTAAAGGTCAATTATTATTATTATTGTCATAATTATTACTCAACGACTACCGGCAGCCACACCCCCCAGACTGTGACCAGAAGAGCAAGAATGACGACATATCAAGAAATCAGCCGACTTGAAAAACTTTTTTAACCGACTTCAAAAAAAGGAGGTTATAAATTCGACGCGTATGTATGGAACATTTCCAGAACTGCCCAGTTTTTGTATATGTTAATCTATGACAGCTTCTGAACAAATTAATGCGCCCAAAAGTGTATGTATGTATGTATGTATGTATGTATGTTTTTATGTTTGTGCACGCATGTCTCCGTAACCACAAGTCCGATTTTAGTGATTCTTTTTTTATTGTACTAGGTATTGTTCAATTTAGGGAATACTGCTAGTTTCAACTTTCATCAAAATCGGCTCAGTAGTTTTTGAGATAGGGAATCTTAATTCTTAATAACGTACAAAAATTTGAAGTCAGTTTTATCTTTTTAAAATACTATATTTTTCAAACGTTGCTACCTCCCGTACCATAAAACCATAATAGAGAAACACATGTAGCTAGGCTCGAATTATGTTGAACATCACAATATAATAATATTAGTATTTAAAAAGTTTAATAATTATTATTTCATATTGTGATTATATTTCTTTGTAAGTTTTATTGAGGTGTCATGGTCATTGGTCGGTCACAGAACTTCCTAAATAATTTATTATTTAATACACGAGTATGTTTAATGTAGCGATACATTAATTTTGTTTCTATTCTACTTGTTTTATTTTTTCTATGATAAAGTTTTATTTAAAAAGTTACTTCGTATTAAATGGAGCTTCCCAAAAAACATTTGATATATAATTATCATATTATTTTTGGCATTTAATTTCGGACGTCGCATCGCGTAGAAATCGTAGATTTTGTGGTAATTAAACCAGATTTACGCTCATTCTTGAGAATTAAAATTATTATAAGACCCATCTTGATCATTTTAGTGGCTAAATGCTTATTTTCTAAGACGCAGGAGGTTAATCTGCAACTTCGGTGCATCGAAATTAGCTTATACTTAATTTAGAAAGCGTAATTGTTTCCAGGAAAAAATCTTATATATTATTATTTATTTATTTGTCCAAAGCATTACAACATTTTACAGGAAAACGATATATACTTTCCCATACAAAAACCTAAAATGTTTATCCGTATGGGAGATTCTGATCTCCCATACGGATCTCTCTATCTCATCTCCCTATCTGATCTTTCGGGACTTACAGTGTTTAAGTAAAATCCATGCTAAAGAAGATGGATCAAAATTGCCCGATGTACTATAATAATAGGTAAGTAATCTAAAAAATAGTGTTACTATCATGGGAATAATTTTATTTTGTTTTTATAGGGCGTGCGTGGGGCAATTCTGTTTGGAATGTGATCCGATTTTTTTCATGACAAGTGTTTTAGTTGATTAGGCCCGATTCGACCAAACTTCAAGTTACACGAGTTTGTTCCTTCTATTTACTCTAGAATATTTACGTTCGCCAACCAAGTTACTCGAAGAGTATAATTAAACGTCAATTAGGGTCAATTCAGACTTTCTTCACATTTGACATATTTGCAAGACGTCTCATCCTAACGAAATCTGTCAATTCAGTACAAATTTAGAAATGCATCTACCCGTCGCGTTGCGGTCTGGCTTGACCCTTACAGTTCACAATGACACCGAGCGTGATAAACGGCCCATTCACTATCCTGCATTGCAGTATTCACCATCCTGCGTGCAGTCCGCCGGCTTATGCAGGATAGTGAATGGTGTTGCAGGCCTGCACGGCGGACTGCAGCTGCAGCAGGACTGCAATGCAGGTTAGTGAATGGGCCCTTATAGTTGACACCCTGTTGGGCAACTATTGTTTTATTATTCTATTTATTTTCCACAAAACAGCATAGTTTTATTGTTAAAGATAAATTATTCGAAAGCCAAATATTCGGATGAAAGGACTCATTAACAGTGAACACAAAGACAATAATTATTAATATTGCAATCAACAATGAAGATAACTGCTCGAATAATACAGTAACGACTTGTAATTATCGATACACAATATTATTTTGTTGAAACAATTTGATTGCGATTATAATATTTGAAACAGAATTGAGTACTTAGAATTTAGTGTTTTCATCAATTACATTGTTATTATAATACTGTATTAATACGTTTCAAATATTATAACGAATTAATATGTTATAATAATTAGTTATATTTGAATCCCCGGCTAAAATCACGACAAAGATAGTTCACTACTATTAATTTCGCAACTAAATTACATTTTAGATTTTAAAACACTATTTCTATTGTTTCAGAATTTGATGCCCTAAAAATAGTGAAGCTAATAGTGCCAGACGTGATACAATATGGAGCGCAAGACTCGGCGCTTTTGGACTGTGATTACACGTACGGGAACGACACCCAAGGAATGGTGCTAAAGTGGTTCTTTCAGAGTAGAATGCGGCCAGTGTACCAGTGGATCGCCGGTCACATGCCTCAAGCTATCAACGTGCTGCGCGGGCGAGTGGATCTGACGTATCGCGCTTCCGACGATCCCTTTAAAATGTATCGCGCGATAAAGATCGTGAAGATGAGCACCGAACTGTCCGGGGAGTACACTTGTGTGATCTCGACCTTCATGGCCGAGGACGATGCTACTAAGAGGATGGTCGTGTTCGGTATGCCAGCTACTTATGTATGTACCATCGAGGAAATTGATTCATGGGCAGTTGTTGACAGACCAACGTCATTTGGTCGGATCATGTTACTTTAGGTGTGATTTCACCAAACATACATAAAACTTTGCTTTATAAACCTTAGTTTCTATGAACGCGTTCGTTCTGCGACGTAAATCTCGTTTTGTTTCGATTGGATTTCACTACCATCTCTTGATCGCGATTATTAAATCTAAGTTTACGTGACGTCACGCAATTATTTTACATGTTTTCAGCTCAGACCAATAAAGAAAGAAAGACGGAGTATTTACAGATAATGGCGTGAAGTCGCTGTCGATCAATGTGTGCGTCACGCCTAGCATAAATACGCTAGGCGTGTGCTTGTGTGCAAAAAAATAATGTTGCCAACTCAGGGTTTCAGATTGTCAAACTCCCATCCTCTTGCAGTCTTATTAAACTACTAAGTAATGACTACAAAAGTTGCTATCAAACTAGATTGTTAATCATTATTCATTAGTAATTGCTGAAAAAAGTAAATACTTAAATATCTATATCTAATAAATTATGTGTTTCAACTAAGAACAGACAGACAGACATACATACATACATACATACAGACAAAAATTGTAAAGAATGTTGTTTGGTGTATGCAGTATGTATCGTGTACAGATTAATATGCAAATAGTAAAAAAATCTTTCAATACTACAAACAGACACTCCAATTTTATTTATATTAATAGATTTTAAATGAATAACGAATTTTAGGTTAAAAATAAACATTTGTCAGGATAATACAGCACGTAATAATATTTTTCCCCTATTATGGGGAAAAATATCTTGCGACCAGCATGCAGCACTGGTTGAGGTTCTGTGTTCCGAGACTCCCGAGACAATTTTTAAAACTAATAAATTAAATTCGTTATTTCGGTGGTAATACATAAATATTCAACTAATTACTTGTGAAACGTAATCCCACAAGGTTTCTTTTGAGCACAAGAATTGTTTTTGCACCATTTAACGATGCAGGATGGCATATTTTGATATTTCTTGACACAGATGAAAACGACATGCGCCGTCACTCGTTGAAACCGGAATGGCGGGCGGCCGGCTTCCTATGGCCGTATCGGCTTCCTATTGCCTGCCTCACCGCGTAGCATGAATGGCTCTATCTTTTTTTATTGGTCTGAGGTTTTCAGTATTTTAAAGTCTTTTCACGTTAATAACAATACATACACTTACAAACGCATGTGTTAAAACTGTCAAATTGACATTTCTTTTGTCTATGTTTTTCGTTCCGCCATGACAGGGCTTGAATGGGTTTAATGACGTTGAACTTAGGACTTTGGGCGTTCAGAAGATAAAACTCGGATTTGCTGTGAATGCGTTCCGTTTACGCTGATGAAATGCATTACGATGTTATAATAGCGTTTATACGTTTTGAGCCGGTTCAGAGTGATTCGAACGCGTTCCATTTCTGTCGTGAAATCGCCCCTTAATGTTAATTCTAATCTGTCGGCTGGGTTTGACGTAACGCGACCAAACTACGTAGGTCCCCCATCTGCCTAGGAATCAACTTCAATTTATACTAGAGAAATAGATGCATAGGCTTATGAATAAATTTCTCATTTGACTAACATTGACTTCACGGAACGCCAATCAACTAATAATACAGGTCCGTTATATTATGTCTATGAATCGATTTTTCTGATGGTATCTCTGTAAAAGTATTATAAATAGTACTTTTGCGATAAAAATGAAGTAAAGTAGAGCGATAACCATTAGCTATGTCTACACTGCGCACTTTCATCTTCAATTTTCGTCATCCTCTTTCATTCAACTTTCGTTTTGGCGCATTCAATAATGAATGAACGAACGCAACGTCAACGTTGTCATTAAAGAACAAACCGAGTTTTGGATACGCTCAAAGGGGATGCGTCGCGGGCATGCCTCACATTCGCTGTTGACTGCGATATAACACATGCCCTTGATGAACAAAAAAGGCACAGTGTGGACAAAGCTATCATTGACGGTTAGACCTTGCTTATATTTACTTTCTAAGCGACATTAATCGATTTCAACATTTTGTTGTGTGTGATGTCAGTTTCTTCAAGAGTAATCTCTCTCCGTTACTGATTAAAACCTGGTGGATTTTGTAGCTCCGGAGACGAGTTTCCGTCTGATCCAGAACAAGAGTGATGACGACACCGTCAACGTGATCTGCGCGGCCGACGGCGCCTTCCCCGCGCCCATCCTCACGCTTTCCACGCCCGAAAGGTACCGTACTAAATAAGCATTAACCAGTCCACACTGTTCAATTCAATAATCGTATTGCTGTACTTATGAATTTATAATAATGAACAATAAAATCGCGTTACGACTTATCAACTGCTGAATGAAGTTTCAAGGTTACTGGGCCATTTATAAAGGCGATTTTTTAACAGACTTCCAATAAGGAGGAGGTAATATTATGTTCGTCTGTATATTTATTTTTTTACATGTCCAACGATAACTTCCACGTTTGTGGACCGATTTTCAAAATGTTTTTTTTTTATTATTTATAATCCGAATTTGGTACCATGTTCACAAAAGTGATGTTCTGGTGATAGCATCCACGAGGAATCGAGGAAACTCCTCAAAATTTATATTAAAACATGTTGATTTCAACTTTTCCTGAAGTATTTCAGGCATATACTTCGAAAAAAGTAAGACTTTGCACCCAGTTGCACCCTGGTTCCGAAGGTGCTAAACAGACTCAACAACTCTTGAATCCTAATAGATACATATTCGGGGATTTTGGCGTTGTTTAAACAACTTAAAGTATAAGCTAATGTATCAGTTATATTAATCATCATCATCACTACCACAAAATGATGCACCATAACATTATGACTATACCAGCCCAAAAAATTGCTGAGATCCTTTGAATAAAACCCAAACCCCATTAACCGCCAAAATGAAACCAATAGTATTTTTTTAACAAAACTTGCATTTATCTGCAGTTTGTATGTTAAATAAACAAAAAATAAAAGAAAAATCAAAAAGTTAGGTTCAACGGCGTGTTTTGTGCAACTTAGGTGTGATAAGGTTTCGAACTAACTTTTGACGTGATAACGTCTTATAATTCGATATGGGGTGCGCGCACGAAAAACATGACAGTTTATGCGGCGTTACCTCGCTCTGAGGCGTTCTATTTAAGGCTTGAAGTGCAAGCGAGAGCGCGGCACGAGCGACAAAGAGGCACGTTGTCTCTCAATAACCGTAAGACTCTTAGTCTCGAAACAAAGAGATTTTGTTTCGATTATATTACGTATTTCGATGACTTAGAAAATACTTTTGTATGAAGAAGTTTGGCTAGTTATGACCTTTGATACATTGACCACACTCTGAATGAAAAATAAATAAACAATCTGTGAGCTATTAGTATTATTTTGGCTAATCAAAATTGTGCTCTATTTCCTACGTGTCAAGGTATGACTTGTGCTTTGTTCGAAGATTTTACTGGATTTCACGAATGTATACAGTAGCGTTTTGTATTGCGAATACTTTATTTTACTCATTATAAATATTTTTAGACAATCATTTTAAAGAAATACATCGAAATAACTTTAGGTTATACTCGAAAAAGTTTGTTTCTATTTATAGAGATTCGGAAGCGAGGGTTAAGGGGCTAAGGATAGTTGAACGTGACAACGTCATACGTTGTCACGTTCAATTATCGTCAGTAAACCGATTTTACAGACAACCGATTTTTTTTTTTTTGATAAATACTTTTTTATTACATTTTTTGCACTGACAACGAACTCCTCTATGATGATTTACATTTTGAAACTATTTACAAACATTTTTGGGGTAGTGATCGATACTATCTTCTAGGTAAACTAGAGACTGACGAGGAGAATAACGTAATAAGTTTTTAGGGTTCCGTAGTCAACAAGGAACCCTTATAGTTTCGGTCTGTCCGTCCGTCTGTCCGTCTGTCTGTCTGTCTGTCCGCGGTTTTGCTCAGAGACTATAGGACCTACAAAGCTGTAATTTGGCATGAATGCACATATTAATGATGCCGACAAAATAGTACATGAAATCTTAAAAAAATATTTTTTTATATGGTACCTTCCCTACACATCAAGCGGGGATGATTATTTTTTTTTTTGCGTCCGCCCATCGTGTGGGGTATCGTTGGATAGGTTTTTTTAAAATATTATGAGTATTCCCAAATCATTTTCCGATTTAGGGATGCGTTTGTGAAATATTAAGTTTTAAAGTGGAAAAAATCGTTAGAGTTCAGTGTCTCCCCCTTCTACCAGCTAAACGGTTGCTTCTGGAAATGTAAAAAAATTGACATGAGTAGGAAATGTGGTGAATTTAAAAGGAAAATTATCACGGCTAAGAAGACTTCATAAGTTATTGAGTAATAGTCGATAAACTAAAAAAACTGTTTTCGGCGAAGTATAAAGGAAGTTTTCGTTCAAATTCCTTTGAAAGCAACTGAGATGATGTTGTTAGTAGTGTAAAACACGTTATAAATGTAAATTCATTGACCATACACAAATTTACTACTTAAACTAAACTAGCGGTACTACGGAACCCTAAATTGCGCTCGACATGCACTTGGCCGGTTTTTTATAATATTTTCTGACACAAGTAAAATGTTACGATGTTTCGTCGGAACAGAATATAAACCATGCTATCATCAAAAGTCGTAAGTGGTAAATGCAAACGCTAATTATTGACAATAACAAAAGAAAAAAACATCATTCAAATATATATAGTTTATCGACTATCGCAGGGAAAAGAGGATATCCGGGATTTCACGATATCCCTAGGGATATCACGATCTCCCGGTAGATGCCGAATATTCTTGTTTGTTACGTCTTCTTACTAAAAATATCTAGTGATATGTCATTTCACTAAACTAAATCTAGTGAAACGTCAGAAAAGCGGACACCGCCGAATAAAAATCAAGCCACGCATTTCTCTCGCTTGCTCTAGTATAGACACGGGTACTTTGATAGGATCATCTAACATCTGAATCTGACAAGTAAGATGTTAGATGATCCTTGCGTCGGATGGGCATGTAAAAAGTCATAGCCTAGCAAACGAATGATTCTGGTTGGAAATGTCGAAAGCAGAAATTATGACTACGCCACTTTGTTTGGACTAGTTAGGAGATAAACATACTAAAAGTCCTGACCCCTTCGGTGTGCGCCGGAGGGGAGGGGGGGAAAAGAAGGATCCATTTTTTGGTTTTTAGACTAATTTACGAAAACGGTGCTTTGTACGAAATTTTATTGTACTACATAAGAAAAGCTAATAAAATTATCTACAACTTTGTCCTTTATATTTTGTATCTATCTCCAATCGTTGCCTAGCTATGAGCTTCTAAAATTGGTCGATTTTCAAATACATACATCAATACGACCTCAGGATATTTGTATTTTCTGAAATATTAGGAATTTTTGAAGACAGTAAATAGATAAATAATAGCTTGTTTTATGGTCTTTAATAAAACATAAAAAAAAATTTCTGAATTTTTTGTCTTTATGAAAAATCATTGACTTTTCAATGGTCATAGAACTTTCGTATGTAACCAACAAATCATTACTTCGTTTTATAAAACTGAAAATTTTATTCTTATGAGAAAAAATCTTCAGCATTTTTATTGCCAATGGTCAAGTTAATAATAATGAATCCTAATCTATAGTTAGTGCAGACTATTTTCACCTAAAAATACATTTTTTGAGTCTTTCTGCGGTATGAGGCTCGAAATTCTTTGTAATTGCAATTAATCTTTTTTCCTGTTATCTAAGTTACTAAAAAATCTTTTAAATGCCTGTTCTAGTCACAATAGACCGAATTTATGCCAGAACAGCCTGTAAACCAGTTCAAAACCGGAATAATGTGGTTAAATCAGCCAAAAATGAAGCCGATGCGATCAGTAAAAAGGCTCCAGGAGAGCAACGAGTCTCTAGAAACCGACCAAACCGTGCGGAAGGGTTCCCACTAAGATGGTCCATCCCGATCTGGAAAATGCGGAAGGTTGCTTTGTCATGAGTTTGGGAGATTGACCATGGTAACACCTTATGACACGAATTATGACTCTCTAGACCCGGCTGACGATAGTAGCACACCACAAAATTATTTGAACACGTGATTGTAGTAAATCCAGATGAAATTCAAGCCAGTATTTCTACCAGCACCAGCATCAGAGACAATTTCTTGTGGTCCTTCTTTTCCCCCCCCTCCCCTCCGGCGCACCTCGGAGGGGTCAGGACTTTTAGTATGTTTATCTCCTAACTAGTCCAAACAAAGTGGCGTAGTCATAATTTCTGCTTTCGACTTTTCCAAGCACACCCCCATTTTGAGCATTCGTTTATGGAATCTTTTTAATGTCAATTCAATACGATTCCCAACAAAAACTTTGAGATGCTCTCAATTTTTATTCCACCCATTATGAAGTGGCTGACGATCAAAGCTGTTATGTATTAATGGAATACTATTATTGTAATGATTTTCGCTCGGTATGAAATGACTTTTTAAACTGAGCGCGACCTCCCCTACTTTTAGCTACTGTCAAATCTTTTAGCTGCTATTTTACCTGCGTTTTTCTGTCTATAACGTCTGTAATTTCAGGGCAAAGAATTGTGTAAGAAAGCGGACATTTACCCTGTGATATGAGTTTTCTGGATGTACATGATAATTTTTATTTATGAAAGGAGCACAAAATAGCTTTCCCTTAGTATTCATAACGATATAAGATGTTAAAATTAATCAAACTCAATATTTATAAATTCTGAAAAAAGGGAAATTTTGCTAGTGGATTCGGCCGTTGTACCCAACTAGGTACAGTAATGTTTGAATCACAATTTTTCCGTCTATTTCAATAATCTATCACTAATTTGTTATTAATTATATAAATAAGAATGTATTGGATAAAATAACAAACACATATAGTGGCTGATTATTATGCGATTAAAATAAAGAGAGAATTTATGAGCTTACTCCTGCAAGTCGCAAAACTGTAAGTTTCAAACCTACCTTATGACTAAAAATATTGGTTGCCAGTTTAAATTTCCTAAAAAATTTGAAACTTTATCTTTAATCAAATATATAAAATAGAAAACTGAGATGTGATACCACAAACTTTTGAACAATCCTTAATTTTGTATGTGTACCCAATTGGGTACAGCGGCGGTAAATGAGTTAAGTTAGCTGGTACCGACTTCAAAATGAAGATTAAATACAGAAATAGTTGAGGCTTAGGCAAATTCTAAACCTCAACAATTTCTGTATTTCTCTCTCTATCTGAATTGTTTTTACCTTGGAAGTCGGGTTTAATCTTTTGTTAAAAAATTATAATTTTAAATAACAACGAATCTAAAAGGAAGCTAACGAATAATGATTTTGTTACTGTACTCTTGTAACTTAGCATGTTAATTTTATATGTTTGTTTGGTAGGCATAAATAATGATTCCTATTCTAATGACTCATCACAATAGCGTGTACGTAAACATAAATTTACTTACGTAGTAGGATTATAGTTAAAAAAAACTATGCTGAACATAACGCAGGAAATCCAGTATTGTGATAACAATTTACAAAGCTATTAGCAATAAAAATTTCGATACGGTCATAAATTCCCTGCCGTGGCGAGTTTACCCGTCCAGGGATTTCTCCCGGTCACACCTGCCAACCGGCCGACAACTTTCCTGATGAAATGTTTTTTGCTCGATTTTCCGTGCCCCATTCCGGTATTCCTTACATAATCACGTTACTATAACGCAGCTGCTTTAAAATATAGTTAGGTAAACGTCTACGGGCAAAAATTTTAAGAACCGTAAGCTTTTTTAATTCTCCAAACTTTCTTTACAATATTATGGATTTCCTTTACGTTGTTGTTGGATAAAGATCAACTCTTAAATAAAGTTCTAAAATATTAGACATATTAAGTTTAACTAACAATCTGATATACAAGAAACAAAGAGCTTCGGTGGCCTAGTGGGTAGACCTTTGGTTCGCACTCGAGAGGGTGCAGGTTCGATCTCGGGTGGAGGCGTGTTCCAATGAAACATTTTCAAATCTCCAGTACATATCGGACGCTCGTATGGTGAAGGAAAACATCGTGATTGAACCCGCACGTAGTGGGTCGCCATGACCATGTTGCGAGAATGGCGTATGTGCTTGGGCAACTGGAAATTCAAAATCTTGTCCTAGGCACTACAGTATTTGAAGAGTGGTTACTTTGCTCCGAAAATACTGTATAAATGATCCACAACGGATGCAAATGTCTTGTGTTTTTTAATATACAAACAACCCTGACCTAGGAGTGGCAACGAAGTAGAAAAAGAGAAATATTTCATAGAAAAATCACGCGAAAATCATAGTTGATTGAATAACTCGAGCGTCACCGGCGACAGGAGAATTCCCTCTAATATCCTCGAACACATTTATTTCTATTTCGTTGGCAGACTCCAGAAATGCCGGTGAATTATAAAACACTCACGTAATACTACGTGAGAATGATTTTTATTTCTATCAGGTCTTAACCAGATAGAACCGTTGGGATACGTGCAAAATGCAGTTTATTTATAAAATTGTCTTTTGGCTTTTATTGGATTTAAATGACGTGTGCTCACTGCTCACATTGCCGAATATTACAAATGAGGAATCAATTTCCATTCACTTGACTTGGAATAAAAGGCCATTATTTGGTTAATACTTTATTAATCTAATTTAATGACAGATTTATGCTCTCTGATTGCATGAAATCAAACGGGAATGAGAAATTTAGATACTTATTTTAATTTCCCTAGTTAAACTGTTTCCGTAAAATAACAATTTTGCTAAAATTTTAACTTCTGGATTTTTCGAACAGTGTTTTTTTTTCAAACATCCGTCCATCACACAAACACTCTATCCTAGCGAACTTTTACACTATTTTAGTAGCACTTTACTTATTGTACACTGTGTTCTAGGCGATTGGACGACGTTTCACATAGCGCAGAACTAGTCGGTGATCGTTACTCCGCCGTTGCCAAGGTCACGCTGAGGGACGATATCTTGCCATCACCTGCAGAGTTTGTCTGCACCCTGCGGATCCCCTCAGCCAATTACGTCGTGAGGAAAGAGGCGATTTACTACCCGGGTACGTATGCGTTTCCTCCATCATAAAATCGCCGATTAAAAATATATGGAATAGACATGACATATTATATTGAATCGAGAGATCAAGAGAATTGGCAGAAAAGGAGATAAACCCAGACCAATCTCGGTTACATTCTCCTTCTTGGGCACAAAAATTAATATACTCAAACAAAAAAGTGCTTTGAAGGGTACCACACATTATATACAAGAAGATTTTCCACGAAGTGTACTAGACAAGAGAAAACAACTTCAAGAACAAATTAAAATAGAAAAGGAAAAAGGGAACACCGCTGTTATAAAGTATGATAAACTTATAATAACAAGCAAAAATAATAACTCAACGAGTAGCAACAAGAGGACTATGTCTGTATCACCAGAAAATAGCGGGGGTAGAGATCTAGCCGACGAAAGAACGCAAGCCGTAAAGAAAAACAAAACACAGCATCCTACGATCAAAAGAACTTCGAGTTTTTCGGATGGTATGCTTAAGGCAGGATTGCTTAACTTTTTGACTAGCAGGACCCTAAACAACGAGTCTAAACTACAGGACAACGAAAAAGAGCAACAATATCAACTACCGACCCCCTCTCACAAAACTTACAAACAAAAACTCGATTCAAGAAGCAAAACACGTTCTCCAAGCCGGCTGGTCACCGTGGAGGATCATGACCAAAACCCTCTAAAGACAAAAATAAATAAATCAAGACATGAATCAACTAGTCTCTACATACTTACCTTTAATGTAAAATCACTCTCTTCAAATGAACGTCTTCTAGAATTGAACGAATCGCTGAAGAATATTAAATATGACATAATTGGTCTAGCTGAAACAAGACGCATGGGCAATAAAATATAAGAGTTTGAGAACTTCATATTATGTTACACAGGAGAAACTGCAGGAAGATATGGAGTAGGCTTTATAATAAATAAACGACAAAAATAATATCGAAAGCTACATGTTTCTCTCAGAACGTGTAGCAATACTAAATGTTACAATTGAAAGCTATTCTCTATCAATCATACAAGTATACGCTCCCACGGAAAAGGCAAGCGAGGAAGAAATTGAATCTTTTTACAAGCAAGTCAACTTAGCAATAGAAAAAGCTCATAAAAACTGTATATTTATGGGAGACCTAAACGCTAAAATTGGTCAGCCCAAAGAAGATGAATACGTTATTATGAAACCGCACGGATATGGTGAAAGAAACGAAAGAGGTCAAAGATTGATAGACTGCTTTAGAAAATAAACTTTCTATTCTGAACACATTTTTTAAGAAAAAACCTAAGAAAAGGTGGACTTGGAGATCACCCGACTGGAATTATAAAAATGAAATTGATTTCATCCTATCAAATCGACTATGTATTTTCCAGAACATAGAAGTTATGAACTTGAGTTACCCATCTGACCACAGGGCAGTCAGAGCAACAATTACTTTAGCCATATCAAAAAAGAGCAGAAGAACTTATAGCAGCCATCAAAATATTAATTTAACAGTAGACCAAGAAATTTCTGCATTTAAGGAAAGTCTAATTTCATATGCATCCCAAGGAAATCTAGATGTGAATGATCAAAAATCTATACAGGAGTACTATGACGACCTAATAAAAATTATCTACAAAAGTTTGCAATACGCAAAAAACAAGAGTAACAAAAATAAAAATCACAAAATTATCTCGGCTAGTAAGGCTACTAAAGAAAAGACAAGAACTATAACGAATAGAAAATAAAAGTAGAGCAACAAGAAAGCATCTGCATTGTATAAGTTATGTAGTAAAAACCTTAAGAAAGACTATGCAAACCATAGATGTAAAACCTTTTAAAAACATCTGAATCAATCAGGAAGCACAAAGAGGGCCTACAAAGAACTAAGAACTAACAAAGAATGGATCGACGGCCTAAAACATGACAATAAAACACTTACTAAACGCAGGGACATCATAATAGTAGCAACAGAATTTTACAGACAATTATATACAGCCAGTCAGAATAAAAACTCTGAATACAGACAACTAAGCTCTACCATAACAAGCAAAATACAAAGTGAGCCCTGTATTGAAGTATCTGAAGTATTAGAAGCAATAAGGAAACTAAAGTCAGATAAGAGCCCAGGCCCGGATAATATAACAAATGAGACATTAAAAGCCGCCTCTACATTACTCTCAGTCCCACTAACTAGCCTATTTAATAAAATTTTAAAAACTGGATGCACCCCTACTCAGTGGTCAGAATCTAACATCATTCTAATTTACAAAAAAGGAGATCCAAAAGACATCGGTAACTACAGGTCCATAAGTTTGTTACCGTACATATACAAGCTTTTCTCGA
Organism: Lysandra bellargus; assembly: GCA_905333045.1. NCBI lineage: Eukaryota > Metazoa > Arthropoda > Insecta > Lepidoptera > Lycaenidae > Lysandra > Lysandra bellargus. The sequence goes on from HG995332.1 coordinate 3,646,542, forward strand.
GCATTATAAATAACAAAATAAGCACAAAAATAGAGGCTAGCCAACCAGTAGAGCAAGCGGCTTTTAGAAAAGAATACTCTACAATCGACCATATACACACGATAGAGCTTATTATAGAGAAATACCGAGAGAGAAGAAGACCACTCTACATAGCGTTTATTGATTACCAAAAAGCGTTCGATACTCTATCCCACGAAAGTATCTGGGCAACTTTAGAAGCTCAAAACGTAGAGCCAAAATACATTCAAGTAATAAAAAACTTATACAACAACAGCAATAGTAGAGTAAAGCTAGAGTCAGCAGGCCCCTGGTTCCCTATCAAAAGAGGAGCGAGATAAGAGGATACTCTATCACCAAAGCTCTTCATAGCTACGGTGGAATTAGTAATGAGTAAGCTTGACTGGAAAGGACAAGGTATAAAGATATCAAATAAATACCTAAGCCACCTGCGGTTCGCTGACGATCTTCTACTTCTGTCTGAATCAAGACAACAACTTCAAGCAATGATAAATAAGGCCAGCCGGCAAGTAGGCCTGGAAATGAACTTTTCTAAAACAATGTTGATGACTAACAGCACCAAAACGCCACTCTACACTTGATAACAAGCTTCTAAAATATACAGACCAATACTTATACCTCGGAAAGCAAATAAGTTTCGACGCACTAAATAACGAGAGAGAAGTAGAGCGCAGGGCAGAGAACACATGGAACAAATACTGGAGTTTGAAAGAATTGTTTAAAAGTAATTTACCCATAAAAATGAAAACCAAACTAATGGATACATGTCTTATTCCATGCTCATTATATGCCTGCCAAACGTGGAAGTTTACTAACAAAGTAAAAAACAAAATTATAACATGTCAACGAGGAATGGAGCGAAGTATGCTCAGCGTGAGTAAGATGCAAAGAATAAGACACACAAAAATAAGAAAAATTACAAAAGCATCAGATGGCCTCAGAAAAGCTCTAGCATTAAAGTGGAAGTGGGCCGAACATGTGGCACGACTCCAAGACCAGAGATGGACAAAGCGAGTCACAGCGTGGAAAGGCCCACAAGGGAAAAGAAAGAGAGAAAGACCTTATGTTAAGATGGGAGGACGAACTTACAAAGATAGCTGGTTCCAACTGGATGGAAACAGCGAAATCAAGAAAACACTGGTCATCTTTAGAGGAGGCCTTCACCTGTGGAGGGGCTCTTACAGTAGAAGAAAAATAAACGAAATAAAAATGTTATTTACCTATATTATATTATAATAGTATTAAGATAGTGTTATTTTACTGTTAAGATATAAAAGGCTTTTTATTTTATTTTATTTATTATTATATTGAATCTAATGTTGACTTCATATTAGCGACGAAATCTATACTAGTATTATAAATGCGAAAGTGTGTCTGTTACCTCTTCACTCCCAAACCGCTGAACTGATTTTGCTGAAATTTGGTATGAAGATACTTCGTAAAGTATCCTATTTTCTTTCCCGGGAAAAGAGATAGGGTACTTTTTAGGATCTAATTTTTATTAATAGTGCCATATTTTCATAATAATAACCCGGGTTACAGACTATTTTAATTATAATGTGTGTTATCAGATAAAGCTTTTGAATGATTTAGACTAACATAATGGAAATGATACAGTCTAAAGATTGTGCACACAGCACACTACATGTGAAACCATAAACAACTTTAAAATAACCTCGTCTCATTCCAAAGTGTCTTATCTAACCTACGAATAATAAAACCTAAGGAAACGTAACTCCCATACTAATACAGTTTTAAATTTGGTTCCATTCGAACTGTCATGTAACGTCAGCCTTTATACCGCTCAAGGTCACCTAAATATTGCAAATGTATGAAAAGTGAACCTAAGGTACACTTTTTTGACAAGTATTTTAGAGCATGTTTTTTGACGGAGTTACTCTTCCTTAGTTTTTATTATTCGTAGTTCTGTCGCGATATATATATATATATATATACACGCCATATATTATATATATTATAGCGTATTTAACATATATATTTGTAGAAAGTGCCTGACCCATAAAGTTAATTAATATACCTAGCGGAATAGAGAAACAAAGGCCTGAGCAAGCGAGATGTCACTATCAGTAACACTGAAGAACTCTTTTTTGACGTCCAGTCGGCATTTATCGGTACGTTGACAATTCTCATAGAAAGATGCTTGTGTGAGTGTATACGTATTACGTACACATATTTTTACACACAATTTTGGATTCGTTTGACAGCTCGAGGTTGTTGCTCTATTCTGCTAGGTATGTTAACTTTATGGTCTGAACACGTAATAGATGATAAGCAAATAACAATTTCTCGTAATATTATTTCGGACGTTTAAACTTTTATCAGGCGACGGTTGTGTGCACAGACATCTAGCGGACGAAGCCCTGAATAATTTCATGCTTCGTTAAATCTTTTGTTTGAAGATTACCGTAATAGGAGGTCTAAACGAAAATAAAATCCCTCTCATTATTAGGAAAACTGAACAACTCATTACCGATGAAGATTGAAGAATTTATTTAATTATTATATTGAAGTTACCCCAATAAAGCTTAATTATTTCATAATTTATTGAGGTCACGTCTTTATCTACACACTCTGTAGTTTTTATAGAATAAAGTTATCAAGTGCCATAACTGAAAAATATTTGAGTGTGATATTGTTGTAACCACTCGATTGGTTTTCATTTTATCAATACATAAAATATTTAAGTACTTATACATATTATAAAACAAAGTCGCTTTTTTTCCCCTCATGTCCCTTTGTTCCCTTTAAACTTTAAAACTACGCAACGGAATTTGATGATTCTTTCAGTGTTAGATGGCCCATTTATCGAGGAAAGCTATAGGCTTTATTTTATCACGCTAAAACTAATAGGAGCAAAGAAATAGAGGAAAATGTGGAAAAAACGGGGAAAATTATTTGAAAAGGCTAACTTGAACGTGCTAATCTCAGGAACTACTGGTCCGATTTGAAAAATTATTTCAGTGTTAGATAGTCCATTTATTGAGGAAGGCTATAGGCTATATTTTATCACGCTAAGCCTAATAGGAGAATATGGAAAAAAACGAAGGAAATTATTTGAAAGGGCTTATCTCGCGAACTAATGGAGGAATAAATAACAAAAAAAAAATAGCAAGTTTCACAAATTATTTCATTGTTATTGGCTTTTAATACGTATGCAAAGTTTTGAATTAATTAGACTACTGGAGATAGAGATAGGTCAAAGATTCTGTTACATACATACAACCCAACCTAATAAAAATGTGAACAAAAAGTAATAAAAAATAACATTCTCAGGTCCAATAAGCACGACGCCCGAGATTGTGACAGCAGTGGATATGCAGCTGGCAGCTGCAGTGGGGTCCTCAGGTGAGTTACATAAAAAAAAAAATCCACAGCCGAACATAATATAACCTCTTCGTTTTTGGAATGCGGTTAAAAATAATGAGTCGCATCGAAATACGAACAATAGAAACGCAACCGAGTCAAAAACTGGTTCCACAAAAAGGCTATCGCGTAAGGGTCAATCCGGCCGCAACGCGACGCGTTCTAAATTTGTACTGATTTGACAGATTTTAATTGCGTGAGACGTCTTGCGAATCCGTAAAATCCATACAATTTAAAATTTAATATACGCGTCGCCTTGCGTTCTGAATTAACCTTTAAAAATTAAGGAGTCGCATCGAAATACGAAACATAACAGTGTCAAAATTTTGTACTGTGTATTGATATCATCGTGTGCGAGTAGGAATCAATTGATTTGGAAAGAAAATCAATGACAACTGAAGACATAATTTTATCGCATGTCTTTTTTACATAATTTTTATCACTACTATTCATTTCTGTCGTCCGACAAAATAACGAACTATTCGCCATAATCGAATATTTATAATCTAATAAAGTAAATCGTCCGATAGTGCGATGAAAATGTTTATTGACACTTCCACTAAAATCTATTTTTTAGATTAGATTTTCTGTTTTAAAAAGTATATTTGTTACAGGCACATCATTGTGTCTTCTGACCTGGGCTCTTCGGTTGATATTGGCTCAAATACTGTTAGTCTAGACTACTAATGTAAGTATAAGACTAATTTTAAAATAGTATCAAGATTGAGTAAAGCATACCGACACTATAAAAGATTCTAAGTTATCAGTGCAGATGGACAGTATTCTAGTATTTAGTGGATACAGTAATATCTTGTTTCTAGTGCTCGCAATTGACAAAGTTATTTATTTTAAACGCAACCATTAACGTACTTTCTAGAATTGACTTAACTATTAAGGGCCTGTTTCACCACTTCCTGATAAGGAACCACCACTTAACTTGACAGATAGAGTATGGAGAATCTGTCAAATAAACATATCTGGCACCTTATCAGGAAGAGGTGAAACAGGTCCTAAGTCTTATAAAATTATTTTAAAATAACCTAGGGACTTTTGTTACAGGTACAGAATTTATTATTTACACTGGCTGTATTAATTTTAAGATAAATTTAAGTCACCATTCTTTATGAAAATGCAACTTTTATATTATTATGCATTGCATAAAAAATCTAAGCAAGTAAAATATGTAAAAATGCAATTTTATTTTTGGCTGTTAGTATTTCACAACCCTAATCTGGTTTAATTTTTGTAGAGGTTAAATATTAAATATTTAGGATAAACAGACGTGGTGCAAATAAACATAATTTTGTAGACAGAAGAATTCATTGCACCAGGTTAGACCCGTGTTTTTGAAATTACAAATGTGTGTAAAATTTCGCTATAGAACAGTGTTCCGCAAAAGGTGTGCTGCGACAGTACCGTGGCTAGTAGCCACAAAAATAACATTTTACCTATATATTCCTAGTTTATAAGAACCAAAAAAGGCAACATCTCAGGACGATCGACGAAGGGATTGGGAACAGAGCACCCCCGTACACGCTGATTAATTTGTGGTGTACACCAAAAAAAATTCATTTTTATTGCCTTGATCACAAAAAGTTTGCGGAACACTGCTATAGAAGATATCATGATGTTTATAACCTTAACTTGAAGCATTTAGTATCATTCACTATGCAACGACCAAGAAACAGTTAAGAGGAAATTGTATTAGATTTAAGGCACTTCGTAAATGTCACATGTCACACATAATGTCACACAGTACAATAATATCTATATTGAGGAAGATTGCCACGTGTCGAATCTCTAGTGCGAATCTCTATTCTGTCCATCATATTATATTTCCTATGACTGTTCTGATGTAAATAGTTAAAAAAATACGGCTAAATAGGACCTTCATTTAAAACTAGAATTAATTTATTTTGAATAATCGCAAAAAGCCTTTTTGTACCTTATTATAATAATAAGTATATCTGTTTATTTTTTCAAAACGATTTATTATGATTGTTATAATCGTAGAAATAAAATAAAATTCTTAATTTCAGTAAAACACATAAACAATACTAGTACAAGATAATAATATTGAAATGATATTTTAATTTAAGAATTAAGAATTTACTTACAAATTATCAACTTTCTCACTAGGATGCTTTGTGGTAATAGAGTAGGATCCAGCGACAGTCAAACTTTCGTTGTTTTATCACAGCTGAAAATTTTCCTAGAGGTAAGAACGATCAGCAACTATGGAGTTCCGGTAACGCGGTTACTTTAGGAGGTATCTAGTTCCGAAGGTTTACCTAACCTTAGATAAAGTATAAAGATCAATTTTTAGGGTTCCGTAGCCAAAATGGCAAAATACGGAACCCTTATAGATTCGTCATCTCTGTCTGTCTGTCTGTCTGTCCGTCCGTATGTCACAGCCATTTTTCTCCGAAACTATAAGAGCTATACTATTGAAACTTGGTAAGTAGATGTAGTCTGTGAACCGCATTAAGATTTTGATACAAAAATGGAAAAAATATAAAAAATTTTAGGGGTCCCCATAGGTACAACTGAAACAAAAAAAAAATTTTTCGTCTAACCTATTCGTATAGGGTATCTATGGATAGGTCTTCAAAAATCATAATGAAGTTTCTAGAATCATTTTTTTTCTAATCTTAATAGTTTGCGAGAGAGACTCTTCCAAAGTGATAAAATGTGTCGTCGTCGTCCCCCCCCCCCTCTAACTTCCAAAGTAGGGGCATGATAATTCTAAAAAAAATATATGATGTACATTATTATAAAAACTACCAACGAAAATTGGTTTGAACGAGATCTAACGAGTAGTTTTTTTTATACGTCATAAATGGTAAACCTAAATTTAACTTTCATTAAATCAACTAAAATATAAAAATAAATCAAAAACCTTTTAATTTATAAAAATAATAAACCTTATTAAATAAAATAAACCTTATTGCTGCTTCGGAACCCTTCATGGGCGAGTCCAACTCGCACTTGGCCGGTTTTATTTGTTTTATTTTATCCGCGATACCTGTAGAAATCTCGACTTCCACTGCTGGTAATTTTTGACAGTTGTATTCCACAGCCAGACACCCCTTAAGTATTCAATGTCGTCTGGCAATGGGCAGCAACTGTCGTAAGTTTCCGGCAGTGGAAGACGAGATTCCTAGACTTATGTGAATCTTTATATTCTTTATACTTTGTCATAGTTTAGCTAGACCTTCGGAACTGGATACTTTCTAAGGTAACTGCGACCGAAACTCAATAGTTGATGGTCGTTCTTACCCCTATAAGCTTACCCCATAAACAGGAAAACTTTCAGCTTTTATAAAATGACGAAAGTCTGGCTGTTGCTGCCTCTTGGGCCATAAAGATAACCAAAAATCTTTTTTATTTTTGGCTATACACTGTGGGTTGCCAATGTCAAAGTGGCTGTTGTAGACTTTGCTCTTCATGCAATGACAAGAGCTTAACCTTATCTCCGCGTTCCATTTGATGTTAAAAACGATCAAAACGCTCAAAATAGAAGGCATTTTGAGCGTTTTGATCGTTTTAAGCATCAAATGGAACGCGGGGAATATAATATATACAGTAATTGTCATAATATGATAAGTTTATAATGATATTTAGATAGGATACAATTGAGCATTTTTAAGGCGTTTTAAGTGATGGCTTAGTCTCGATTGTGTGCTGCGTAAAGTTAAATATTGATTTTTTGATTATAGCCCTACAAGGTGAGGCCAAATTTATTAATGCCATCTCGTAATGTGCCACTTAAAAGACAGCTGTCAAATTCACATCAATCAAAGTGGCCGAAACAATGACTAGCACTGGTGTCACATAAATGACAGCTGCTTCCTATCCACGCCCCCGTGATAACCTTGTAGGTCTATAATTATATTATTATTATGTGAATGTCAATCGACCTGATAATGATCATTGATCAGTATGATCAATAATCATACTAGTCAAGCGTGTTAGATGAAAAAAAGTATGGAGATGAATTAAAAGTGATACCAAAGAAAACTTAGTAAAATGTTACGAGAGAAAAAGGAAGTGTACATTTTTAGCGTATAATTCAGAGAATTCCCGTGGATTCAAACCTTTTCAATCCTTCGTATTATGAATAACTTATTTACTCAGAATTTCCGAGGTGTTACCATTTTTATAAATGGAAAGGAATTATGGCAGCGTTATAAAATTCCGTTCGAGTAATTGAATACGTATTGAGGAGTATTCGAAACCGATCGGCGAGCTGGAGGCTTACTCCGAAGTGCGAATTTCAGAGTTTCGGCCGAATGATCGGGCCGTTTCCTATTCCGAAATACTTTGTTCGAAAAGTTTGTCACGCGACTACGATAGTCGTTAGAGAGCCCGATGTGACTTCACAGTAAGATAATTTGTAAACTTCAATCGGCTTTCGGTCGGATCCGAAGATTTGAATGCACTGTTTCAGAGTAGACCTCCTGAATCGGGGGAATATCATATCGCACACCCGAGTAATACTTTCAATATTTGATTTATCCTGTAATGTTGAATTTTTCACGTGGAACATACTTGAATTGAGTTGTGAGATTTTGTTTTTATTCATACCTTTTGTTATACTTTAATATCTGCATATTTTGTTATACTATAGTAAATTCTACCTCTATTTATTCAAAAGCTATTTTAGTTTTTAACACCATTTTTTAAGGAACAAAAATAATTTTAATGATTAACATCAATGATTATTATATCATAGATTAATAAAATGTTTGTATCCCTCGTAACTACGATTACAAAACCTCGGGATGTCCAAGAGACATTATATAACTGTCATGTCTCACGAAATTGATCAAAAATATTGAAAAAAATACGTATTAGTTAGTCTAATATAAAGAGAAGAGCCTTCGAGATCTTCTCAGACAGGGTATTGAAATTCGTTTCATTAGTGTTGTATAAAATCGACTTTATCATTCTTGACAATACATCACGTAACGGTGCGTCCACATTTGTATAATTTGCGCAATCAGATCTCCGATCAGATCTCCGTCGCGATCATCGCGCCGTATCATGATCGCTAGTGTGGACGCAAAATGATACGCGTATCATGATACAAAGTATCATTTTGATACGGCGCGATGATCGCGACGGAGATCTGATCGGAGATCTGATCGCGTAAATGATACAAATGTGGACGCACGCTAATGTAAAATATGATGAATAAGAACTTAAATGATTGGGATCGTCACGTTAGAGTCGTAGATGCATTTCCAAATTTGTATGGATTTGTTTTTACCTTGTTTCATGTTTATCGTGGGAGAGCCATGCTTCGGCACGAATGAAAAAAGTCTCACGCAATTCAAATCTGTCAATTCAGCACGAATTTAAAAATGCATTTACGCGTCGCGTTGTGGTCTGTTTAATTGACCCGGGCAAACATCTTAAGCAGTAGGTACCTGAAGATGGACGCCGTCGGGACCGGCCTATAGGAAAAGATAGCGCGGTGAGCTGGGACAAGTCAGACTGACCAGTGGTGAATGACCCTGGAGGCATTTGCCCAGCAGTAGGACAGTACTGAAAAGTAATATTATAATCATGTTGCTTTGTAGCCCACTCTTATACATACCCTATATTTTAAGTGTTATTATCCGATGTTCTTTTCCTTTCAACACTAGGCGCCTATATTATGTCAAAAATAAACTTAGTACATACAGTAAATGAAGACAAAAATCAGGTGCAACCTCCGATTTCGTTAAACCTCCATCGATTTGGATGAAAATTTGGGATTAAGTACATTAAGCCCTCTACTTTAAAAGTGACATACGCTCGTATTGCGCTTTTTTTATTTTAGGGGTGAAATCCACCCCTTTTGTTGAAAATAGAAAAAATGCCGATTTAACCATTCTGGCTTAACTAACTGGGTTTAATTCAATAAAATAAATGTTTTAATGTTTTTTTTTTCATGATATTTAATGATTATTTAATTAATTTTTCAACCCTTAAGGGGCCGGGTACCCTCAAAATTCTCATACAAACGTAATACCAAAATCATTTTCTCATACGAAAATATTTAACATGTTTGAGTTATTTTTCAGCTTAAAATAGTAATTACCTAGGTTCCTGAACAAAAATTAACTTCAAAATATTTAAACACTAAAAAAAAAAATTTTGTGTATAAATTTTTTTTACTAAATTTACTACTAAATATTTAAACACTAAAAAATAGAGTAAAACACTAAAAAATATATAAATAAATAGTAAATTTACTACAAAATATTTAAATACTAAAAAATATTTTTTAGAGTTGAAATATTTTGTAGTAAATTTAATATTTATTTATATATTTTTTAGTGCTTTACTCTATTTTTTTGTGTTTAAATATTTAGTAGTAAATTTAGTAAAAAAAATTTATACAGAAAAAATTTTTTTTTAGTGTTTAAATATTTTGAAGTTAATTTTTGTTCAGGAACCTAGGTAATTACTATTTTAAGCTGAAAAATAACTCAAACATGTTAAATATTTTCGTATGACAAAATGATTTTGGTATTACGTATGTATGAGAATTTCGAGGGTAACCCGGGCTCTTAAAGCAACCATTCCTTTAATCGTGAAAAACACTTTTGTATTTCTGAACTTTAAAATCGCATATTTACATTGTTTATACAGTTTGTTTGATATTTATGATATGATTTTTGGATAAGACTGAAATATAGACCCCTAAAAGTTGTACCCCTTTATTGCGGAATCACGGCAAAAATTGGGTTCAAAAACTTAATAGTTTTATGTTTTTGAACCCAATTTTTTCAGTTTATTTACTTAGCATTAATTTCTTATTTAGTTTTTTTTGCCGAAATTTTTTCACCTCTGTAAACTACCCAATGTCTGAAAAATAAGCTATTTTAAGATTTTTATCAGCTCTAATGAGTTCGAATATTTTTCCATAGTTAAGATTTTATTTTATTAATACATTTTTCAAAAAATTGACGCAAAGACTGAATCTGCTAGACTGAAATATTTAATAGACGCACATCATTATAAAAAGCCCCTCTTATCGAGTCGACATTTACCGTTTTGTTTACTTTCTGAATATTGAAAGACTTGAAAAGATTAACGTATATTTAGTAAGGACTATATGACGTCTGTAATCACGCTGGATCCGTACATTTTTTCGGGATAAAAAGTATCCTATGTCCATATCCATTCCCAAGACTCAAATTATTTCCATACTAAATTTCAGAAAAATCTGTGAACCGTTTGGGTGTTAAGAGGTAACAGATAGACAAAAACATTCTAGCATTTATAATATTAGTATAGATGTACCTATTGACAGGTTTTTCCTACAATATTTAGATCCTAAATCTCTTTTTCAAAATTGTTTTCAAAAAAAATATTTTTGTTTTATCACAATAGCTCTGTTAATTTTTAAGTTATCGTGTTCATTTATGAACCATTTTAAAGGTAATTTAAAGAGCTTTCAGATAAACTTAATTAATACGTTTTAATATTTACGAGCAATAAATTAGGCTTAAAAGGTCCAGATTTCATGGTTCTTACAGCAAAAGCTGTTAGGCTGCTTTAAACGTCTCAATTTTCGTTGTTTTTCATCTTATAAAAATCGAAAGAAAATCAACAGATTTCTTAAAAAGTGGACACCAATTTCGTTCCTTATAGTTTTACGAAGGTTTAATATTTTTAAAGTTATGTTCAAAACAAAATGATATTTACGAAATCTTGAATAATTTCGATTTTACTAAATCATTCCGTTTTTTAAAACTAAGCATTCTAAACCAAGAAAAATTTTTGAGGTCATTACTTATGCTAAAATAAAGGAAAGCCTTTGGGGATAACTATAAATTTTTATTATTGTAGAAATGGTCAACGTTTTATTTTCGATTTTTCCAAAAAAATTGAAAGTGTCATCTTATTTTTATCATAACTTATTCAATGTTGATGCTTTTAACTTTTTATAATGCTTATTAGAAAGGTATTTTTAAGCACTTTAAAAAGTTTAAGGAAGTACATGTTATAAAATGCATTGGTTTACCGTTATTTAAGTTTGAATGCTTAGACTTAGGTACTCGCCGAAAGAAAATATATATTTAATCACCTATGCCTCACTTTGCATGAATACAGGAAGGCATTTTAGAGTATATATTAGTTTGTTTTTTTATTGGCTTTAATTTTGGTACTTACACATTTTTCGTAAAAACCTATAGTTTCTTAGTTAATTATGAAAAACCGCTTTAAGACAAGTATTTTTCTCACGCAAAAACAGGATATTTGATCTTTAATAACTCCGAAAGTATTGATTTATTCAAAAAACTTCATACAACAAATTTTGCTTAGAATTTGTGTGTCTATTGATTCATGGCGTTATTTTTATTTAAAATATTCACCTCCCAAGAAGGGTTGGCATCCACCCCCAGGGCAAAAGCGCAAGTTGGCACTATGTCACTTTTGTTTCTTAGGGTATCCTCCAACTACTTACCAATTTTCACGAAAATCGATGGAGGTTCTACGAAATCGGAGGTGAAAACCTTCACTGCTTCCACTAACTGCGAATGAATAAAATTACTATGTATTGTAAAATAGCTATTGTAAATTATTGTAATATCTTATCATCAATATTTTAAACGCAGCTTACCATTTTGAGTCGTACAATATATTAAAAAAATATTATTATTATGTAAAAATTTTTAACATTTAAAACATACAATATGATCTCGATGTTTTAAGTAATTTATTAAAAAAATCTAAATACCTAATACGTATTTGAAAAGTGAGAATATCTCTTATAATTTATGAAACGAAATAAAAATTGTAAATATCTAATATTATGTGGCCTAATAATTGTATATCCTATTCATGTTTTTTGTTGGCTGTACATATTATGCTAGTGGATAAGATCCAGTTGTCTATGAAATTTTTAAATAAACGAAACCGATGTTGTGCAAAGTTATTGTAGTTTTATTTATTACTAGACTAGCGACTAGCGTCGCACGGGTATAAAATATAATATTAGCCACTGAAAAAATGATTAGAATTAGATAGCCTGTGATCTTTCACGTGGTCTCCTTTTTATCTGTGCCAAATAACATAAAATTGCTCCAGTAGTTCGCGAGATAAGCCATTTCAAATAATTTCCCCCGTTTTTTCCACATTCTCCTATTAGTCTTAGTGTAATAAAATATAGCCTATAGCCTTCCTCAATAAATGGGCTAACACTGAAAGAATTTTTCAAATCGGACAAGTAGTTCCTGAGATTAGCGCGTTCAAGTTAGCCCTTTCAAATAATTTTCCCCGTTTTTTCCACATTTTCCTCTATTTCTTCGCTCCTATTAGTCTTAGCGTGATAAAATATAGCCTATAGCCTTCCTCGATAAATGGGCTATCTAACACTGAAAGAATCATCAAAATCCGATGCGTAGTAAGATTAAAGGGAAAAAATCGGCCAAGTGCGAGTCGGACTCGCGCACGAAGGGTTCCGTACCGTTATAGAGCGAAAATAAGGAAAATTTGTGTTTTTTGTATGGGACATGAGGGAAAAAAAGCGACTTTGATAGGGTTCCGTACCCAAAGGTTAAAAACGGGATCTTATTACTGAGACTTCGATGTCTGTCCGTCTGTCTATCCGTCTGTCTGTCTGTCCGTTTGTCTGTCTGTCTCCAGGCTGTAGCTCAATAACCGCTATAGCTAGAATCCTGAAATTTTCACAGATTGTGTATTTCTGTTGCCGCCATAACAACAAATACTAAAAACAAAGTAAAATTAATAATTAAGGGGGGCTCCCATACAACAAACGTGTTTTTTGGCCATTTTTGCTCGATTTCAATAATGGTACCTATTAGACGCTTGAAATTTTCACAAATCCTTGATTGTATGTGTTCTTTAATAATTGATAATAATATTAAATTAAAATAAAAAGGCGTGAAGAGAACATACAGACTGACAGACATACTTTCCCATTTATTATAATAAGTATGGATGGTGTAGCACGATAATAAAACTAAAGTTTTGCAGCAATTTCAAGTAATTTTTGAACTATTGAATATATGTAAGATACGGAAAAATATTCAAGAGTATTTCGATCACACACCAGTTAGCATTACTAAATAAAGGAGGATTGGGAACACCAGATTTATAGAAAGTACCTTCGTCGGTCAGAGCCGCTCAATTATTTACCCCGGTAACTCGAGTGAGGCCGTATTTATTATTCAACGGAGGCCGAAACTTGATGGCAGTAATTCGTACTAAAATATATCTTAAGTGGAACGTATTTGGGTCGGGTTTTGATTGAAGGCCGGCCCTGGAAATGTTTTGTTGACTGCTAATTTCCAGAGATAATCTTTTTGGGAAAATTCTTTGTATCATCCACGTGCCTTTAGAATTAACTTTTGCGGATTCGATTCGAATCTTTAAAAGTCAGAGAGTTTGTTGTTCACTAGTCTAATTTAAATGTTGATAGAAGTAACAATATTTTTTTCATTTTTTGGGGCTCCGTAGTCAACAAGGTACCATTATAGTTTCGGTCTGTCCGTCTGTCTGTGCGCAGTTTTGCTCAGAGACGATATGGCCTATAAAGCCGTAATTCGTCATGAATGCACATAATATAAATGATCGATGATGCCTACAAAATGGTATGTAAAATCTTTAATTTATTTATGGTACCTCCCCTAGCCTACGGCCTACCCATCAAGCGGGGATGATTTTTTTTCGTGTGTCGTTGGATAGGTTTCAAAAAATATTACAAGTATTCAAAGATCATTTTTCGATTTATGGATTTCCCTTCTACCAGCTAACTGCTGAACGGTTGCTTCTGAAAATTTGAAAAATTCACGGGAGTAGGAGAAATATAAAGGACTTATTCATTTTGTTTCGGAAGTTCCTTTGAACGTATTACGTAACTGAGATGATGTTGTTAGTAGTGTAAAACACGTTATAAATGTACATTCATTGAACATACAAAAAATATATCAAAAATTAACTAAGGAACCCTAAATTGCGCGTGGCACGATACGCATATATTTGGCTGTTTTTTATTTGTTTTCTTTTAATTACGTTTGTATTTAGCTCCTTAATGAATTATTTGACGTAAAAATTAAGCTTACATTTTTAAGGCCGTCCCCCGAGCAAACGACCTTGGCCATACATTTGCCGCGTCGCCGAGATCGCACCAAAACCCTATTTTTTTTACTTATCTTATAGACAGAGCCATCCATGCTACGCGGTGAGGCAGGCAATAGGAAGCCGATACGGCCATAGGAAGCCGGCCGCCCGCCATTCCGGTTTCAACGAGTGACGGCGCATGTCGTTTTCATGTGTCAAGAAATATCAAAATATGCCGTCCTGCATCTTTAAATGGTGCAAAAACAATTCTTGTGCTCAAAAGAAACCTTGTGGGATTACGTTTCACAAGTAATTAGTTGAATATTTATGTATTACCACCGAAATAACGAATTTAATTTATTAGTTTTAAAAATTGTCTCGGGAGTCTCGGAACACAGAACCTCAAACAGTGCTGCATGCTGGTCGCAAGATGTTGCCATGGCGTCTTGTCAACGTCGTTATAGCAACGTCGATTGTTATAAAGTAGGAGAAGGTTATATCGAAAAATAACGAAAAATATGAAATAATGTTCGTGTTTTTTCGTCAGTTAGTGGATTTAAAATGGTTATTTTCGTTAAGGAACATCTTGACATTAAACAAATATGTAAATTCTCTTTTGTAGTTACACTTAACATTGTAATACATATTCTAGTATTTGTAAAATTTGTATCCCTGCATGCCGACATTAAAAATTAGTTTTTATTTGGAAAATAATGGTCCGTCCTACGCACCTACAAATGGAGATGTTGTTGAGATTCCTGGAAGAAAATCCAGTAATCGCAAAAGGGTACATGCGGGCGAGCCAAGCTAAGCACGATACCAAACTTAAATGGGACCGTATAGCTATAGAGCTTAACTCCATTGGAAGTGCCACCAATCACATTAAAAATGCTTGCAGACGAGCCATATTATTATATTAAAATAATAATGAATTAAAAATTATTATCAACAAAAAATGAAACGACACTACACCAATCGATACCCTAGTGACCATAAAAACGTTTACAATACCTAACTCGGCAACAATCGATCTCAATCGATGTTTGAAAACGATATGTAAGTCGATTCTCAAACAATTTTGTCTGTCGCGAGCACCTAAGATTTCGATTTGGCGAATGTTTCGATGCTGATTAGTTCCAAATTGAGCCGCAGCCCGATCGTGTGCCAGCATAGCTGTCAGGAATAGCAAAATCCATTGAGGTTGAATTAGTTTCAAACCGATCCGCAGCACGATCGTGCGCTATTTTAGATGTCTAAAGTGTCAAAAACCGTTGAAATCTAAAATCGAAGTCGATATCAGTTCCGGGAGTAAGGCCCCCGGGCTCTTAAGAGCCCGGGTTACCCTCGAAATTCTCATACATACGTAATACCAAAATCATTTTGTCATACGAAAATATTTAACATGTTTGAGTTATTTTTCAGCTACAAATAGTAATTACCTAGGTTCCTGAACAAAAATTAACTTCAAAATATTTAAACACTAAAAAATTTTTTTTGTGTATAATTTTTTTTTACTAAATTTACTACAAAATATTTAAACACTAAAAAATATATAAATAAATAGTCAATTTACTACAAAATATTTAAATACTATAAAATATTTTTTAGAGTTGAAATATTTTGTAGTAAATTTAATATTTATGTATTTATTTTTTAGTGTTTTACTCTATTTTTTAGTGTTTAAATATTTAGTAGTAAATTTAGTAAAAAAAAATTATGCACAAAAAAATTTTTTTTAGTGTTTAAATATTTTGAAGTTAATTTTTGTACAGGAACCTAGGTAATTACTATTTTAAGCTGAAAAATAACTCAAACATATTAAATATTTTCGTATGAGAAAATGATTTTGGTATTACGTATGTATGAGGGTATTTCGAGGTATTTCGAGGGTAACCCGGGCTCTTAAGTGGCAGACGATTGACATTATAATATTATCATTATGTACTCGGACGCGATCGATGTACGCTATCTTTATTTTTATACCCTTCTACTATAAGATAAATAAAATAAAATAAACAAAGCCTTTGTTTCGACGACGACGATTAAATTACAATATTATCTAAGAATAACTAGTTTTGTATTATAAGAGAAGTTGATTCCTAGGCAGATGGAGGCTCTAAGTAATTTGGTGGCACGTTACGTCAAACACATCCGATCGATAACAGTTATCACTAATTGAAATAAACCGACCAAATGAAGTAGGTCCGTTAACTGCCTATGAATTAATTTCTTCGGTGGTATATTCGGAGAAGTTGATTCCTAGACTCATGGCGGACCTAGACTACATAATTTGGTCGGTTACGTCAAACCTAGCCGTCAGATCACGACTATAGTTTGTGCGTTCTAAAATGATATGGGTGACACATAATAATTGACAATAATAGGGAAGTTACCTAAAAAAATAATAATCGATAATTTAAAAGTATCGAATCACTTCGTATTTGTAATCGAAATTATCGATTTCGTACTGACACGTTCCAATGGCGCCGGCGATTTAAGATGGCCGCCCTTATTATCGATTTGATTTCGATCCAACAGTGTCAATCTCTATTGGCATAAGTTCCGTTTCATGCATCTGACATTTTTCGAATATTTTCGTAACAATAATTTTATACTCCTATTTCACAGTTAATATTTATAATTTTATATTAATAAGTTAGCATTTAGCAACTTTTCATTTTTATTCATTTACAATTATAGGAAATATTTGTTTTGTAGACGGAATATAATTTATTACATTTTGATTTTTTTTGTTTTCTTGTGAAAAAAATCCGTAGCAAGGAATATGAGAACTGTCACCCATACCATCTTAAAACGCACAAACTATAGTATTGAATAGTCATGACCCAACCAATTGACGTAGGTCCGTCAACTGCCTAAGAATCAATTTCCTCGATAGTACATTAGTTAAAGTATTGAACTAATTAATCATCAAAAACCCCTCCGCGGGTCAAGGTCTCCTCCAGACATGCCCACTCTTCTCTATTAGGCTATGTTTATCTATCGTGGACCGGCTATAGATTTTATGTCATCTGCCCATCTTTTAAGCGGTCTGCCTCTGTTACGTTTACCATTCTAGTTTAACTATACTAAAATGCAGGTATTCTTGCTCTTACTAAGCCCTATGTAACTATGTTAAATAATTTCGCAATTTTCATTATGTAAGTCATTTTAATTATATCTCCCATTTCACAGCAGTATGTCTTCAAACGACTCTTTCAAGTACAGGCGTTCCTAGAGCTCTATAATCATGCTCCAATGAATAAAAAGTACCATTAAAATAATTATTTAAACGAGGAAGCTTTTATAATTTAAAATCAGTAAATGCGTGTTTTACTTGATTTTCCTAACTTTGTTGAGTAAGTTTCTTGGGTGAAAATAAGTGTGTTACAAGACAAAACGTAACTAAATAACTTTAAAATAAATCGTTACAATAAATAAATTAAAAAAAACGATAAGAGACCATGGTATGATATAGAAACTATCAGGTAATGGAAATAGTAGACTCGTGTCACATTCTATTTCTATTGACTAATTTATAATACTTCTATTCATAAAAACATAATAAAATACCTACTGTATAATAGAGCGTATAGGAACTATAATAGCCTATAGGTAGCAGGATACATTGACAAATAAATTATACAATCAAGTTTTTATGAATTAATTAGGTAATTTAATTAGTAATATGTCAAATAAAGGCATTGGAAATTGGAATACTATTAATATAATTTAGTTACTGCAGCTCTTGGGCATGATTTAATTTATGCTCTTATTCTTTTAATTATTGCAACTACTGTCACTCGGCAAATCCGTTATGTAATTCTACAATGTTATGAGTTGTGGCAACTAAGGGACCTCGTTAAAATGATTTTAAAGCATTTGCTAAAGTTTGTTTACGCAAACTCAATTCAGAAAACGAGAGAATTTTCAGCAAGAGGAAAAATAAAATCATCTCCCCGAGCATTTAAAATCGCAAACGCGAATTTTTCTGTTTTAAGTGACATGGCCTACATTTCGTACTGACGTATCATGCATATTTTATTGCAGGCGATTTTCTTTTTATTTGTAGGTTCAGTGATATCTTTTCAAAGTTACATCATGCAACAAAAGTTTTAGTATTGAAATAGATTTACATTAAAATAGTTCCTAGGATATATTTTATTGTGAAATTGACGCTTATCTTACGCTTTTATTGCATTAATAATTAAATAACATAATTAACTTCTGAGCAAACAAAATGGTCTTCATTATCTAGTTTAATTTTATTACAATTCTAGACAATAATAAGGGTAGCTTCATTAATTATTGTATATATTCCTCTTATCGCATATTTATAAAAAAACACTTTTTGAAGAGAGCTGCAGCTGAAGAATCTGTTTTAAGATACTTGACACTATTTAACTGAACACATGAACATGATCGGTCCAATACGAATTTCGCGCATTTCCATACATAGTGTGGTATTCAGGTAAAGTTATATATCAAAATGAACATGATCGGTTTCGGCATAGATATGCGCGTAATTCATATTAGAATTTCGCGCATATCTTTGCATAGTGTGTGGTATTCAGGTAAAGTTATATTGCGTAAGTTTATACTTTGGAGTAAGTTATATTTACCACAAAGTAGTACAGAGAGAGTATTCACGCGATCATCCAGCTTACGTCTCGTTGCAATTCAAATGTTCCACCGACATTACAAAGTCAAATGCCGCGGCAAACTCCTACCATAACACATAATTATTCTAAGTGCTGAAAGTAAAATTTGGAGGCCTCGTCAAACACGATAAATTTTTAAATTGTTTGCTATCTAAGAGCGACCGCAGACTTACAATTTTGAGTTGGTCAACTAAGTCGCACAGTATACCAATTATAGCTATAGCGACTTATGAGAGCTCGCACATTTTTGCAACTAAATTCGATTCCTTTCCGATTACCTACAGTTTAAAAGTTGTCCAAATAAATTGCAATACTACGTAAGTAATTTAATTTAAATACGATAGTCGGCCAACTTGAAATTGTATATCTGCGGTGATCCTAAGTGTCTAAACACACTATGCCGAAGTTCCGCTGCGGAATTTTCGCATGATTCTTTAAGTTACCGATGACACACTATGCCGAAATTCCGTCGCGTCATATTGTATGCGTTTGACATTGCTGACGTAATCATGCGGAATTCCCGCCGCGGAACTTCGGCATAGTGTGTTTGACGACCTCTGTGGCTCAGTGGTGAGCGCGTTGGTAGCTCAAGCCGGAGGTCGCGGTTTCGAATCCCGCCGACGGAACAAAAAGTTTTTGATGTTCCCGGGTCTGGATGTGTATTAAATATATATTGTGTATGATATAATAAAAATCTTAAATATATGTATAGTATAAAAGTATTAAATATATTTACGTTGTCTGGTACCTGTAACACAAGTCCTCTAGGTACTTAGCACGGGGCCAGACTGACGTGATGTGAAGCGTCCATAGATATTATTATTATTATTATTATTATTATTTGTATTTTTAAAATTTATTTTCTCCCTTGCGGGGTGGCTACTGCAGTTGCGGGCTTGTGGCCAAACAACTGCATGTAATTGTGAAATTAGGTGATTAACAGAAATTTTCGGACTATTCGGCATGTGTTTAGGATGACTGCCTTCTGTAAAGTTATGAATGTGAGTGGATGTATGTTAAGTGTTTTGAGTGATGTGTGTAGTGTTTTAGGTATGATGCCTGTGGTTGAGATGATGATTGGTATGGTTTTGACGGTGTTCACTTTCCACTGCGCTTTGAGCTCTATCGCCAGGTCTGTATATTTTGTGAGTTTGTTTGTGTGTGTGCTAGTGAGATTGTGTGAGTTAGGTATGGCTATATCTATGAGGTAAACTATTTTATTCTGTTTGTCATGGAGAGTAATGTCAGGTCTATTGTGATGTACGGTCTTGTCTGTCAGTATTGTCCTGTCCCAGTAAAGTTTATAGTCGGGTGATTCTAGTATTATTTGTGGTGTATATTTGTAATATGATAATTTTTCTGTGATGAGGTTATGTTTGTGTGCTAGAATCTGATGTATGATTGCTGCTACTTGGTCGTGTCTGTGTTTGTAGTCTGTTTGTGTGATGGATGAGCAGGCGCCTGTGATATGTTGTATTGTTTCTGGTTGCTTATGGCAATGCCGGCAGTGGTCGCTACTCAAGTTACGGTCTCTAATAATATGCTTTCTGTAGTTCTTTGTATCTATTACCTGATCCTGTATTGCCAGCATAAAACCTTCCGTCTCAGGGAACAGCTCCCCCTGCTTTAACCATGCGTTTGACGCGATTTTGTCAACGGCGTTATTGGTAAGATCAAGACGGTGCCGGCCATGTAGTGATTTTTGTGTCCATGCTTCGAATTTTTGCTGGTTTGTGTAAGTTTTTATACTTTTTGTTTTATCGGCCAGCGCCAGCGGTGTATAATTAGTGTCAGCATGACAAATAGCAAGGTGGAGTGTTTTTGTGTGTGCGTGGTTGTAAAAGAATGTTCTGAGTACTGTTAATTGTCTATTGTGTAAATTTAAAATGTCGATGAGACCTCTACCGCCTTCTATTTTTGGTAAACTTAATCGTTGAAAGCAGGCTCTTGGGTGGTGCTTTCTATGTTTTGTCATTGTTGTATTTATTAATCTTTGTAAAGTTTTTAATTCTGTTAGGTTCCAACGTATTACACCAAAGGAGTATGTAAGTATAGGTATGGCATATGTATTGATTGCTTTAATTGTGTTTTTTGCGTTTAGATGTGTGTGTAATATTTTATGTAGCCTTGCTTTGAATTTCTGTTTGAGTAGTTTTTTAGTTTCTTTATGATGTATTTGTTGTGATTGGCAGAAGCCTAGGTATTTGTATCCCACTAATGGGTCAACTGGATCAATTATTTCGTCATTGTTAAGTTTGTATCGTATATTATGTTCTATTTTGCCTTTATTTATTGATTGTATTTTACATTTGTCTATCCCGAACTCCATTTTTATGTCGTTCGAGAAAGTTTGTGTACGGTCAGCGAGAGCATGTAAGTGGTTTAGTGTGTTTGCAAACAATTTGATGTCGTCCATATAGAGAAGGTGTGAGAGTGATGTATGATGCGAATTATATTTGATCTTAAATCCGTAGTCGTTTTGGTTGAGTATGACAGAAAGTGGATTGAGGGCAAGGCAAAACCAGAGAGGGCTTAAAGAGTCTCCTTGGAATATACCTCTCCTTATGCAAATGAAATCAGTTTCAATGGATTTAGTGGAGTCAAAAATTTTCAGTTTGGTGTGCCAATTTGGCATAATATTTTCTAACCAATTTATTATAACGGGACTAATTTTATAATGCTTTAAAATATAAATAAGCCAGGAGTGTGGTACAGAATCGAAAGCTTTCTTATAATCTATATACATGGTATTTATATTACGTTTCTGTTTAAGTGCCTGTTGTGAAATAATGGAGTCTATTATGAGTTGTTCTTTGCACCCTTGGCTGAACTTACGGCATCCTTTCTGTTCTTCAGCTAAAATGTTATTTTCCTGTATATGTGTATATATTAAATTGCTTATGCATGCTGTTATAATCTTGTATATATTTTGCAGACAGGTTATAGGTCTATATTTAGCTGGGTTTGTAGTGTCCGAATTGTCTTTTGCTATCATGTAAGTTATACCCTGTGTGATGAAGGATGGTATTGTGTCCGGCGATTGGATGAATGAATTTATATGTTTGAGTAGTAATGTATGTGTGGATGTAAATTTTTTATACCAGTAATTATGTATACGATCAGATCCGGTTGCTTTCCAATTATGCGTTTTACTTATAACTGCTTTCATTTGCTCGAGCTGTATTTCTCCAAATTCCATGACAGGGATGTCTTTGACTCTATTTTTATCTTCATCAATCCACTGACTGTTTTCGTGTTGAACTGAATGTGACCATATATTAGACCAGTAGGTATGCATGGATTCTGGCGAAGGTGCAGGACTGCAATTAGGATTATTATGTTGGTTATTATTATTTTGAGTTAATTTTCTGTAAAATAACTTTTCGTTATTTGTAAATTCTTTATTTTGAGTTTTTCTAATTGTGCATTCGTTATATCTCTTTAATCTGTTGGATAGTATATTTAGTTTCTGTTTTAAGGTATCTAAAAAATGTGTTATATCAGAATTTTGGGCCTCGTGTTGTGAATGAATTTTATACTGTTGCTTAATTTTTTCTATGTGTTTTTGTAGGTGGGATGATCGAGTACCTTTTGCATATGCGGTTAATCGGCCTATACTTGTTCTAAGATCATTGATTCTACGTTCCAGGCGCCTATGCCACCATGGTTTCGTTTGTGCTTTGTTAGAGTTAGGTGTGTTGTTATTATTAATTCTCACTCCAGAAAATTTGGTCGCTGTATATGCTGCAGTATAAATGTAAGTATGTAGCGTGTTAAAATCAATGTCGTCTGTCAGTATATTTGGAAGTGTTTCAGTATTAAGGTGATAAATTATCTGTTTTAATTTTTTGGAGGGTTTTAATTTAGGTAACGACGGCCGTGTTGTTGGATCGGTATCTTTAAATATGTTATAGGTATATGTGAACATTTCTTTCAGTTCTGCTTCTAATTCTGATGTCAATTTTAAAGGTACTGGTAAGATATTAGGGCAGTCTTCAGTTGGTAAGTGAATGCTCTCATTTAACAAGTTTTGTGTAGAATTAAGGTCAGGTAGTCTAGTGATATCGTCTGTCTGTTCCCCGTTCGAAGTCTCCAGCTGCTGTTGCACTTCATCACGTATTCTTTTAAGGTGGTCTTTAGATAAAAGGTGATTATTGACAATCGATCTTCTTTGGTCGGCTATTCTTTGTATTGACAGGTGAGCTATTGCAGGGCATATGGTTGTAATTTCTTTATGTAATAATGGTCGGTATGTGGTAAGGTCAGTCTCTAGTTTAGTAATCCTGTAATAGGTCCGCATTATCATTTCATTTATTTCAGTCGTCCATCTCATTTTCTGACTTCTACTGTTAGTGGCAAGAGTTTCTAATTGCGTCATATTCTGTCCTTGAGTCAATTGTTGATTTTGATTTTGTAGTAAAGTTTTTACATCATTTTTAATACTTAATATTTCTTGATGGCTTAAAAGATTTCTTTTGACTATTGCTCGTCGTTGGTCACCTACTCTTTGCTTCGATGCTTCCATTTCTGGGTATTGTGATGAGAATAATGAGTGTAAGTGTGTTAAGTAAGATTTAGTATCGGATTCTAATCTTGTGAGTATGAAATAGTGGTGCATTATGTAAATGTTCATTTGCTTAGACCATTTTTTACGCTTGCACCCCACACTGTGGGCGGGTGCAGTAACTCTGGCTGGAATAGCCTCCTGCACAACATCCACAGTAGATTTGATTGACATAGGTGACGATGAATTTGATGAACTAGATTGAGTAGCTATGATATATGAAGCTGGAGATGACGATGGCGATGAAAAGAGTGATGATATTCCGGGCCGGTAGTCAAAGAGTAAGTCTTGGTATGGGCAAGCGCCTCGGCGACGTGAATTTGTCGAAAGAAAAAATATATATATTTTACTCTTTCTGATATTTTCTCAGTGAACTCTATATTCTATACAGGGGACTCATACACACCCTAAATTATTATAATTTAGTTTTGTTAGACCCTGTATATCGGATCTTTCTATACTATTTTCGTGAAATAATTCACATAAATTGTTATTTTGCATACAACAATTAATAAAAGAATTAGATCGGAACTGCCTCATTACTATTACGACAAAATAACCGTGGGAGAGTCATAGGCCGGGCAATGGGCCGGTTCGACCGGAGAAATACCACGGGCTCACAGAAAACCGGAGTGAAATAGCGTTCGCTCTATGTTTCGCCGAGTGAGTGAGTTTACCGGAGGCCCAATCCGCTATCCTTTTCCCTTCCCTACCCTCCCTTATTTCCTTCTCTACCCTACCCTATTCCCTTCCCTACCCTCCCCTACTACCCTATTCCCTCGTAAAAGACCGGCAACGCACCTGCAGCTCTTCTCATGCTGCGAGTGTCCATGGGCGACGGAAGTTGCTTTCCATCAGGTGACCCGTTTGCTCGTTTGGCCCCTTTTTTCATTAAAAACAAAATACATTTCTTACCCGCTAGAAAATTCCACCACTACAATTATTATTGCTTGTGTAGCCTATTATAATTTCTTGAGCGACAGACTTGCTTAAACTGAATTAGGAATAGGTACCTGCAAGTTTGATTAAAAGCAAAAAAGGTGGAGAAAGTAATAATTCAAATTAAACAACTCCATTGTTAGCAACCTATTCTTAACACTTAAGATATTTGCTTAAAAATTAAAATACTTTGAATGTATTGTTGGCATTCAAAGTATTTTAATTTTTAAGCATTTTATTCTGTAAAAACGTAAAGTGCCAATAATTGGGTATTTTGCCAGTTGCCACAATTCACTTTGTCAAGATTAAAAAAACATTATGGCTCGATACAATCACCCCGTATACAACACCACTTACATGATAACCCGGGCATTAGTCGGTTACGAGCGCCTGTTCCCGGCTAGTTGGTCGGTAATGGCCGCACTTGTTAGCCGGCTAATGTGTTGCCAATAACTGCCCCGGCTAATACACTGGTTAATCAACATTACTCGCACCGGCGACGATGCTAGTAGAGTTGCTTTATGTGCTCATAAATTGGTTTCAGTTAATCTGTGCAGCTATTATGCGTCATATTGAATTTGTATTTTGAGTTAAATTCTCATTTTCGACATTTTCAGATAAGATGAGAGAAATTTTCAGATATTCAAGTTATTTTAATCTACCTAAAATGCGTCGCACAGGATAAGACCCCTACAGAAGTGAGTCCCTCAAACGAAGTCCTCACAAGGCGTAAAGCGAATCAAAGCATTTTTAAAGGGGGGCGAAGTTTTTTATCCTCGCCAGACGCAGTTTCTAGAGCCACTCAACGACATCAAAGGTACCTTCTAAAGGTTAAGTTAAGTTTTAAGATTTTTACCAAATTTTATATGCATATTCAGTAGGTCTGAGAATCGGCTACTCGGTACTTTATATATTGATAAGTGCATTTGTTGAATAAATAATAGTAAATTATTACAACCTGAGACTGACGACGACCATTGTTTGTGCGACGGGATAGCGATCGACGTTGCCATGGTGACATACTTATTTAGTCACTTCAATAAAATAATATGGCAAATATATTATGCCAAAGCAACGTTTGCCGGGACAGCTAGTGGTAAAATATAATATCATTTCCAACATTCACTTGGCGAAGCCATTGCAATGCGGTGCGTTGTTGCGCTCCAATGTTTCTCTTATATTTACAGGTACCAATATATAGAACGGTGGACACGAAATGGAAGCGTGAATGTTAAAATATGTGTTTTAGGAACACAACCGATTTTTGCTAGTGCGTGTTATCTGTGATCGGTCTTGTTTATGTTACATTTTTATCTGTCATGTAGTCTATACTTTGTGGTCCCTTTTTCCTGTGCTCTTGGTAATGGCGATTACGTGCAATAAATAATTGTCTTCGAGATAAATTTCCAAACTGCTTTTTATTTCTACATCCACGCAAAATTCTTCAGTGAATAATGCGTTGTGCTGTGGCCATCTCTTAATATTTACTAAATTTCTTGTCGCATGTCGCCACAACGCAGTCACAAAGCGATTCCTACGACTCAAGGTACTACAGCAGGGCGGCGACACTATAAGTTGCTAAAAACCAAAAGGCACCGTATCAAAAAATTTGTCCTAAAATGTGTATTTGCTTGAAACAGCTGTCAAAATATTGTTAAACCGTTCAGTAAACATGAAATGCCGTGGCACACGTAGCGTGCCTTTTAAACTGCTATAACCGCTGGGAATCGAAATCAGCGGACTTGGCAGGCGGCCAATAAGAACACCTTAAGTCGAAATACACGACGAGCTACTGCATTGCACAGATGCGACATTTTGATACTTTAAGCTGCAAAATGCTTAGGTATGATCCAAGGAATAACGATGTAAAAATTCATAATATTAAGTTTTTGAAGTTAAAAGATTTAAATTTTATTATTGCAGTCAGTCATCTGGTTAATACCAATTTATTGTATACAGGTTACTTTGCAAAACGCAAAGATTTACAAGAAATGCATATAGTGACAAAAAATATTAAGCTATCAGGGCCCCGATTCTCTTATCCAGAATCTCGAATCGTTTGTAAAGGGGGTAACAGATACGCGAGTAAGTACGCGGACTTATGGCTCGACGATCTTAATCGCCTGTGTGTCAGCAAAGAGCCGCGAGCCGCGAGCCTGGGGGCATGGTAATCGGGTGTGAGCGATTCTCGTGTGTCACCGACGCGAGCCGAGTAAGTTCGCGAACTTAAAACCCGCGTACTTTAAGTTCGTACGTGTGTCAGGTACTTAAGCCACATTTAACCTAGCAAATATTATTATTATATAGTTACGTGTCCCGGTATCCCCGAAATGATCTCTGGGACGCCCCTAGATCTATCACCCAATCCTTAGTAAAAAGGTGCCAAATTATCAACACCCATTAGTTACGTCATAGCAAAGCTTGTATGATATGGGTTATTCGATTTTTGTACTACGTGACTGCGGAGGCATTCATTATTTCGATCAGCGCGCGTGTCTACGCATAATCAGCTCTTTCTTTCTGATGATAGATGGAGCGAGTGTGCAAACATATAAAGTTAATTAATTGTAAATCCGCAAGGGTTATGATGACAGAGGCTCCAAATTTATACTTGAGGAAAATAAGGTTACAGTGGCAAAGTTTGAGTTCCGCGAAAGTCTTAAATCGCGTGATTATCCATCAAAATAGAATGTCTAAATATGACTTTTAACTTTATGAGTATTATCACAGAATATATATTAGTAGTGTATTATTTATAAGGGAAGTGCTTATGATGTGTAGTTTTTAATTGTAAAACGTTTTTACTTAGCAATAAATGATAATTAAGAATTAAGTATCATAATGCGGTAGCGCACACACATAATTATTTACACTAACAAAATATATTATGTATTAATACATAATACATTTTGGTAATATCCACATGACATTTATTTTAAATTTTAATTCATGAAGCTTGGAACCGAAATAATTTCCTATCTATAAAACTATTTGCTTATCATGCCGTAAGTAGATAAATCTAATACATTTGTATATTTAATCGGATTTATACATTTAATTCTAAGCTCTACTCACGCCTTGTTTCATTCCATACGTAGAGCTTAAAGCTTGCCTGCTTCATTCTGATTGTTATCTTAAAAGCTCGAGGTATTAAGTGTAATTTACATTCAAACGTTATCAAATTATGTACACTCGTTATAATTAAAGCCCACAAAGTGGTATAACAATTAATGTTTAAGTAGGACTATAATAATGTTAACGTTCTCTTGTTTTAAATTAAGTCTACTATTTTGACCTTTTAAAAATTGGGGTCGGTTATAGGCACTGAATGTTCATAACAGCCATTTTTATATTTTAAATAACAATTAATACAATCTACGCGATTAAATATTTTTCATTGTAAGTTTTGCTTGAATACATAATAATACGTAAGTGTGTTTTGAATGAAAAGGTGTCAGATAATTATGAGTCCCGGGAAAGGACGTACAATAGTTTTTTTATTATGAGGTTCACAATTTTATAAAATAGAGTGCAGTAGTTCATGTATTGGATGTAAAACCGAGGTGTGACAAATTCGATTGCGGCAGAAAGCTCTTTCCATATATTATAATTTTGCTCATGTACCGTAATTGCTGATTCGTTATACAATAACACCTCCGTGGTCCAGTGGTTTAGAGCGTGACTATTAACTTGGAGGTCGTGAGTTCGATTCCCGCGTTGGAAGCATGTTATTTCCAAGTCTGGTTAGGACAATGCAGGCAGATCACCTGATTGTCTGACAAGTAAGATGATCCATGCGCCGGATGGGCATGTAAAAAGTTGGTCCTGCGCCTGACCTCTCGCCAGTCGTGTTGGTCTTCCCGCTTCCGTCCCACTGGGTTATGAGAGTAAAAAAGGAATAGAGAGTGCTCTTGTGTACTGCGCACACACTTGGGCACTGTAAAAATTACTCCTGCTTGATTTCAATGAAACCGACCACCGTCACCGAAACGGGTGTGGGAGTTATTATACAAGTGTCAATCCGAAGGGTTAATTTATTCTAACGTACGAAGCTCTGCAAACTTACATTTTGTGCAGCAAATTCATCCTTATGTCCGCAGCATAATGCGCCAAACTTAAGCACTGCCTTGTGTATTACGACGCGCTGTAAAGAGACGATAATGTAAGATAAAAATAAAAATCGGCCAAGCGCGAGTGGGACTCGCGCACGGAGAGTTCCGTACCGTTATAGAGCGAAAGTAGGAAAAAGATGGGATGGATGGATTTTTTGTATGGGAGCCCCATATCATAAAATCATCAAATAATACTAATGCTATAACGTCAGTGGAGATAATAATCAAGTTTACTTTTAATATAATCCTTCGATCGTGGATTCTTGGAAATCTATTGTCATTCTATTGTGTCTCGCTCACCGGTGAGCTTATGGGGCTTGATGGGTTAATTAACAATGTTAGAGGAGTTCGAAATATTACTTAATATTGCTTAAAAATTCTAAACAGTTCATTATCATGCATACTTGCATATTAAAATTTAAATAGGATAGCGTGCGATATAATTTATACCTCATAAATTAAAGCAATATGGTGGCACATAGCTGGCTTTTAATATCATAATAATATTATTAGCATACAGTATATAATTTACACATTACAGTATATAATTGCTAAAAGTACCCCGTGATATAATTGCTAAAATTGCTAATATAACAGAATAAATTGCTCATATTATATAGAAAAATAATTTAGTTTTTATTAAGGGCTCGCTTTTTTCTTCTCTTTCATCATCATCATCATATCAGCCTATATTCGTCCACTGCTGGACATAGGCCTCTCTCAATGAACGCCAAAATGACCGATCTCCTGCTACTCGCATCCAACATGGGCCGGCAACTAAACGGAGATCGTCGTCCCACCTATTTGGAGGTCGACCTATCTCTCATTCAAATAATTAATTATTTTCAAATTACAGTAGTCTTCTGCCTTATAATCAATTACATTTCACACAAACGTATTTAATATTATTTTAATAAACGAACAAAAAGCTGAACCACTTAAAAGAAAATAAATCTTCAACTTAAAAGCTGAAATTAGTTTTCAACAATACTCAGCATTCTAATTGTTAAAGAATGTTCAGTTTCATTTACTTTTTCACAATGAAACCATTACCTGTGACGTCATGAGGTCGATAATTGGCTAAGTGGGCTCTAGAATGTTCCCAAGTCACGCGAACTGCCTCTATAATTCACTACTGTGTTCTTAAAACGGTATAAAATAATGGTAGACCCCGTTCAGTCCGAGGTCTAGTGGGTAGACTTTTGGTTCGCACTCGCAAAGGGTACAGGTTCGATCCTGGGTGGAGGCGAGTATTATTTCGACATTTTCTGATCTCAAATACGTAATACGGACGCTAGTATGGTGAAGGAAAACATCGTGAGGAAACCCGAGCATGGTTGTTCCCAGACTTATTGACCTGTTCATTCCTCTGGACTACCTGGCCGACCATGTTGCGAGAATGCCGTATGTGCTTAGCCATGGGCAACATTTGAATTCATACCTCAGGCATACTACTGTAGCACTTTGCTCAGAAGATACTGTATAAATCATCCACAACGGATAGGATGCAAAGGCTTAGTTTAGATTTCGTTCGAAACCAATTAATATCTATGAAGTATGAACGCTTTCACACGTTAATTTGGTTCTGTACAGCCACAAAGCTCAGACGCACAGCATCAATATCAACTCGGTAAGAGATCGTAACCGTATCGCCTCGAGCTGATCCAGTATCCGGAGGCGAGGCGATTACGTTACGATTCCAATTATTAAGGCGACGCCTTGATAATTTGGCTGTAGCGATGCCGATTTTTCTCAGCAATGACTAAAGCTAAGAAACTAAAGTTCATTGTCAGTATTCATCATGTCTTTGTCTTTGAATTACCCATAGCATACCACGATTGGACAACTTTTATAACACAGAATAATCAATCGAAAAGACCTCTGTAAAAAAAGGGATTCCTATTTTTCCAACAGAGGAGAGTGATATAAGGTTCCAAAATTTGTACATAAATTGGTTGAAGCATACACTTTAATACGTGCATAGCTTATATGAAATGTATTTATGGTTTTTAAATTACGCGACAAAAACCATTTTGCCGCTTACGCCCTTTCCATTTTTTGCTGTTCCATTGCTTGTTTTCTATGAGAGGCCGGCCCGGCCTCTCATAGAAAACAAGCAATCTAAAACATATCCAACATGGTTTCTTACTTTAACACGGCGTCACCTTAATGTGGATCTGTTGGAGTAGGGAATTGAATGCCGAAGCGTTCCCTTACTTTGGTGGATATCCATTTTGAGGTAAGCCGGCCGGTCGTGGAAGCAGTTTTGTGTTTGACAGATCCAGAACATCCCTCCGTATATGGCTGATGGCAAATCGCAGGTGGTTTTAGAGGGTAGATTTGGCATTATCGCCACATACACATACCGCCAGAGTGCTTCAGCTGTTGTAGTAAGTATTGTTTGTATGCAACAAACAATACTGATCAGCTCAATGTGATACCGGATAGTGGATACGGATACGGATTTTAAACGTGGGAGAGCCATGCTTCGGCTCGACCGGAGAAATACCACGTTCTCACAGAAAACCGGCGTGAAACAGCGCTTGTGCTGTGTTTCGCCGAGTGAGTGAGTCTACCGAAGGCCCAATCTGCTATCCTATTCCCTTGTCCCTTCCCTACCCTCCCCTATTCCCTTCCCATCCCTACCCTCCCCTATTACTCTATTCCCTCTTAAAAGGCCGGCAACGCACCTGCAGCTCTTCTGATGCTGCGAGTGTCCGTGGGCGACGGAAGTTGCTTTCCATCAGGTGACCCGTTTGCTTGTTTGCCCCCTTATTTCATAAAAAAAAATATACGGGTACGATCCCTTTCTGAGTCGTTACGCTAACCATGAGGTGTTTTCATCCAAGCACTCACTGTCGACGATATCAAAATATAATTTTGATTGTCACCACTCACCAGAATGAAAACGCTAGTATCATTTTTTGAATTATATTGGCATCTATCTTTTATGGTAATGCCATGATAGTACCACAAGATACCTGCAGTTTATAATATATACTTGGATATTATAAATTTAATATTAGACAAGCTTTTGTGATTTTTCATCCAACGCTCGGCTTTTGTTAATAAAATTTAGGACTCTTAAAATGTCAATCTCGGATATTGCTCGGACTAGAATATGCGTCGCTCGTGAGAAAATTCAAAATACTATCTCAAAAATGTTTTATCGATAGCTGAGATATTAAACTGGAGTAAAATGAAAAATTTACGTCCCGAAAATTTGTCCCGTACCAGATAAACACGCCTAGGCCTCATGAATATAAACAGTATTATAGGGACTAACACAGTGTCGCAGTTATAATAATATATTATTTTACCAGATGATGCCCGCAACTCCGTTGCGCCAAAATTAGTTTATCGCGCGGGAACCGTAGATTTTTCCGGGATAAAAAGTATTATATTATGTCCTTTCCCGGGACTCAAAGTATCTCCATACCAAATTTCAGCAGAATCGGTTCAGTGGTTTGGGCGTAAAGAGGTAACAGGCAGACAGACAGACAGACACACTTTCGCATTTATAATATTAAGTATGGGGGTATGAATTATTTTATAATTAACTTGGTGTTATTGTTACGAGTATGATAATATTTTCCAGTCAAATCGTGGAAATGTAAAAAAAACACGTACAGCCCAGTCGCGTCGCATAATTTCCGTCGAACTCTTTTAAAACTAACACATTTTAGTATGTAGCTTGAAAAAAAAAATACTCAAAGAACCTAGGGTATTTTCTTTGCGAGTCCCAAGACAGTTTTAGCATATCCCGACCAAATAGCGCACTATCTGTTTCATATTATATACAATATCTGAAATGTTCAAATTTGTTAAGCTTCAGCCTCACATGAATAAATGATTCCGTTGATTTGCGTTCAGATATAACAACATAAATTACCAGTTTCTCCCACGGAAGCCACTTCAAATGTTAATAAATTAACAAACAGTATCTCGGTGAAGCTTCGATTTCAGTATAAAGACGAAAGGATACCGCAATATGTTTCGTAAAAGAAAATCAAATACTGCAGAAGATGTAAGTGAACAACGTCAATGTAAAAACGTAGCATCGGGAACGAGCAGCTCGCGCCGGACTCAAACACAAATTGAAACTATTGTTATCAGCGTCGACTTCGATACATTAATTATTTATTATTTATATCACACTAGTGACTAGTACTAGTTGATGCCGGCAACTCCATTCGTTTACCGCCTGGGAACCGTACATTTTTTTCAGGGTAAGTATTTTTTTTTTTCGAAAGGGTCTAAGCTACTGGTCTGGTTAAGACCATGGTAGTTTAATCGTGGCTATAACTAGTCTGTTGCAAGTTGGTTTGGAGATAAACAATGCCTATTTCCTTTCCTGAGACTCAACGTAATTATCTCCACACCAAATTTCTAGAAACCGGTTCAGTGGTCTAAGCACTTTCGCATTTATAATATTGCTATGGATTTATGAACCAACATGAAGAGCAAAATTATTGATAAACGCACCGGTTAGGAGTTTCTTAATTTTGAATTCTGGTTCACAATTTAGAATTTAGATAAGCTTAAATATTATGAATCTTAAGGTTCATATGAAATTAATTTTTTCTCACCTCCGGGCGGAAAACGTCAACTTTCTTCCCGCTGCGCTCACCGACGTTGCCGTTTTCCGCCTCCGTCGATGAGAAAAATAGTATACGCACCACGGGCAATAAATAAGAAAGCCTCAGATCACAGTCATGTTTGTTGACCGCGGCTTCGCCTCGGCCAACAATTACATGTGATCTGAGACATTTCTTATTTTTCTGCCCTAGGTGCGTAAATGTATAAATTGAGAACGTAAAACTTTTTAATGCAAATCCGGTAGAAAATGACACTTTTAAAATAACTTTGTTTAGTAGTAACTAGTAACCTATAACCTATAATATAATGAAGACAAAATCTTTTATCTAACCTGCTTATTAAATAAAATGATTATGCAGATTAGTTAAAAAATCTTCTCAGAAAGTATAACACCTGCAAATTCGTTCATGAAAGAATTTTTCCGTGCTGTTTGCGTTTTAAAAATGACTTCATTTTTCACGTAACGCCTTAAAAATATTCAAGAGAAGTCGTAATTTATGTAAACGCTAGCGCACTATTTTATTTGTCACGTTTTATGCAGAAAATTTCTGCATAAAATTTTGAATTTCTTCCTCAAACCTAAAGTTGTCCTTAAAATTTATTCCGTGACCAACTCCTTTGCGTCTAGAGGTCCTTCTTGAATGTACGAACAAAACTTACCTGATCCATGTATGAACTAGTTAGCCACACGAAGGTCAAACTTTTTATTTCAAGAGTAGTTGCAGTGTGAATTCATTATAGTGTCATTTTCAAGGTCCCAATCTATTGAAAATGACACTATAATTCAAATAAAAGTCAATTCTGTACATTGAACATTTAAAAAAAATAAAACAGTGTCGCGGCGTTTGTATTGCGTCTTATTTCTCTTTTTAGGAACAATCTAAGTCATCTATCTATACATCATAATATATTAAAATAGTAGGAAAGTGAATTCTTTACATTGAATATAAAAAAAATACTTGGGACATGATCTACTATGCTAACGCGGACGAAATCGCGGACAGCAGCTAGTACCTAATATAAACATGGGCTCTAGAGAATTAGTCGCTCGTGAATACGCTTATCACCAAGGGAATTCACCAGAAAAAATATATATTATTAAAGTAAATGGTATACCTATTATGACATTTGATAAAAACTTTAAGTTAGCGTGGAATTTAATTTTAATAAGAGTGCAATGAAGTGTTATTTCTGTACCAACAAATTCTCTACGGAAATAGCTGACAATGGATCTAAAATGCTCCCTACCGCAGGGGGGCGGTGACAGCTGACGGTTTCACTAAAACGAGCTATACAATTAAATTAAACTTCTATTTTTAAGTCTCAAGGCAAAATACAGGTACTTTGTTAGTTAGTTTGTGTAATCACACATTAACTAACACAGTCTGCTAGAAACCAAAATCGAGAAATCGCAAGACACAAAATATAACAACGCGTAGGCGCGGCCTCTCACTGACCCATAAGCTACGTATGTGCTACGCGCACATTATGACAGGACATCCTCATTTTTCATGAAAAATTATAGTGCACTCGGTAAAATAAAAGTTACTATTATGAGAAACTTGAACATTTTTAATATTTCTTGGGATGGGGATGCTAATATTACCATACTTGTAAGGAGGACGTACTAAATAAAATAAAAAAAAAATATTTAGGTTAAAGGAAAATAATTTCCAGTTATAGAAGTCATTAGGTAGAAGGGTAATCTAACAATAGAGCTTGAAGTTCTTTTACAGCCGTTCTCAGAGACTCACTTTAAGACATAAGTGGATGAAGCGGGTAAGTAACATTTTTTTTTGCATAAAATATGGAGACTTTACTGCCAGGAAAATGATTCCAAATATCAAAAAATAGCTTTCTATATTAGGCATGGCGTAATAAAACTAAGTGATAATATTTTTGGGTGTGTATGTGTCCCTTAAATAGATTTCACTGTAAAAGTAGCAGCGCTGAAATAACTTTTTTTGTAATTTTTATGAGCATGATGAGTTTGTCTATACAAATCACAAAAACTGCTATTTCAGCGCTGTTTCTTTTACAGTAAACTCTATATAAGAGTTTTATCACTTAGTTTGGTACACACCATGTATAGCTAGATATATTAGCCAGATGATGAAGAAGATAAGTTACATAAGATCTATACAAAATACAAGGGAAAAAATAGTAACTGTCCATAATATGTTAGACAATCCCAGTACTACAAAGCAAGTGCTCGAGGAATGGGTTCGCGAACTAAACATAAAGCAATGGGTTGAGACCCCTGGCCTTGAACACTCCAAGGCACTAATTTCTGGCTTCAACAAGAAACTGTCAGAAATAGGGCTCACCATGCGGCCATGGGTAGGAAACAATTAAGAATCCTTACCAAAAGACTAAATGGGCACTGCAAGCTCAATAAGCACCTTAACAGAATAGGTGTTAGTAGCTTAACGACTTGCAGATTCTGCGAGGAAGAGGACGAGACACCTATACATCTTCTCCTTGACTGTCCTGCTCTACTACAGAGCAGAAATATGCACCTTGGTTGCTACGAATACTCATCCACAGAGGAAATTCGTGGCACAAAACCCAACCACATCGTTCAATTTATGAGCAGCATTGGGTTGGAGACGGTACTCTAATGCGAAGGAGTCACAATAGATCCTCAAGGGTCGCAGTGACATCAGGGCCACTTGACCTGCCTTCAGCACAAAAAAATGTTAGAAAATATTAGTTAACCGGTTCATTCGGTAGCAGACATATCGATATTTGTTGGCTTATAATATTATAACTCAGGCTCATTATTATTTCTGTACTGATATCATTTCATAAAATAAACGATCTTATCATCTGCACTAATATTATATTATTTGCTACAAATATGACAAGAGTCAATTCAGTCGAGCAATAGCTTCGAGACGTGGAACCTAAGCTGTATTCTCACAAACTTACGAATTACTTTGGCAACCGAAAATGAGCTTTACTGTAAAGCTGATAAGGTATACAGAGGTGGCAAAAAATGTCTGGTTCCAGTAGCACATTTGGCAGGCGCCCAGCTGAGATTCGGTAGAGATGTTTGGGAGACAGATCGCTGGAAAACAGATTCTCGCCGCCATCGCACGAGAACGAAATTTCTTAAGTCTGTTGTTTGCTATCAATACGGTAAATTAAAAAAAAAAGTAATGTCACTGCCAGATTGAAAAAAGAAAGTATTAATGGTAAAATACAACCTGTTAAAAAAAGTAAAAGTACAAAAGTTTAGAGTTTACATAATATAATTTATAAACGTAGAATTAAAACTTATTCTGACCCAGTCTGTTAAAATAATAACAAATATTATAATTGTACTTAAGATGACATACTTTTTGTTTGAAGGTAAATATTTAAAATAAAATAAGTCACATGAGATCAGTAACTTACTTTTATAAATAAATGATTAATAACTAACGAAATTAAACAGTTTTGGAAAAATCAACTTAATATAACTGTGAAAAAAAAACATAAATTGCACGCCAGGTCGACCAGTGTAAGATGACACATCGATATGGTAAGACGACATACTATGATTCCTTAGACTTTGATGGTATGTCGTCTTATACAATACGTAAATTCCAAGCTGCATCATCATCCCTCTAGTTGTCAGTGGTGTAAGGATTCTTAAGTTCTTCATCATTGTCAAAAAATATACAATGCTTCTGTTACCGATTTAGCAGAAACATAAGTAACTGTAGTATGTCATCTTAAGCCGACGTCTAGTATGTCATCTTACCAAATGAGTAATAGTGGATACAAATAAATTTTGTAAAACAAAAAATTGAACCCGACTTCCAAGGAAAAAAACAAAATTCTTAAAATGGCCTAAAAAGTATGAAATAATTCTTATTCTTCATTAGTGCCTTTTTCAAAATTCGACTAAATCTTAACGAATTCTGTACTCAATTTTCATTCGTTTGAAGACGGCACCAGCCCAGAACTGAGATACTTGACATAGAACTTAGCCAGTACCGACTTCAAAAGAATGAAAATTGAGTACAGAATTCGTTGCTATTTAGTCGAATTTTAAAAAAGGCAAAAGTCCAAGTCGGTTAAAAATACTTAACGTTAGAACACACTTTCATTAATATTTGTGGCCTATAAGAAATCATGTTCATAATAACAATTTGTTATGAGAAAATATTCTGACCTCATGCGTTTTTTCACCCCAAAACAAAAGTGTAAGAAAATTTTTCTCTCATAAAAATTAGGAAAATCTTTACTACTTTGTAAAGTACGGTCCCTGTCCGGCATACTAAGTTGGGCTACTAGGGGCACACTGAGGTGCTCCATAAAACGTCACAAGTTCAGAGACAGCACTATTATTTCAACGAATTTTGCTGATGTGTCCTCTTACCTGACTATGTCATCTTAAGCACAATTCCATATGTTTAACAACTTTTCTTGCGTCACTAATGACAATTAAAAATTATTTAAGAGGCCTATGCCAGGTGAAAAAGGACGATCGCCAAGTTAGCGGGCAGATAGAGGTTTTCTGTTTTTAAAGGGTTTTTTATATTGAAGTGGTAAAAAGTAATTCCAACACTTTATAGACGAGTTTCTCAACAGTACATTGTATTTTTTCATACCGTTAAGACGTCAATACAATCCATAAACAGGTGATATTCTAAACCTTTTACAGCAAAAATCACAAAACTGTCGCGGGTTTGAGTTGGATTATTTAAAGATACTTAAAAAAAATTAAAAATCTAGCTCCAACACTATATTATAATTGAAATGATCTTACATGTTGTGCATTAAAACTTATAGAAATACTGTATTTTAACTGTTAAATCACGTCTGTTAAATGAGCGAAATCGGCAAAATTTCGTATACGGGCTCTTAACACACTAAAGTCCAATGCGTGACATGTTGTAAGGGTTAATTCAACCCGTAACGCGACACGTAATATGCATTTCTAAATTGTTATGTATGGATTTTAAAGATTTGCAAGACGTCTCACGCGATTAAAATCTGTCATATCAGTACAAATTTAGAAATGTAAATACGCGTCGCGTTGCGGTTTGACTTGACCCTAAGACGTAATAAAGCAATTTCAGTCGTCGACCAATTATCAACTCTGGACAACCTTAAGTTACGCTACTGTATTAACTTATATTGTGGTAAGGGCAACTGAAACGACCTCGTCGATTTGCGTGAGAAGCGGACGTTACACTACCCTATTAATTTTCACATACCTGATCAAATCTATATTGTACCTTAAATTAACGGCATAGAGTTTAACTTTCCGTAGCACTCACTTCAAATATATAAGTGGCCAATTATATTCCTGTTAATTGAAGCCTTTCACAATATTATCACAACAAAAAGGTTTTAAAATCTCATGTAACATTCACATTCCGGTGGAAAATAAAAGCTCTCGTTTCGCTTACTTGTCGCGCTCGTGAGCGAAAATATGTTAAAATAAAGTGCAGAGCGTAATATACAATCGGTGTGAGCTATATGACGAATTAAAATTTAAAAGATAAAATCGGCCAAGTGTGAGTCGAATGCGCGCATAAAGGGTTTCGTACCGTTATATAGCAAAAATAGGCCAAAAATTGTGGTTTTTATATTTAGATGGTCTACCAGAATCTGATGGCAAATTTTGACAGTAGATTTTCAAAAAATATCCTTGATCATTGGATAAATTTATATATTTGCATGTTTCACACACAAAATCAGCCGCTGTAAGGGAAAAAAGGATCAAAATGTTTTATTCCAATTACCCCGGTATTGATTTGCTGCGGGCTTCGGACGGACGGACAGACAGACAGACGGACAGACGGACAGACGGACAGACGGACAAACGGACAGACGGACAGACGGACAGACGGACAGACGGACAGACGGACAGACGGACAGACGGACAGACGGACAGACGGACAGACGGACAGACGGACAGACGGACAGACGGACAGACGGACAGACGGACAGACGGACAGACGGACAGACGGACAGACGGACAGACGGACAGACGGACAGACGGACAGACGGACAGACGGACAGACGGACAGACGGACAGACGGACAGACGGACAGACGGACAGACAAAACCTACCGTT
This sequence comes from Lysandra bellargus, assembly GCA_905333045.1. Classification (NCBI taxonomy): domain Eukaryota; kingdom Metazoa; phylum Arthropoda; class Insecta; order Lepidoptera; family Lycaenidae; genus Lysandra; species Lysandra bellargus. The sequence goes on from HG995332.1 coordinate 3,685,977, forward strand.
ACCCTTAGGGTTATACTTTGGCTACGGAACCCTAACAATACAAGAGATTTTAATAATGGGGCGTTCCACGCCAAGCGGACAGGAAAAAATAGTCGATCTCTCCGATTTTGATAATATTTGGATATGTTATACCTACACGTGTTATTAATACGTGTGCCAAATATTTTTGTTATATAATGGCTGGATTAAAAATGATGGGACTTTGAAACGTGACTTTTCTATTCGACACTCGGTGCTTCAAAGCCGATTATAGATTAAAAAATATATACATTAAAATAATTAAACCACTGAACTTGTTACTTCATTTAACGAGCTCTTTAAGTGTATTTTTGAAAATAAAAAAAAATGTTTTTTTTCTTTGGAAAAAATGTAAATTAATTTTTTTTTCTTGATTTTCTCAAAGAGGGACCCTTTTGATTTTTTTTATTTTTTTTTATGTAAATAGCTAATATTCTATAGAACATTCCTGCACAACGTCTATAATGGGCCGGGAAGTGGATTAGGAGCTAGACTGAAAATACTTCCGAAGGGTGGCATCCAGCGCCATACAATACTATGGGCAGAGATCGATACATAGTGGAAATTGCCAAATGACATCAATTTCGATATAGTGAAGAGTAACATTTAATAGATTTTTGAAAGAGAAATAGACAAAAAATGTTTACTTACATGAAAAAAAAATTCGTGAAAAAAATTTTTTTTTTCTCAAAAAAAAAATTTTTTCTTTTTTTTTAAATTATGTTACTCTTTAAAAAAACTTATCTAAGGTCTCATTTCTCCACATCAAAATCGAAGTATTTTGGCAATTTCCACTACTTAGCGATTTCTGCCCATAGTACAGTATGGCGCTGGACGCCACCCTTCGGAAGTATTTTCAGTCTAGCTCCTAATCCACTTCCCGGCCCATTATAGAAGTTGTGCAGGAATGTTCTATAGAGTATTAGCTATTTACACAAAAAATATAAGAAAAATCAAAAGGGTCCCTCTTTGAGAAAATCAAGAGAAAAAAATTAATTTGCATTTTTTTCAAAGAAAAAAACATTTTTTTTTGTTTTCAAAAATGCACTTAAAGAGCTCATTAAATGAAGTAACAAATTCAGTGGTTTAATTATTCTAATATATATATTTTAAATCTATAATCGACTTTGAAGCACGGAGTGTCGAATAGAAAAGTTATGTTTCAAAGTCCCATCATTTTTAATCTAGCCATTATATTACAAAAATATTTGGCACACGTATTAATAACACGTGTAGGTATAACATATCCAAATATTATCAAAATCGGAGACATCGACTATTTTTTCCTGTCCGCTTGGCGTGGAACGCCCCAATAATAAATTCATGTAAACAATTAGCTGATGAAGCGTTCGTTTTCACGCGTTCCGTGTTCGCGTGGCGGCGCGGCACAAAAATAATGAGCAATAGCTATGTCCACACTGTGCCTTTTTTGGTTATTAAGGGCATGCATCATAGCGCAGTCAACAGCGCACGTGACGCATGCCCTCTGACCGTATCCAAAACTATAGTCGGGGCATTTTAATAGGCCACATTTGACATCTGTCAGATTAATCTCCATAGTGAAGTGAACTGCGTAAAAATATCGACCAAAACGAATAAATCGATACGGACTTGAAATAAAATATTTGAATTTTATACGTTTGAAACATCCTCCTGTCCCATTATTACTTTTTCTTTTGCAAATTCAAGGAGCAAAATAAGACAAGTACATAATTTACAAAAAAAATGCATTTATTCGCTTGAATTATAAAAACTGTTAAATGTAGTATTATCATTATTCATTTCTCATAAATATGTGTTACTTTTCACAACGTGGTTATTAATTTATGGGGATATTTCGTTACAAGTAATCAATGCATCGATATTATTTATTCGCTTTCGATTTTTAGGGTAACTTCCCTAGAGTTTAAAAAGAAAAAAGGTCAGCTGACGTAACATTATGACGACGTGCAATTATTAAGATCAGAATTTGTTTATTACGTTTAGAATTGTTTATCAGTAAAAGCAAATCGTTAAATACTTCGTATCGGTCATATTTACAATAAATATGTAATCGTAATTGAAAAAAGTTAATCAATTGTGCAATTATAACAAAACGAAAATATTTATTTTTTATGTACGTCGCTATAAGGTTACCTGGTACAATTTTGATGAACTGTCAAATGTGGCCTATTAAAATGTCCCGACTATAGCTGACAGGCACTGCAACCTCTGCAACTGAACAAAAATGTTAATGTTGGCGTTGCGTTCGTTGACGCATTCAATTATTGAATGCGCCAATATGAAAGAAGATGACGAAAATTGAAGATGAAAATGCACAGTGTGGACATAGCTATTGAACATCACAACACGATATCTACAGCCGCTTCACCTATAAATATTTTTTTTAAGTAAGTAATAATTAATATATTTTTTTTAATACTCTTCACCTAATTGTTTGTTCATATGAACAAACAATATTAGGTGTGAGTATATACTCTTCTTATTACTAAAACTATTTTGTGAAAGTCATTTTGCAGTGTCTTTTGTCATTAAACATAATTTTATTCTTAAGGCAACGCCTTGATAATTTGGCTGTTAAAGCGATAGTTATAGATTTTTCTCAGCAATGACTATTAAGCTAAGAAATTAAAGTTCATTGTCAGTATTCATCATGTCTTTGTCTTTGAATTACCCATAGCATAACACGATTGGTTAACTTTTATAACACAGAATAATCAATCAAAAAGACCTCTGTAAAAAAGGCATTCTAATTTTGCCAACAGGGGAGAGTGATTTAAGCTTCCAAAATTTGTACATAGATTGGTTCAAGCATACACTATAATTTGCTCATAGCTTATATGAAATATATATTTTATGGTTTTTAAATTACGCGACAAAAACCATTTTGTCGCTTACGCCCTTTCCATTTCTTGCTGTTCCATTTATTGTTTTCTATGAGAACACAATAAATGGAACAGCAAGAAATAAAACATATAAAACATATCTAACACGGTTTGTTACTTTAACGTGGCGTTACCTTAATTAAAGTTATAAATAAATGAAAAGTCATCAGAGTTTATTTTAGTTCTCGGAGTGTTTCTTTGAACATGCGCAGAAGTTGGAACATTAACCTTTATCTACGAGGGCGAGAGCCGTGGGGTACATAAGGCCCCTGGTGATAATTAACGTTAATACATCAAGCTAGGTTATATAGTTTTATTTTTAGTACCCAAAAGAGGGTTATAGTTTTGAAATAATTATTCAGAGGTTTTGTTTTGTTCTATTCCATTTTCGAGAATTGTTCGTAACTGCATGTTTTGAACAATCAAATTATTTATTGCATTCATCTAAGTAAATTTAAACATTTATTGTATTAAAAATGCAGCTGTGAGTATGTCAAAACATACTTTTTTAAATGTTTTTATATTTTAAAAACATTAAATCCAATAAATACTATGTAGACCTAATTTCACTGAAAACTCAGACCAATAAAAAAAGATAGACAGAGCCATCTATGCTACGCGGTGAGGCAGGCAATAGGAAGCCGATACCACCATAGGAAGCCGGCCGCCCGCCATTCCGGTTTCAACGAGTGACGGCGCATGTCGTTTTCATCTGTGTCAAGAAATATCAAAATATGCCGTCCTGCATCGTTAAATGGTGCAAAAACAATTCATGTGCTCAAAAGAAACCTTGTGGGATTACGTTTCACAAGTAATTAGTTGAATATTTATGTATTACCACCGAAATAACCAATTTAATTTATTAGTTTTAAAAATTGTCTCGGGAGTCTCGGAACACAGAACCTCAACCAGTGCTGCATGCTGGTCGCAAGATATTTTTCCCCATAATAGGAGAAAAATATTATTACGTGCTGTATTATCCTGACAAATGTTTATTTTTAACCTAAAATTCGTTATTCATTTAAAATCTATTAATATAAATAAAATTGGAGTGTCTATTTGTAGTATTGAAAGATTTTTTTACTATTTGCATATTAATTTGTATACGATACATACTGCATACACCAAACAACATTCTTTACAATTTTTGTCTGTATGTATGTCTGTCTGTCTGTCTGTCTGTTCTTAGTTGAAACACAATTTATTAGATATAGATATTTAAGTATTTACTTTTTTCAGCAATTACTAATGAATGATGATTAACAATCTAGTTTGATAGCAACTTTTGTAGCCATTACTTAGTAGTTTAATAAGACTGCAACAGGATGGGAGTTTGACAATCTGAAACCCTGAGTTGGCAACATTATTTTTTTGCACACAAGCGCACGCCTAGCGTATTTATGCTAGGCGTGACGCACACATTGATCGACAGCGACTTCACCCCATTACCTGTAAATACTCCGTCTTTCTTTTTTTATTGGTCTGAGACTGAAAAGAGAAAGTCACAAACTAAATTACATCATTAATGACGCCCAAATAAATGCCAAACGAATTTTTAGTCTCAAAAAATGCTTACTTACATTTTTTTGTATTTTCATTTGACCAAAAATGCTTAGAGTTTATGTCAAAGTCTTCATTAAAGTTAAGTAAACATTAAGCGCTGAGTGCCCCCGTAAATGTTAAACATCGGAGTAAAAAGCCCAAATTAAATTAAACTTCCCACAAGATAAACATCAAACAAAGCCGCGACCGCCAGCTTTAGTGTTTTAAACGCTGCGAGGAATCTGTTCAAGGGGGTCATTTGGGCCCTAAATCACGATAGGACAGGGTTAATGGGTGCGCGCGGCCCCAGGCGGTCACGTACTGCGAATTTCCAGTATCTTCCTAAAATAATAGAACCACTATCTATTATCACGTAAATATAATTTGATATACATATCAAATTATATTTATAATATTAATCTTTACAATTATACTAAAATTACTAATTAGCCAAATCGGTTCGGTTGTTTTCGAGTTTGAGTGAGAATAAAAAAAAATCTGATTATATTATTTTTATCAATTTAATTTACAAGTCGTTAATGTAAACTTGTCTACAGTCTATAAAATTATTGTAATTACATCATTAGTGTTCACAAACATAAACTGGTTCGTTTTGTGTATGATGGTGATCTGTGGTAGATGTAACGAAGATGTCCCCGAAGCGATTGAATGCTCCGCATGTCATAAACACTTTGATTTTCCTTGTTCCGGGATTACGGAAAAGGGATACCGCAAACTCGGCGAACGTCAAGCCACATGGAGGTGTGCTCTTTGTAAGAATATAGGCCTCGTCAGCACCAGTCAAATCCCACCCATCATAACCTCACCAACTTCTCCGTCGCCTATTACCCTTGACTCGGTCATGCGGCAGCTGATCAACATTCGTCACGAGCTCGCCCCTCTCACCAGCCTGACGGACGAAATTAAACTCATTCGCAAGGAACTGTCCGAATTGAAGGATTTGCCTGGCAAAGTAACAAAAATAGATCAGCGATTGACTGCAGTTGAGTCCCTTCACGACGACGTCTCGCGAGCGAAGTCATCTATCACCGATTTAAACAATTGCCAACGTGATATGGATCAATGGGTTCGTAGTAACTACCTCGAAATTAAAGGAGTTCCTTTAAAAGACAAGGAAAACCTGTTTGAAATACTGACCAAAATTGGCTTAGCTATTTCCTATCCAATCTCCGAAACCCAAATAAATTTCATCCACCGTGGTCCATCAAATGTGACTAATAATAAGAATATTGTCGTGTCATTCCTATGTCGGTATGTAAAGGAGGACTTCCTGGCTGCAGCCCGTTATCGTAAGGAGCCGTTACTGCCTGCTGATATCGGCCTTAACGGTACGGGAAGGATATTTGTTAATGACCACCTGACCGTTAAAACAAAATGCTACTTACCCAAACAAAAACTCTAGCTAAGAAGCATAATTATCAATATGTTTGGGTCAAGCATATGAAGATTTTTGTGCGGCGTGACCAGACGTCGAAGTCATTCGTCATTGCCTCTGAACGCGACTTACAAAAAATTCAATGACTTTTAATGCGCTTTCCTCATAAAATACTTTATAGTGTCTACACCTACTATTTTGTGCTACTAGATCTTGTCCTAATAATAAGTGCATATTCTATAGTATTATTTAATAACATCTGTCAACAAAATATCTTCAATCTTACACAATATCTAATGATTTTATTAATTATCATCTCTCCAAACCGTAAAAAGTCATTAGAATTAATATTGTGTAATTTTTACTCATTATGTAATTTCCTTAAATTGTTTCTAAGCTGTGTTAATTTATTATCGCAAACTGCATCAGCTGATCATGCTTTGTGTGTTATTAGCTTGCTTACCGACCATTCAACGAAATGCACTTTTATCATATTGTATTCAAAATATCTTATATTATTAAACTGTCATTCTGAGCTCATTGTATACTTGCTATATGGCTTAATACATGCTGGGCTGCTCTTACATTACGTTAATTCTATATTTTTCAATATCTTTGCTGATTGCTTGTTTTATTTCATACATAACTCTAGACGTGAGCTCTGCGCGTCTAGAAAATGCTATCCTGCATTACATATTACAGTATTACACAATATTCTGTCTTTACGATACTATATTCCTAATCTTAAGCCAAATAAGTATAAACATGGTACTTACTTTACATTAGTCTTTCTACTTAAAATTCTTTCTAATTCAATACATGCAAATGAATATTCATTATGTTACTTAATAATTATGGTCCTTGAAAATGTCATTGTCTTGGCAAACCTTATTTACAAAATTCATACCCTTGTATCGATAAATTTGCTAATTCTTTCTTTTTTAGACTGTTTTGTAATCTGTTTTATATGAACAATATTTTATTTAACAAAATATATAGCACTACTAAACCAGTTGTTATTCCTACATTTCTCACTTATTACTATTTATCCTTTAATAATGATGCATGGATTACATTGTTTTTTCCAACACTATTACCAGAAGGGTGCTTATTTATTACTCTTGTGTATATTACTTATTTACTAACCTTGCTTTCTCCTTTTTGTTATTAATTTACATTAACGAGCTACTTATGGAGGCTTGTAATTGGCTTTTTTAAAACTATCACGTATATATACTGTGTTATAGCTAGCTGTAATATGTTAAAATAAAATAAAAGAAAATAATATATATATATATATATATATATATATATATATATATATATATATATATATATATATATATATATATATATAGTTATAATATTCCTATGTAACAGTCTGTTGTGTTGCTTGAAACATGAGACCGAACAGAACTACCTACGCGAATTTCGCGTCATGGCTGTTTCACTGTGACCACAACGCGTTGTGAGCTACTTTTCCGCTCATTGAGCGTTTTCGGTCTGTGAGCGTAACATATATAGAAAATTCGTGCAAGGCCTCTCACCACCATGCAAGTCAAAAACCTCGACGCGCGTTTCGCCCAAACACCTGAGCATCCTCAGGATGTTGACTCTACAAACTTAACTGATTGACTACTGACTTAATGACTTACTACTGACTTGGGCCGAAACTGGTTATAAAGTCGGCCCTGCGCCTGATCCCTCGTCAATCGTGTCGGTCGTCCGTCTGGTTGCGGTTATGAAAGTAAAGGAAGAGAGAGTGCTTTTGTGTACTGCGCACACACCTGGGCACTATAAAATGACTCCTGCTTAACTGACCTGATCTTAATGAAACCGGCCACTGCTAACAAAACCGGTGTGAAAGTTACTATTACTATTACCCAAGTCTTGCTAATGTGTGCACTGTACCTGCACCCGATTTCATAGTGATGAAGTTGGGTTACTGTATATTACAAAACAAATTAATAATAGTTTATTAGTAGTGTATGGGTCACATATTTAAATATAGAGTTCGCTAATAAAGTAGCAGCACTGAAAGATTAACTTTTTTTACTTTTGTATGGGAAACTTCATGACGCTGGGGGGATTACTCATACAAATCACAAAAAAAATTTTGCTCTTTCACCTTGCTTGCGCTGCTACATTCACGGCGAACTCTTTATAAGGGCACATACACAACCTAAATTATTATCACTTAGTTTTGTTACACCTTGTATATTTTACCTATAAGTACCTGGGTTAATATTATTTTAATATTACACGAGCATGAGCTAATGAAATCACTTACTCTAACGTAGAGTGTAAAATTTATGGTGTAATAAATATGGCGAAGGAGCGCTTTTACCAGCAGGAGACTTCAGGCAACCCCACCCGCCACCGCATAAAATATGTTACCAAGAAAACATGTTGCGCTATCGAACATGCTTAAAAATAACTGAAACACCTGAAATTCATTGTCTGTAGTGATATCTAATAACTAGTCAAGTTATTTCAAGCCTAGTTGACATAATATCACTACTAACAATAAATTTCAGGCCACAACTATGTTGCCTTAAGGGCGTTCCTTACGGAGAAACCGTAATTTACCGTATTTCAAGCCCTATAACTCATAATTTGAAAGCTACAAAGTTATAATAAAAATACAGCAATAATCTTCAGTATATCGACATTCCTTTCCCCGTTTTAAATTTTCTATTTTTGTTTATTATAGTCATGATATCAGCTTCCAAAGTAAAACTAATTTATTAAAATTCAAGCATACATTCAGCATCTCCTTAGGATTTACAAATTACTTTTATTTGAAACACACGCCAATAGATCGACAATATCATAAACTACATATTCCCCATTTTAAATTTTTTTTAGGTCAATTTTGAACTAAGATAAGTAAAAAAAATAGGGTTTTGGTGCGCTCTCAGTAACGCGGCAAATGTATGGCCAAGGTCGTTTGCTCGGGGGACGGCCTTAATATGGCTGCGCTTATACCGTCTAACCACATAAGGGCCAACCCACACGTACCACAACCACATGAACCACAACCACACGATATCGCAACGACAAAATGTCGTCGAGCAGTGGTTACGTGTGAATGGTGTCGCTACAGCTTTTGGTAGTTGCGTTGTGGTACCGATAATATGCCGACGTGGTTGCGATGTGGTTACGTACGAAAGTCAATGAAACGGAGGGGGGGAGAAGGAGCGTGGGCGGTGTACGCGCACTGTCATCGACGCAGTGTTGTGGTTGCGATGTAGTTGGCCGTGGTTGCGATGTGGTCGGCCGTGGTTGCGATGTGGTCGGTATCTGACAAGTGGTCGACAATGACTGCAAAATGTGGTACGTGTGAATGATCCAGTTTATTTACAATATGAAATATACGCCCGTGGTGTGGTTGTGGTTGTCGTGTGGTTGTGGTGCGTGTGGGTTGGCCCTAAGTTAGCAGACTCTTTAATATAATACACAAAACTAAGGCCTTTTCATCCGTTGTAGATGACTTATACAGTATTTTCTGAGCAAAGTGACTACATGATTTTTAAGTGTCCGTATGGTTGCCCAAGAACATATAGCATACTCGCAACATTGTTGGTCTAGTTCAGAGGAATGAATAGCTCAATACGTCTGGGACCATGCATAATACGGATGCGTATAACAAGCATCCGTCTTCCGTATTATGTACTTAAGAGACCTAAAAATGTTTCATTGATACACGCCTCCACCAGGGATCGAGTAGGCCACGGACGGTCTACAATACAAATTACGTGACCCAAGAGAGATGCAAGCCTCATCGTATCTATAAATAATTAATGTGAAAGTGTGTTTTAATGTCTGTATATCTGTTACCTCTTCACGCCAAAACCGCTGAACCAATTTTCCTGGTATGGAGATACTGTGAGTCCCGTTAAAGGACATATGATATTTTTATCACTGAAGAATGTGCGGTTCTCGCGCGATAAATGAATTTTGGCGCAACTGAATTGCGGCCGTCATCTATTATTAAAACTATAAACTTAAAAATAGGTTTGAAATAAATTAAATGCCCGTTTTTACTATATTACATTTTTAAGAGCAAAAGACGATTTGTGGGTAAACTTGGTGGTAAGCGCTTACCACAACTCCTATGTGAGGTACCTTGCTAGTTGCTATGTGCATCAACGCAGACCTTGACAATTTGTTCAGGATTGTCACACAAAAATAGTATGAACTACGGTACGACCTAGCCTAGGGTGCCGATTAAAGGCAACGAATATAAAAACTAAGATATTAACTTGAATGTAACAATAATAATTATGGTTCCTCAGTTATTCAAAACTAAGTTCAGGTTTCAAAAATTACGAAAATACAAAGACAGTAAAATGTGAGTTATATATATTTTTTTCTCCGATAAGCCAGTTATATTTTTGTTCAATTTGATCTGATTGGTTTCGGTCGAAATCGGTTTTATGACAACCCTAAGTTAATGGAACGGCGAGGCGACATCGAAAAATAACTCGCAAATGGAAAACCAGGAAATGGCTCCGTTAAAACGACTTTCATTTGAATATTAATAATGATGGCTTTTGGTAGACGTAACTTATTCAGATAAAGATGATACAGTCAATTTTTATATCAGCGGACTGTTGACAGTACTCGTAGAAAGTATAGAATATAAACTTTGATCTCCAATTAACCTCCCTTAGGGGTGGATTTTTTTCAGCTTGAGAGTCACGTACTCAGCCATTAAGCCATACAGCTCTTTTTTGAAAAATCACATCGGTGTCACCACCGGTGGGCTGGCCTCAAGAGAAGAAGTATGCGTATTACAATAGCATAAGTTGATAAAAAATAGCTTTACCACGACAGTTCGCAAATGTCACACGTTTTTCTTATTTATTTACTTTTATTTAATTGAAAGGAGTAGGTACACTTCGGCATATACTACGGCATTTAGGTAAATGCCGTAAGTAGCCTAGAAAAAGAAGACCTAAATACGGTTGAGTCTACTTTAATTCTACTACCAACCTGTTTACCTAAATGAGGTCAAACCAGGAATTCTTGGAACAAGACTAACTTAGAATTCCCATGTTAATTAATTTCACGTCTAAGTATACATATTTTAATATTATACTGCGAGTCGATAAAATTATGTTAATACTAGCTGCCCGGTGCGTGAACTATAAAGTGAAATAATAAAATTAAATAAAAATTGAAACATCTACCTGCATGCCAAATTTCAGTCCGATCCGTTCAGTAGCTTGGGCTGTGGATTGATAGATCACCATGTGAGTCAGTCACCTTTGAGTTTTATTTAATTTAGATGCTGATATTATGTATGAAGTTACTTTTTAGTCAGAAGTAGTTCTAAAGTATCTTATATACTTTTGTCCCGGAAAAAATTACGGTTCCCGCGGGATTACGAAATTTCATGTAGTTAAACAATGAACATCTATTTTGAAGTGAAGTGGTGACATACTAAACAAGGGGTCGGTCCATTTGCATCGCGCTAGCTATTCATAATTTAACAAAGATTGATAGCGTTGGATTAACCGGTCAACCCATAATACATGATTTGTTCGCTGGCAGTCGGTTATATCTTAATCACCGGGATATGCGAACCATTTATCTGAGTTTGGTTCGTGTGATATATTGACAAAATATGACATTTTGTTTTTATAGTTTTGAGCTTTAAATAGGTTATGCAGAGGGCGTTACAAGCACATACATAATATTTGCAATCCATACCTACTAATTTATATTTGCGAAAGTGTGTCCGTCTGTCTTTCTGTCTGTCTGTCTGTCTGTCTGTCTATCTGTCTCTTTGTCTGTCTGTCTGTCTGTTACCTCTTTACGCTTAAACTGTTGAACCGATTTTGCTGAAATTTCAGAAACAATCCAAATTTCAACAAACTAGCTGACTCAAGGGAATTTGCTAGTTTTTATAATAATACAAGCTGTCCCGGCAAACGTTGCTTTGCCTTAACATAAATAAATTTCGCTTTTATATTTTATTGAAGTGACTAAATAAGTATGTCGCCATGGCAACGTCCATCGCTTTCCCGTCGCACAAACAATGGTCGCCGTCAGTCTCAGGTTGTAATAATTTACTATTATTTATTCAACAAATGCACTTATCAATATATAAAGTACCCAGTAGCCGATTCTCAGACCTACTGAATATGCATATAAAATTTGGTAAAAATCAGTAAAGCCGTTTCGGAGGAGTTCGTGGACTAACATTGTGACACGAGAATTTTATATATAAGACTAGCTGTCCCGGCAAACGTTGCTTTGCCATAATATATTCGCAATATTATTTTATTGAAGTGACTAAATAAATATGTCACCATGGCAACGTCGATCGCTATCCCGTCGCACAAACAATGGTCGCCGTCAGTCTCAGGTTGTATATATATCAGGTTGTATATATATATATATATTCAACAAATGCACTCATCAATATAAAAAGTAGATGTTGTCCGATTCTCAACCCTAGCCGATATGCTCGCTAAGATTCACGAAAATCGGTCGAGCCGTTTCAGAGGAGTTCAATTACGCACACCGTGACACGAGAATTTTATATATTAGATAAAGTAAAACCCCGGACTTTGGTTCGAGCGATTGCGCGTAAGTTGATTCGCATATAAGTAGGTGTTCAATGTATGAGATGAAACGGCTATAGATATCGTGTTGTGATGTTCACTGCTCATTATTTTTGCGCCGCCACGCGAACAGGAAAACGAACGCGGAGAGAACAGTCCCAATACGAACACGCAAGTAATTATGTCAACATAATCCCCTATTGTCTGTGCATTTCCACCTCCCACTACCGATACCATATTTTCCTTTTGTCCCGCTTATTATAATATGTCGTTATTGAAGACTTGCGGCACGATAATACGGATAATATTTGCAACTAAATGACGCCTGCAACTCCGTCGTGCCAAAATTCGTTTATCACGTTGGAACCTTACATTTTTCGGGATAAAAAGACGTATCCGTTGTCCTTTCCCGGGACTCAAAATATCTTCGTGATTTTCAGCAAAGACGGTTCAGCGGTTTAGGCGTAAAGAGGTAACAGGTGGACAGACAGACAGGCAGACAGACGGACAGACAGACACACTTTCGTATTGATAATATTGATATGGATATTTTGGTTTTTAATTACCAACAGAAATCACATAATAGTCAAGAAAATACCTTTGTTTATACCGATGGTAACAACTGTACGTATACATTCTTAAAACTTTTAAGTACCGCGAAAACGATCAAATTTGTTTGACAAACATGTTTGATGTAATTTACGTTTACATAAAACAGCAGCGCAGACGATCAAACGTGCATCAAACAAGTTTTTCAAACAATTAGCTAGAATTGGTTTGAGATCATGAGACCTTGCTGACAAATACAGCGGAACACGTTCAAACACGTTTGTCAAACGCTACGCAAATCCAAATTTTCTACAAACACTTCTTTAACTTTAATAATATAATGAACAGTTTATTATATTATAGAGTCATAAGTCATGATTGGTTAAGCTGGCGCCCGCTTCAGCCAACCTGCGGCTATATCATCCGCCTCTGAATCTGCGATCGCGTCTTATAGATAATATTATTATGTGAGAATATTTCGACCGAGTGAGGTGGTACGCTCGGTCAGGCTGGCATCCACAATATCGTCGGTCTAGATGTGATAGTTCGTAACTAACAATTTTTGGTAAAATTAGGTTTTGTTGCATTCAGTTTCAAATAGTATTTCCAGTGATAACTTGTTAAGGTCTTAAGCACATAAAAACGAGTTTTAGAAACTTAAAACAAGCACTGGAACTTTAATTTCAAATTTTAATTTCAAAATTGTTCGTTACGAGCTATCACATCTAGAACGACGATATGTGTTCTGGGCATTAGAGCCCTTTGGTATAATGGGCTGGATAAAACTGCGACTCGTAAAGTGTTCCGAGCGATTTACTTCGCCCGCCGTTGTTACGAGTTACATCTCTTAAGCATCTTATGTTCATTTCGCAGTTGGTTCCAGTGTCAAAGTAAGCTATTTAGCACATGCATCATTCAGTGATTTTGTATGAGCGATAACGTCATAAATCATAATACATTATTAAGCAGTTCACACACGGCAGCTAGTAATATAAAATGTACACCATAGCACGATAAATCTCTTTACATATATCTTATATAGCCTTCCTCGATAAATGGGTTATGGGCTATCTAACACTGAAAGAATCACCAAAATCCGTTGCTTAGTTTTAAAGATTAAAGGGAACAAAAGGACATGACGGAAAAAAAGCGACTTTGTTTTATAATAAGTATAGAAGTATAGATAAAGGACTCTACACGAGATTTGTTTAGGGCCTCATTTCAACTCTCTGACGTCGAAATTATACGAAATGTTTAGGTCTAAATAAAATAACCTTAGTTTCAATAGGTACAAGAAGTATATTAATTATTTTTTATGTTCTTAAACCATTTTATATTTGTCTCAAAATTAATCTCATCAGAATTATCAGATCCAATCTATTTTTAATAGAAAGGAATTTCTAAAGCACTAGAGAGCTTCTGTGTATAAGCGCATTATATCATTCATAATAATAATTAGAAATTCGATATTGCGCTTTTGCATAGTTGTATGTGCATATATTGTATAATTTTCACTATGCTTTTTCTATTATATTGGATTTGTGGTCGAAAATGGTATTTTTTCTAAAAAGTGCATATTTCGGTAGTTACCCATTAAAATTCATCAATAATGCTCCTTCTATTAAAACGAAATACAAACAATAATAAAAATATTGTAATTCAAAATTTATAAATTTAATCGATAAAATTATATTTTTACGGATATGGATAACAATAATTAACCTAAAAACATTCTCTACATCTCAAAATTAATTATTTACGCAAACAACGCCGTAAATAAAGTATGTAATAAAAAAACATCTGTTTTGAATTTCGTACGTCTAACAGGAATCAGGACCTTTACGAAACTCGTAAAAAAACTTTGTACGGACCACACTTTTGTCCCTGCATAACGGTCCGCAATTAGTACTGCGGACTTAACGAACTTCGGCAAAGCCGAGTATTTTTCCAGTACAGAAATTAAAGCGGCGGTACCGAGGAAATGGGCTTTGGGCAAGCAAATTAAATCGAGCGCGGAACCACTGACCTGAACACCGACCGGGCAGACGTCGATAACAGATGTTCATTACCAGAATGAATCAAGGGCCGGCCGCGAATTAGGAGACTTTATGACAAAACAAAAAAGTATAAAGGCGGATTTCTAATCATTGCCGCGAGCGACCGCGACCGACGAAAATCCAAATAAAATTATACTCTACGACCAAGGCTATAGGTGTAATTTTGCTCTACGCCACTAAAAAGCAGCGGCAGCATGAGTCACTAGACCAATGTCGATAGAAAAGAAACCTCTAGCCTATGTTATAGTGACATATTTTGATTTAACTTTTTGTCAGCCACGGTCGCTTGCGGCAAGGCAGAGAACGGAAAGCCGCTTTTAGGTTTACCTCTCCTACGAAAAAGCGGTCGTTAGTACATGCAATACAAATCTGAACTTATATAACGTGTCGAAAACGTCTCGTAGACGAAATTAAGACACACGCGACAAGCGTGGGACAGGGACAATTTTGTCATACCCGTCCGGGCTAAAGCTTAGTGTTAAAACAAGACTGAATATTATTATTTTTAACAAAAAATTAAAACCGACTTCCAAGGTAAAAACAATAATAACATCCTTTCAATATGAACTAAAAAGTATTAAATAATTTTTCCTATCTCATGGTGCCTTTTTCCGAATTCGGCTAAAACTCAACTATTTCTGTACTCAATCTTAATAATTTTGAAGTCCCCACGTCCCCATTTAGGGCCACGCCAAACCGGAATTTTAGTAGCGGCGAGGCTTTCAGTGTCATATGATTTTAAACTTTATCTTTATTATTGTAGTACATAGTATCGCTTGAGAAGTCTACGGCCGCCCGTGGCCGCGATTGGTAAGTGTGACAGCTGTGCACTCTAGAATGTTACTTGTATTATCGAAGCAACTTAATTCTCAAAAGTAATGTCAAATGTGTGCCTTACGCTCTGGAGATAAGGTTGAATATTTTGTTATGTTCAATTTTGGTGACATTGGTGACCCTGACGTGGTAATGATGATGATGATGATGATGAATGTAATTTGTATAGTAGCATATGATTTCAGTTCTTAAAACAGCGCCTAAACCCCCAAACTTGTATCTATAAGGAATCCGGAATTCTCTTAGTATCTTCGGAATCATAGTATACCTTGGTGCAGAATCTTGCGTTTTGGTAGCATATGCTTAGGATGCTTCTTATAAAACCAAAATCACCGTATGTTTCCATATAAATTTCGAGAAGTTCCCTCGATTACTTATGGATCCCATCATCAGGTCACCATTTTTGTGAACATGGTACCAAATTGGAGTGAAATATAATACAACAAAACAAATATTTCGAAAATTGGTTCTCAAACGGCGGAGTAATCGTTGAACATACAAAAATAAAAAAATAAAATAAAAAAATCCACAGCCGAACATATAACCTCCTCGTTTTTTGGAAGTCGGTTAAAAAATAGTCGTGTCTTGACTTAAGACTCGCCTGGTGTGTAGTAGGGAGGGTAATATATTTATTTCCGGTTTCTATAAGTATTAAACGCTAGACGACACCAACAATTTCGTTGCGCCAAAATTCGTTCAGAACCGTACATTTTTAAAAAGTATCTTATGTCCTTTCCAGAAATTCTAGGTGACCTTATACCCAGCTAAATCGGTTCAGAGGTTTGGTGTGAAGAGGTAACAGACAGAAAATTCGTGGGCATGATGTAAAATCTCTGTGAAAAGTTTGCAAACAAGTATAAAAATAATAATAATAATAATACTCCCCACACCGGTTTCGGTGACGTTGGTCGGTTTCATTGAAACCAGTCCAGGTACGCAGGAGTAATTTTATTGTGCCCAGGTGTGTGCGCAGTAGGTACACAAGAACACTCTCTATTCCTTTACTCTCATAACCCAGTGGGACGGACGACCGACACGACTGGCGAGAGGTTAGACTCGGAAATAACATGTTTCTCACGCGGGAATCGAACCTTGGACCTCCGAGTCAAGAACGACGCTCTAGAGTCTAGACTACTGGACCATGGAGGCGTTATAAACAAGCAAACTCAAAAGCAATTCAATCAAAAAGAACATATTTTGTTAAAATACATAATTTTGTTTATAGGGCTAGGTTGTAGTCCTTTTAAGACTAAATCTCGGTAAGAAATATTCTGTTACTTATTTTGATTTGTGAGTATGAATATTACCTTAAAGGACCGGCAAGTAATTAAATTAAGTGGTACTTATAAGGCTGTATAATTACAAAGGGAGAGAAACGTCGATAAATTGGGTCTTAAGCTATTTAAATTCTGTGCCTGTTTAAAAATATAAAGTTGTTTAAATATCATCAGGTATACCTACACCAACAGACTACAGATATGCTTTTACTTGATTATCTCGCCTAAAAATAACAATAGCAATTAAGAAGTTGCTACAAGAAGCTAACTCTATAATTTCAGCTGTTGTAGTTAACACAAATATTCAGACGTGAAGTTAAATGAATTCATGGAAATAGGGTTGCCAGGCGTACGGGTAAAGCTAGACAAGGTCGGGCTTTTTGATTGCGCGGCCGGACAAAATAGCAGTGCTTTTCTAGAGATTTGACGTAAATTAATAATTTTATTATATGAAAATCCTACTAATATGCATAATATTATGTTAAATCTTAGTTAAAAGCAGAGTAGGTGCAATGCCAAACACATCGGAGTACTAAGAAAAAATGCCATGATAAAAAGCTTTAGTGCATAGCAGAATATCCGGCATTTTTTATATAAAACGGCTAAGACGGTTGGTTTGTCCGGCTGAGCTGGCTGGTTATCCGCTGGATGGTTATATTTGGCAATCTACGAACCCTACATGGAACCAAGACATCTCGGTAACAAACTTATATTCAAATGAAAACTTTCAGCAGAAAACTCTAAAAACTTGGTTTACGACTGGAGCGAGAAAGTTTTTATTAATCCGAATAAATTTAAAGAAATAAAATATTTACAATGGTTACAAGTTTTTTATGAGCTGTTTATGCGACAACTCAACATAAATTACAATTCTTGTTCAAAACAGTAATATCTATGAGTACTAGTAGTATCGTAGTAAAGTTAGTTCAAACTTCAATCTAATAGACACCACGTACCTATGGTCGCAGTTACGAGACGAGTGTCAGAATTTCATACAATTGTATGATGTTTCGTGAGCCACCTCCATATATTTAGTTTTCTATGGTATCAACCATAGAAAACTTAACTATTTTGTTTCGCCTTTTTGTCAATAATTAATACTATACTATGTAGTTATAATGTAAGTGTAAAATAAAACTAGATATCATAAATCTAGTAGGAAATATAGTGAAGGAAGGAAATAAAGTGTATAAAGTTTATACTCCGATAAAAAGCGTTTTAAAAGAAACTCGTGTAACCATACATTTACTTAATTAGTATCGATATCACAAAATGTGTTTAAGTATCGATATCAAAATAATATAATTATGATGGAAATTGTTTGGAATTTTCCACGCGTTTTCCTTTTTAAAAATATCGAAAATTCCAATACAAACAGGTTTATCAATTAAACATTAGACACAAAGTCTCGGCTACAAGGAAGGAAGCTTTAATCAAAATATAATTGAGTAGGTACGTTTGTAGTGTTTTATTTATTTGGATTTCCATTTTACATTAATATTGTAAACACTAACTAAAGCAATTCACGTGTACTTTTTCCACTATATTGAGTATTTGTAAGCTATTGCCTAGATTTTACTGTGGGATTTGAACGCGACGACCTAATCAAGAAATTCCGTAACGAAAAAACCTTACACCTCCCTACCTCTCCTACTCGTGCGGCGTTGCCAGACTTCTGCACGGTGTTTATGTGCGTGCGACTAGACGTATGCGAATTATAATTGCATAATTTTATAAGAAATGCTATGCGATAGCTTTACCGCGGCAGTCCCCGAGTGCCACACGTATTTTTTATCAATTTTAACGAAAGACAGTTACAGACAGACAGTTGTTAATACCTCTTCACGCCCAAACCACCTAACCGATTTTGCTGAAATTTAGCATGGAGATACTTGTCCCGGGAAAGGACATAGGATACTTTTTGTTCCGAAAAAATGTACGGTCCCCGCGCGATAATCGACTTTTGGCGCAACGGAGTTGCGGGCATCAACTAGTTATTATTCTAGTTGATAATAAATACCTTACTATACAAGGTGTAACAAAACTAATCTATACTAATATTATAATTGGGAAGAGTTTGTTTGTTTGTTTGTTTGTTTGAACGCGCTAATCTCAGAAACTAATGGTTTGATTTGAAAAATTCTTTCAGTGTTAGATAGCCCATTAATTGAGGAAGGCTATAGGCTATATTTTATCATGCTAAGACTAATAGAAACGAAGAAATAGAGGAAAATGTGGAAAAAATGGGGGAAATTATATGAAAGGGCATATTTGAACGCGCTAATCTCAGGAACTACTGGTTTGATTTTAAAAATTCTTTCAATGTTAGATAGCCCATTTATTGAGGAAGGCAAGAGGTTATATTTTATCACGCTAAGACTAATAGGAGCGAAGAAATAGAGGAAAATGTGGAAAAAACGGGGGAAATTATATGAAAGGGCTTATTCGAACGCGCTAATCTCAGGAACTACTGGTCCGATTTGAAAAACTCTTTCAGCGTCAGATAGCCCATTTATCAAGGAAGGCTATAGGCTATATTTTATCACGCTAAAAATAATTGTAGTGAAGAAATAGAGAAAAATGTATAAAAACGGGGGAAATTATATGAAATTGCTTATTATCTTAAGGAGCAATTTTTATGTTATTTGGCAAACATGAAGAATAGACCACGTGAAGGGACATAGGCTATTTTTTGCGGAAAAATGTACGGTTGCGTGAAATTCCTAAATTACGCAAGCGAAGCCGCGCGGAACATCTATATATAATAAAATCGTAGGAAAGTAAATTCTGTACATTGAATATTTTTTTACAATAAATAATGCTTCGTTCGCGTTAGCATAGTCGCGTTAGCATAGTAGCAAGTCGCGGGCAACAGCTAGTGATTACATAATTCTTTATGGTGCGTAGAGATCAACTACGATAACTTGGCGCGCCCCTCCAAAATTCAAAACGTTTGAAGTGCATTGTCAAAACGACTTGAAGTGCGTTGTCTTGCGCAGTAGGCTAGTTATGATTAGTTGACCAACAAATATTGGTAATAAGTGACATTAACTGAAATATTACGTGTACTGTGATTGGTTGAATACTTACTACATACAAACTCTTTCATAAGGATATGACTATACACACATTGAAACAGTCATTTGGAGGAGCGCGCCATGTTATCGTAGTTGATATCTATCATGTGTCCCTTGAAAAAAGTTCACTCCGAAAGTAGCAGCACTGGAAGAGCAAATTTTTTTTGTAATTGATATAGGCAAGCGCTCGATGGCTCGAGCGTCATTTATTTTCATTAAGTTTTGTTACTACTTCAAGTATAATGTAAAAAGTTTGGTAAATTGTGCTTTATTAGGGCGAAGCCAAACGAGCCTTATTTGTGAGTTGTGAGTTGCAGAATTTCTGCCGGGCAGAATTCTGCTGCATTCAGTTTCATACAAAAGTCCTGTTTGATTCAAACGAGCGTAATTTTGTAAGTCGTGATTTGTATGAAAAAATATTTTCGTGGCAGAAATTTTGCGACTCACAACTCACAAATTACGCTCGTTTGGCTTCATCCTTAGTGTTTAACATGAATTTCCACCTACTTACAGTACAATCAACTACAAAATATACAATTCTATACACTCACACACTAAGAGCTTATTTAATAGTTTGTTAATTGCTGCTAATCCGCTATCCACCCTGTGATTTGCTCTTATTTAACTCCTCTGACGAACGTAAATTACAAAGACTTCGTGCACGAGACTTTGTTACCATTTCCACACTCGACTAT
The DNA here is from genome assembly GCA_905333045.1 of Lysandra bellargus. Lineage (NCBI taxonomy): Eukaryota > Metazoa > Arthropoda > Insecta > Lepidoptera > Lycaenidae > Lysandra > Lysandra bellargus. The sequence continues at coordinate 3,706,882 of HG995332.1, forward strand.
GTGGCTTAATTTTATTTTGCTTTTATTTCTACCTAGCTGCGCCCCGCGTTGCTACCTGCGGTTTATTATTTTCATAAATTGTGATATTTTTCTACAGTAATGCACTCAAAACACACATTTGACGCAACTTGACGCCCCCGCTTCGCAGACGCTTGGTCGCGTAGGTTTGAACAAAGCATAAAAAGTAGCCTAGTCTTAATCCAGGGTATCAACTAACTTCATACCAAATGCTATTAAAATCCTTCCAGCCGTTTAGACATGAAGAGGCAAGAAACATAGAAACTCTAAAATCTTCGCCTTTATAAAATTAGTGTGTGCAGCAACAGAAAAACGTACCTTGTGAAAAATTTAATTACTCTCTAGCTATTATAGCGGTTCTAGAGATACAGCCTGGTGACTGACGAACAAACAGTCTGGCAGACAGATCAAATCGTATTAATAGTATTCCATTTTTATCCTTTAGGTACGGACTATTATATAGAGGCCTAACTAAAAAAACAACAAAACGGCCCCCGGCTTAGTGCGTAGTATAAAATTAAAACTAAACGGTCTCACCACAAAAGATCTAATCATCTAGTGAACAGTTGTTTTGAGACCATTATGTACTTAATTTTTCTCTAATTAACTGTTCAACTGGTGTTTAAATCTTTTGTAGTAAGACCGTATATCTTTAATTTTGCCTTATGAGCCCACTCAAATACTAAAAGTAATGTAATTAATTATTCGTTATATTCTGATTTTTAACCGACTTCCAAAAAACGAGGAGGTTATATGTTCGGCTGTGGATTTTTTTTTTTTTTTTTTTTTTATTTTTGTATGTTCAACGATTACTCCGCCGTTTGTGAACCGATTTTCGAAATTTTTGTTTTGTTGTATTAGGTTTCACTCCAATTTGGTACCATGTTCACAAAAGTGGTGACCTGATGATGGGATCCAGGAGTAATCGAGGGAACTCCTCGAAATTTATATGGAAACATATGGTGATTTTGGTTTTATGTGAAGTGTACTAAGAATATGCTACCGAAAAGTCAAATATTGGGTCAAGGTATACCATGGTTTCGAAGATGCTGAGAGAACTCCTGACTCTTTATAGATACACGTTTGGGAGTTTCGGCGTTGTTTTAAGAACAGAAAGCATATGCTACCATGCAATTCAAATTCATCATCATCATCATCGTCATCATCATCATTACCACGTCGTGTTAAGGTCACCAATGTCTCATGGCACAAAATAGATAATAGTACAAGGCATAGGTATGGATACAATAATAATAATTATGTACATAACAACACCAATTATTATAGGCTGTTTAATATACACGGCGGTCGGCGCCGCAGAGGCAACGGCGTCGCCGCGCGGCGCGCGGCGATGCGTACGTAAACATCGTATTCAAGTTCTAACTGGAATGTCAGGGCATGCGGCATGCCGCCAGAGTAGACAGAATGATAGAGTATGCCGACTTAGAACTGATGTAATTTTTTTAAGTTTGACGTATTATGACAAAAGTCGTCGCTAGGGTCGTAACCTACAAATTTAGTTGTTTATATTTTGGCACATGCAAAGAAAACTGTCAGAATTCAATTTCAAAATCTTATTTTTAAAATTAAATTATACCAGCCAGCGCGCCAGCCTTTAACTTATCCTGGCGAAACACGAAAGAAACGACAGATATTAATACTCGTCGGTCTCATAGCAGTCGAAGTACTGGTAGTTATGTCTATTGTGTTGCCACGCTGCGAGCATTTTGCAGCACGTGTTCACTTAGATCTTTTTAAATGTATTGTTTGAATTTATCTATCTACCTGATATTTGGGCCTTGGGGTATGCCGTATGACTCATATCAGTCTTAACAAATTGTAATAAGATACGTAGAATATACGCAGTACCACCGACGACCACTTATAAATTCGCGGACTATGACGGAGGTCAACTTAAGGTGAACGCAGATTTGGCCGCACCGCACGCACCGCAGTCGCCGCATTCGGAATTCTTTATATAAGTTATAGGCAAGCTCGCATACCTACCTACCCGCGCCGCAGTCTTCGCAACTTCATAATAATATGAAGAATTGCGAATGCGGCGACTGCGGTGCGTGCGGTGCGGCCAAATCTGCGTTCACCTTTAATAACAATTATACGAGATCAATTACCACTCAATATTATGATTTATGTTGTCAATTCAATGCTCACTGCTCACACCAAGCTCACTGTTGAGTTGTCAGACGTCAGTTGCTTACAAACATTCAACAACACAACGAAAGTCTATTACAAGTTACAACTACCTATATAAAACTTCTACGTACAAGCGATAGCGCGACACAGGAGCGCCTCAGTGACATCTAGTGAAGACAATATGAAACTATTTTTTATACAATTTGAATTGGCACTAACAGTTTACCTACTAGGTAACTAAAAAGAGTGAAATTATTATTTTTAACAAAAAATTAAAACCGACTTCCAAGGTAAAAACAATATTAATAGCATCCTTATAATATGAACTAAAAAGTATTAAATAATTTTTCCTATCTAATATGCAGTGCCTTTTCCCGAATCCGGCTAAACTTCAACTATTTCTGTACTCAATCTTCATAATTTTGAAGTCGGTGCCAGTTCCAAAAGTTTCAAATTTTCTGTCAAAGAAATAAAGATTCAGCTATATCTGGTACCGACTTCAAAATGATGAAGATTGAGTACAGAAATAGTTGAAGTTTAGCCGGATTCGGGAAAAGGCACTGCATATTAGATAGGAAAAATTATTTAATACTTTTTAGTTCATATTATAAGGATGCTATTAATATTGTTTTTACCTTGGAAGTCGGTTTTAATTTTTTGTTAAAAATAATAATACAAAATTAAAACAGGTTAGCAATATTTTATCATATAAAACAATTTAGAAATGCAAATGAGCGGTCTGCAATTTCAATATTTCATACGGTGTGTGAATTAGCTATGAAAATTTGTTGCGATCGCTGCCTACTGTAGATACCGAATTAAAACGAACTAATAATAGAACAGACTATTGTGTTGTAGTTTATATGAAGCTGTAATAATACAACTGAAGATATGAGTAGATGAACCGGGTAGATAACATTTTACAACGTAAGAGCAATTATTACTCATTTTTCCCATATAATTTGAACAAACCTTGTAACTTACCTACTTCATCGTTTGGCTAATATATCTAAAATTTGATTCCAAATTCAATACATAGAATCTAAGTTTATTTGGTTTCAATTTATTTTTCTGGTCCTAAAGCCTCCATTTGTGCAAAAAACGACAGTTTTCAAATTGTTACTTACCCGCATCTTACCCGGTTAATCCACTCTGCACTCATGCCTTCAATTTTTAACCGACTTCCAAAAACAAGGAGGTTATATATTCGGCTGTGGATATATTTTTTTTTTATTTTATTTTTTTATTTTTTTATTTTTGTATGTTCAACGATTACTCCGCCGTTTGTGAACCGATTTTCGAAATTTTTGTTTTGTTGTATTAGGTTTCACTCCAATTTGGTACCATGTTCACAAAAGTGGTGACCTGATGATGGGATCCAGGAGTAATCGAGGGAACTCCTCGAAATTTATATGGAAACATATGGTGATTTTGGTTTTATGTGAAGTGTACTAAGAATATGCTACCAAAAAGTCAAATATTGGGTCAAGGTATACCATGGTTTCGAAGATGCTGAGAGAACTCCTGACTCTTTATAGATACACGTTTGGGAGTTTCGGCGTTGTTTTAAGAACAGAAAGCATATGCTACCATGCAATTCAAATTCATCATCATCATCATCGTCATCATCATCATTACCACGTCGTGTTAAGGTCACCAATGTCTCAGGGCACAAAATAGATAATAGTACAAGGCATAGGTATGGATACAATAATAATAATTATGTACATAACAACACCAATTATTATAGGCTGTTTAATATACACGGCGGTCGGCGCCGCAGAGGCAACGGCGTCGCCGCGCGGCGCGCGGCGGCGCGCGGCGACGCGTACGTAAACATCGTATTCAAGTTCTAACTGGAATGTCAGGGCATGCGGCATGCCGCCAGAGTAGACAGAATGATAGAGTATACCGACTTAGAACTGATGTAATTTTTTTAAGTTTGACGTATTATGACAAAAGTCGTCGCTAGGGTCGTAACCTACAAATTGTTTATATTTTGGTACATGCAAAGAAAACTGTCAGAATTCAATTTCAAAATCTTATTTTTAAAATTAAATTATACCAGCCAGCGCGCCAGCCTTTAACTTATCCTGGCGAAACCCGAAAGAAACGACAGATATTAATACTCGTCAGTCTCTTAGCAGTCGAAGTACTGGTAGGTCTATTGTGATGCCGCGCTGCGAGCATTTTGCAGCACGTGTTCACTTAGATCTTTTTAAATGTATTGTTTAAATTTATCTATCTACCTGATATTTGGGCCTTGGGGTATGCCGTATGACTCATATCACTCTTAACAAATTGTAATAAGATACGTAGAATATACGCAGTACCACCGACGACCACTTATATATTCGCGGACTATGACGGAGGTCAACTTAAGGTGAATGCAGATTTGGCCGCACCGCACGCACCGCAGTCGCCGCATTCGGAATTCTTTATATGAAGTTATAGGCAAGCTCGCATACCTACCTACCCGCGCCGCAGTCTTCGCAACTTCATAATAATATGAAGAATTGCGAATGCGGCGACTGCGGTGCGTGCGGTGCGGCCAAATCTGCGTTCACCTTTAATAACAATTATACGAGATCAATTACCACTCAATATTATGATTTATGTTGTCAATTCAATGCTCACTGCTCACACCAAGCTCACTGTTGAGTTGTCAGACGTCAGTTGCTTACAAACTTTCAACAACACAACGAAAATCTGTTACAAGTTACAACTACCTATATAAAACTTCTACGTACAAGCGATAGCGCGACACAGGAGCGCCTCAGTGACATCTAGTGAAGACAATATGAAACTATTTTTTATACAATTTGAATTGGCACTAACAGTTTACCTACTAGGTAACTAAAAAGGGTGAAATTATTATTTTTAACAAAAAATTAAAACCGACTTCCAAGGTAAAAACAATATTAATAGCATCCTTATAATATGAACTAAAAAGTATTAAATAATTTTTCCTATCTAATATGTAGTGCCTTTTCCCGAATTCGGCTAAACTTCAACTATTTCTGTACTCAATCTTCATAATTTTGAAGTCGGTGCCAGTTCCAAAAGTTTCAAATTTTCTGTCAAAGAAACAAAGATTCAGCTATATCTGGTACCGACTTCAAAATGATGAAGATTGAGTACAGAAATAGTTGAAGTTTAGCCGAATTCGGGAAAAGGCACTACATATTAGATAGGAAAAATTATTTAATACTTTTTAGTTCATATTATAAGGATGCTATTAATATTGTTTTTACCTTGGAAGTCGGTTTTAATTTTTTGTTAAAAATAATAATGATCGCTGCTTTTGAAGAAGCTGTTTATTATGTTTGAAATATTTCACAGCATATTTAACCGTATATTAAAGGAAAAAACATACAATTATTGGTGGACTGTAAGCGAAAAAACGCGTCGTCTAGTTTGCACTATCAAGAAGTTGATTCATTGATCTGGTCACTATGGTGGTCATGATGGTCTGGTCGCGTTATGTCAAACTCGGCCGACAGATCTCGACTTATCATTGAATTAACATAATCCGAACCAAAGAAGTAAGTCCGTCAACTGCCTATGAAGTATGAATCAATTTCTTCAATGGTATACATAGTTTTTTTTAAGAGCCTATGCTGTCCCACTGCTGGGCAAAGGCCTCCCCTAAAGTCTTCCAGTTCTCTCGATCCAACGCAGCCGTAGGCCAACCTGGCTCGTATTTGTCTAGCTATAGTATAGATGTAATCTTAACCCGTCATCGCGTGGCCATTTTGTGCTTATTTTCATACAAGTAGTGTGCGTTCATTTTCTTGAATATTTCTATTTGTCGATCATTTTGAAGCACATTTTATTACAGAAAAGAAAGTCATTTAGTTCATGATATGGACAAACTATAGGTCAAGTAATGAGGATCCGTAAACACACGTAAAAAGTTATGCAATTTTTGTAGGCAAATTATTAATTAATGTGTCATTTTTAGCACTAATGCCATATATAGCATGAATAAGGGATTATTAAACTTATAAATTATCTTTTTAGCTTACAGAAATACCTATTGAAAAGCCCAAAAAAAGTTGTTCAAAAGTTACGTATTTAATGTTAAATTCACGTGTTTGAGCCATTCTTTGGCCATTCTTATGGTTTATTATTTAGCTAAACCACAAAACTCAACAATATCTAGCATAAAATGTTCACTAAAAAACTTTATTAACACTTTTATTACATGAAATATGCAGACCGACTCCTTTGTTATGTCCTAGTAAGTAGGACATAACATTACACGATTTTGACGCTTATACACCGATATAAGGCTCTCTCCTAGTTTAAAGTATCTCAATGGTCTAGACTCTAGCTCATCACGCCATCTTTTTCGAGACCGGTCACTGCGGCGTCGTCCATCATCTGGTACCCATTCTGTGGTGATCTTTGCCCAGCGGTCAGGATGCATACGGCTTGTATGGCCCGCCCAGTCCCATTTTAGCTTGGCAGCTTTTATGCCGACGTCTGCAATACCAGTTTTGAAGCGCAGTGTACTATTTCTTATTCGGTACATAGTTGGCAAAGTATATTATAATTTATAGCTCTTTTAATACTAAACTCATAAAGTTAATATACCTATATTATATTACCTTTATGACTAAACTGTACTCAGCGAAACATGGCGGTCGCGGTCATTGACTCCCTGTCAAAAACTTGTCATTTTCTATATAAACCGCAAGTGAAGTGTCAGATGTTCTCAATCGCGGCCTTGTATAGAAAATGATAAGTTTTTGACAGGGAGTCAATGACCGCTAACGTCATGTTTCGCAGAGTATAGTATAGACCAATATTATACAGTTGTATTGTGTCTCCGTACGTAAAATTTCCTGTAGTGATATATCTTGAATGGCAGAGAGCATCTCAAGGGCAAGGTACTAATGGTATTTGATTGGTGATTTTCTGATACGTCGGTTAATAATTTAATGCTCAATATTACAAATTGAATCGTTATTTCCACTTCCGGGTCTATTCAAATGTTTTGAAGAGCAAATCAGTGGAATCAAATAATGTAATAACCGTATTTGGTTTACAAAATTCAATTTAATTAATTAAAAGTAAATAAATTGCTTTGGAAGTCCTTAGAAATGGTAGACACGTGGAACTCTTATTAAGAATCACATTCACTTAAACAGCCTCCCAAATAATTATATATATATATATATATATATATATATATATATATATATATATATATATATATATATATATATATTCTAATTTATTAATTCTCAAATGTATTAGTCGCGCTAAAACTCAAAAACGGCTGAAGGGATTGGGCTGATTTTAGTCTTAAGGTGACGCCGCGTTAAAGTAAAAAACTGTGTTGGATACGTTTTAGATTGCTTGTTTTCTATGAGAGGCTGGCCCGGCCTCTCATAGAAAACAAGCAATAGAACAGCAAAAAATGGAAAGGGTGTAAGCGACAAAATGTTTTTTGTCGCGTAATTTAAAAACCATAAATACATTTCATATAAGCTATGTGCATGTTATAGTGTATGCTTGAACCAATATATGTACAAATTATGGAAGCTTAGATCACTCTCCTCTGTTGGCAAAATAGGAATCCCTTTTTTTACAGAGGTCTTTTTGATTGATTATTCTATGTTATAAAAGTTGACCAATTGTGTTATGCTATGGGTAATTCAAAGACAAAGACATGATGAATACTGACAATAAACTTTAATTTCTTATAGCTTTAGTCATTACTGAGAAAAATCGATATCGCTACAGCCAAAATATTATCAAGGCGTCGCCTTAAAATATTTGTAGATGTCCAGGGAAGGTCTTAAAGTGACACGAAGTTCACCGGGACAGCTAGTAAACTTAATAAGTATTATACTAACTTGTGTGTGGCGTATCAACTGTGTGCGAACGTATAAACGGAACGCGGCACTCAACTGTGCTGTCAAACTTATGACACATTTAATATTGCTATACTGTGCTTAAGAGGCTGTTTTTAATTAGTGTAATAAAACCTTGGCTTAAGTGCTGTCAAATTTGATATTAAAGACTAACTTAAGATGCTGAGAGTTTATCAGCCAAAATTGTTTTTTAGTAGAAGATTGACAGGGAAATATAAATACGGGCGTAACTTGTGTGATCAAACCTTGACTTAAGTGCACACTCTCTAGCAGTAAAGGATACTCATAGGTCATACTACTCGATGAGGTGAGTATGAGACTTGAGAGCGTAAACGTAAAGTGTCAGTTTCGATTTTGACCGAAACGAGTTTTGAATTTTGATTGAAGTATTGACGTAACGAAAATTTTTAAACTTACCACGTGTGGTGTCACTATAATTATTATAAGTATTGGAAATATTTGGGTATTAATTTTAATTGATCTGAGTTCTTTGCGTGAAATAAATTTTAAGTAAAGAAATCATTTGCTCTTTCATTACATATCTAACATTGTTAGATATGTAATGGCAAGCTGTAAGAGCGCTTACAGACGAACGGCACGTGTCGGCGGCAGTCGACGGCAGACGACACGTGCCGTTCGTCTTTAAGAAGCCTAAGTCATATAAAAACCCGTCGCTAAATCATATAGAAATAAAGCAAAACAAGAAATCATTTTGGATCTGTAAGGGACTCATAAAACGTCCCTACATGTTTTCATTTAAAATTCATGTATAAATTAAAATTGTGGTAACGTAAAAGGTAAGGCGTTGCTTGAACATTACTTAGTAGGTACTTACCGTTGTTCTAGCTAAGAGTATCATAAACTTCAAAACTTCTTCGCCTCTGAAGAGGGCCTATAAGTTTCAGCTTGCTAAAATTTTAAATACACCTTTCAGTAATGTTTACACGGAGACTCAGTTAAAATGCGTGCGAATTACACTTTGTCCTACAATGCATATCCATACTAATATTAAAAATACGATTCTGTGTCTGTCTGTTTGTTCGTCCGTCTCCTCTTTACGCATGAATACGAGCGATTACTAACGTGTGAGGGCACAATATCCGTTTATAATTTTACATAATATAGATAACGACAGGCAGTTATCCGGTGTGACCATCGAAATTTTAGTAACTTTGAGGCTATATATTATTTTATTTTATTAATGAAAAACAATATGCTTTGTTATTGAAAAGTTCTTGAGATGGGGAAGACAAGTTATAAGTATTTTAAGTGATTAATGGCCGGTTTCTGAAGTTTTTTGGCAGGAGTTTAAAAGGAGTTTAAAAAACCTCAGAAACCGGCCATTAACCACTTTAAAAAAATACTTATAACTTGTCTTCCTCAGGTCAAGAACTTTTCAATAACAAAGCATTTTGTTTTTCATTAATGAAACAAAATATGTTATGTTCACTTTCTTTAATCTCAATCACTAAGCAAGAGAATATAAACAGTTTTCTTAAATAATATACACAATTTTAATTAATTTCTTGTAACAAATGAAACGCCTGTTGGAATATCTAACTCCAATATTGACTGAACATAATTGTTCTGAGCCTGGAGCTACGGGGGCGATGTGAGATGACGTCTCGTATAAACTCCTATCAATTATCATACATATCATAGAATACACTATGCAAGCATCTTGGAGTAATTTAACGTAAGGTATGCCTGGTCATGATACATTCGATCTGCGATGATTTTTGAATCAATGGATATTTTCAATTTAGAATACAAATTAATTCATACGTAATTGTGTAGTAACATTTGAGTAGCTGTTGAGTCTTTCGACCCAAAAAAAATTCGCCCCAAAAATATTAAAAAATCATAATATCTAGTGTTTTAATTTTTTTGGGACGAAAGACTCAACTACTTACAAAGTTACAGCCATGACGGCATTATTTCTTTTTCTTTTCAGTTATAATGATTATATTATCTCTTACATGACCTGTCCATCACACCTAAATCGTGTCTCAAATATCATACGTAAGTAATTCTCTAACAATTAGAATTAAGTGCTAGCAATAAAGTTAACCCACAAATAGTTGACGTGGGTCAGAGTGTCCCCGGGCTACGTAAATCTCCGGACCTCTGCCGCCGCCGGGCCCGTAATGGCCACTAAAACTCCTGTAATGACCAGACGACCCACCGTCCCGCAGGGAAAAGGGAATATTTATCACACCTGGAATTTGTTTCTACTTTTGCCGTCCACAAAAACATGGCGGCGTTATTTGAGATTCTATATCATGACGTCATTGCGTATTACGTCGCACTAGTAAAAATAATCTTCAAAGAAACATTTCGAATATATAACTTCCAAATAAAAGTATTTATACTAATATATTAATTATTATAGCATTGGTCAACGATTCGCTATGAATTAGGATATATGACGATGTAATACAAATATTTTAAGTTCACAACTTTGATACTCAGTATAATGAATTTTAGGTGAAATACGTACAAACTAGTGTTTTGTGAAACATATTAATTATGTGTATTAAATATCTGTATCCAATATAACGCCAAAAGCTTTTGTATTTCATAATTATTGTTCCAGTAAATGGTACATTCGCGAACGAAACGCACTCTTTGCGGGATTCCGATTGTAAATTACAGTGAATGTTTCGTGGAATTAACTGATTTGTTCGGGATTTATCCACCATTTTGGGACCGCTCGTGCCAAATGTACTGTAATAACATACAGCTCGGTTTAAATATTATGTTGGTTAACAGCCAGGTACTGAAAGATTCAGGAAATAATAATACTTTAAATATTAAGCTATTGCATAGTTTTTATCGTGGGCTTTGAGCGCGGCAACCGAACAAATAAATTCCGTAAGGAAAATAGTCTAACAGCCCCGACACCGACGTGTGGCGTTGCCAGACTTCGGCACGGTGTTTGTGTGCGTGTGTCAGAAATAGCTTAAGTTTGCTAAATAAAAGTATTGTATAAATCATAAACACCAATAAATAAAACATAGTTTATACGTATTGTAACTACGTAATACAATTATTCACTTGGCTTTTCTTCATTTCCAATTATTAAGCTGAAAGAACTGATATTACACAAAAGGCTAAGAAGCGTTTTAACCAAATAAATACTTATCTTATAACGATCATTGTTCAAAGTACTCAGAGCCAATTCACATTGACAGGAGGCAGAGTGACGGCTTACGACAAGAGAGAGAGAGAGAGTGAGCCCCCTCCATCAGACAACCCACCTTATATACAGTTACATTTAAAACAATCCCAATGACGTATCACTCAGCCCCGCCTCGGACTACCAAGATTTGTATGTAATATCATAAATACAATGATTCATAGTTACAATCATCCTGAAAATCATTATAAAACAAGTATTTAATTATAACACTTTTATATTAATTTATTAAGGCCCACTTGCGCAGATCTGAGTTAAAGTTAACTCTGAGTTACATCATGTCATATCTGTCACTCACCAAGTGAGTGATAGAGATGACATGATGTTTAACTCAGAGTTAACTTTAACTCAGATCTGCGCAAGTCCGCCTAACTGTACTATCTTTTGTAACAAAAGTATCACAACCGGAAACAACAATAATTATTGTCTTTATTGTCTGTTTAAAGATTAATTGACGTGTTAAAAAATAATGTTATAATTTTATATTTGTTGTCCAAATATCATGAATTAATTATTAATAATAATTAGTCCAACCCACATGAATTATTAAAATATGTACTTCTCATAAGAATTTCAAGTTAAATAACAAAACAATAAGACAAAACCATTGTTACCATTATACATCATTTTATTTATGACTATTATTGAAATAATAGTCATTTATATTCATCTATATTTTGAGTAAAGCGGGTCGTACCTCACACGTGCGACTACAGAATTGCGAACTATAATCGCATAAGTTGTAGTTAAGTTTTTTTTTTTTTTTTTTTTTTTTTTTTTTTTTTTTTTTTTTTTTTTTTTTTTTTTTTTTTTGACGCAGAGCTATGCATTATAGCTTTATCGCGGCAATCCCCGAGTGCCACACGTTATTTATGTAGTGGAGAATAATGAAAGATTAGCGTTCTACCTAAATTAAAAAAAAATGTTTGCCTGTTAAAAATATAAAATAAAAATGAAAGTGCGAAACGGACTTTCACACAAAGGGCGCAGAAAAGATTTTATTTTTAAATTCGAGTTAAGGAATGAAAGGTAAATTGCAGTTTATGGCGTACTAAAATGCTTATTAGATCTCGTTTAACTTTTAAAACTATTTTCGCTGGTAGTTTTCATGGTGATATACATCATATTACGTTTCAAATTAATGCTCCGTTTTTGCACGAGCACGGTTAACGTAAAAAAACCGTTGTTGCAACATGACACAGATTAAAGTTAACGATTCTCGTTTTGAATCCTGGAATTTAAAGCTGCGTTAAGGCTGGTTCGTAGTCATGCAGATCGCTATTACAATATAAGGGTGAAGCCATATCAATACGGTGCGTTAAGTTCCGTTAACGCCATTCTAAGCATCTTAATCTGTTACAGTATTTTTATTGCAGAAAAGAACGCTAGAACAATATGGCCTCATTTTAACTAGTACAAGATAATGATATTATGATGCAAGTTTTACAGTTTCTGAGAAAATTTGATTAATTTTAGGAGTAGACAATATTAATAAAACCCTACCTATATTTTGCATAATATAGGTAGGGTTGCCAGGTCACTAAACCGAAAAGCCGGACAATGCAGTCAGCTTAGCCGGACATTATGGTAAAAAAGTAGGAAACTTAAAATTAGTAGGATTTCCATATAAAATTATAAATTCAGAGCTCTACAAAAGCCAAACTCCCTCTAATTCTGGCCGGACATGCAACCAAAAAGCCTGACTGTGTCCGGCTTTATCCAGATACCTGGCAACCCTAAATATAGGTAATGATGGCGGTTTTTGAACTGATTGTTTTTAATTGGAAATTATTTACGTCATTTTCTCTATATTAATTAGTTAGGAGAGACTACACTTAAATATTGAAAGTTATAACCAACTAAACCCTAAAATCCTAAGAACACAAATTTAACATAGCATCGCGCATATAAATGCGCGCAAAATATGGACGGACATGACTACGTATTTTAAAACAATTATTAATTTGAAAATATTTAAATAATTAATAATACAGTAAACATTAAACAATCAAAATTTATAGCGTCGTAAGTGTGCGTTGCCAAAACGCGTTGCCAAAGCGCGCGTTTTATACGCCGTGTGTTCTCGCCCTAAACGTTGAACAAAATGCATCGAGTGGTAACAATTTTACTCCTGTAATCCTGTATATGCACAATTTTACATTCCGTAAAAGCAATTAGTGGCTGTTTCGTTACAAATGTAAATGTACAAAATACTCCTTTATATTGAGCAATTAAAGCTATAAAAGAAATTCCTGTGGAAAGCCCCAATAAATGTTCGACGTACACTTCTCATTGTTAGTAAAAGCGTGGCGAAAAGTCATTAACATTTTGCCTTTGTAACTAACGAGGAAGTTTATGATTGCGTAAAAGTTACAAAAAAGTTTTATTTATTTATAAAATTGTGAGAAGTTACTCATATTAATGATTTCTTAGGTTTACGCAAGTATTACGTAACATAATATGAACTTACGAATATTTTGATGCACTTTTCTTGCACTCGACGTTACTGCTTGATACTTCTAGACAGCATCAGAGCAATTGGTTCTTACCTGTAGCAAACCTACCTATAAGAATTATGTTAAGTCAATGTTACTCGTCTTATGTCAGCGGCTTAGGGTCTATACAGACGAACTGCAATCCTGCAGTTTGAATGCAGTTGACACGATTGCAATAGAACTGCAAACCATTGGACCAAACCATCGACTGCATTCAAACTGCACTTGAACTGCAATTTGCAACCGCAAATTTAACCCGCACCCGGACCGCATTTTAACTGCAATCCAACCGGATTGCAGTTAAAATGCGGTCCGTCTGCATATACCCTTAGCATAACCCGACCCAATTACGGCGGTCTGCCAAATGCTATGAATCGATTTCTCCGACAGTACATACGTTCCTCTCTTCGATATACATTGCCTACTTCCATATAATTACGAGGCCGAGATTGGGGTCTATTGAGTCCAAATAAATAAACAATAAACAAATCTTTATTTTCACCTAAAATTTTGCAGGATATTCATATACAATCATTGATCTCTACACTAGGACAGTGTGTCGTGAAGACCAGGCTTCTATATATATTATATATTATAATTGTTATTAATATTAATGAGAGTAATTTAAATTTTACTTATTTTAACCTTTTTAATTTTTGTAGAGTCATCCTAACATTTTTTGTGAGAAATGTTAGGATGACTCTACTTCGTAATTTAGTATACCAAGGAAAATGTTGAGTTCGACAGTACAATAGCAGGAGTCAGAATTACTATTTCCGCCTTCAATTCATTGTTTCAATGTAAACAGGTCCACTGTTTAGTTTCTGGCAGCAGTGAGTCTTGTTCAGTCAAAACCAACGAAACATGGTTTGTACCAGGTGCCTGCGTGCAGCCGGTTGGGTAGCTAGTTAAAATCATAGAGAGATCCGAGAACTAATACATGTAGAAAGCTTAACTATTTTGAAGTGTATTGGTAGCCCAAAATAACAGAAACACATGGTCACCTTACAGTTGAAAAAATATAATACACTTTCTGCCGCGCACTGTAAAACTCTGGAACGAACTTTCACCAGCATTATTTCTGGACCTATATGGCCTGCAGACCTTCAAGAAAAAAGCGTATCCCTTCTTAAAAGGCCGGCAACGCACCTGCAGCTCTTCTGATGTTGCGAGTGTCCATGGGCGACGGTAGTTGCTTACCATCAGGTGACCCGTTTGCTCGTTTGTCCCCTTATTTAATTTAAAAAAAATGCAGAATCAAGGAGTTACGGTAGAGATCAACTACGATAACATGACGCGCCCCTCCAAAATTCAAAACTTTTGAAGTGCGTTGTCAAGATGTTCGAAGTGCGTTGTCTTGCGCGGTAGGCTAGTTATGATTAGTTGACCAACAAATATTGGTAATAAGTGACATTAACTGAAATATTACGTGTACTGTGATTGGTTGAATACATACTGCATACAAACTCTTTCATTAGGATGTGACTACACACATTGAAACAGTCATTTGGAGGGGCGCGCCAAGTTATCGTAGTCAATATCTACGGTACCGTAGCGGATTTAATACATTTTCAACAAATTCATCGTGCAATGGGGATGGAATGCTTATAAAAGGGTAACCAATACTAGAGCTGATGTTCTCAAAACGTCTAAATACTGTCCATAATACAATTATATCAAATCTTTTACGCACCATTCTTAGGAAAACATTACTGGACTAACAGTAAATTATTCCTGTAATATTTCTTACTTGTTTACCAACAACAAAGATATGTTATATAAATATTCCGTCTAGTCCCCATTACAGTGTTTTATAGCGTACAGTCCATTACGGTAATGTACTGGGTAGTTTCACATTTTTCCAGCGGCGCACATGATCAACTATTCAATTTATATCGGTACTTCCCTCAATATATTATCGCATCGTGTATGACGTGTAGTTCTTAAAGTGAATTAATAATGTCCATAATATAATAAAATAATGTTGTTTATTAATCGCAGCTTATTCAGCGACTTCGCCCGCATTAAAAATTAAATGATCTAGACACGCGGTAGCGTGTAAAGCCAAGTTCCAGCATAACAGAACTGGCGAGCAGCACCGTGGTCCGTGTGTAATATTACACGAACCATTTGCAGCTACTTTTGACCCCCTCATAATTCAGGAACTATTTCATATAAACGTTTCAAATGTGGCTCATATAATGAGAGGTGCGAGATAAATATAATATGATCTAAATTTCATAAACACAACTCAAACGGTTATTAAGATATTAACGTCCGAAAATCTACATTTTTATCACTGACTGACTGACCTATAGATCAAAGTTCCAGATGACCTAGAAGGCTAAAATTTAGAATCTAGCCCGGTATTTGTGTGTAAGCGTAGGGGAAAATCAGAAAACAAAAAAATCGGTCAAGTGTGAATCTGACAGAGCGAAACTAGGCAAAAATTGTGTTTTTTGTATGGAGATCCCCCCTTAAATACTTAAGTACTTTATTATACTTTTATTAATAAATTATGAAAGTAAAAATATAATTAAAGATTTTGTGAATATCTCAAGTGCCTACCGGCTGCTATTATTCTAACTCCCCATGAATATTTATTTGTGAATTAGTGAAGAAACTTTATGAAGTGGGTCTGTCTGTTACCACTTCACGTCCAAACTGATTGTACCTAGTTAGTTGTAGCTAGTTTTCATCAGAATTAAAATGTTCAATAACTTTATAATTACTGATTTGAATACTGGCCAAGTGAGATCTAATCTACTTTAAGATCTCACATTACTTAAATAACATCAATTGCTAATAGATATTAAATAAAGCAAAGAAATATGTAACTCTATTATTTGTTCATAATGTTATACGTGTTAAACGTAAATTTTATACGTGGGAGAGCCATGCTTCGGTACGAATGGGCCGGCTCGACTGGAGAAATACCGCGTTCTCACAGAAAACCGGCGTGAAACAGCGCTTGCGCTGTGTTTCGCCGAGTGAGTGAGTTTACCGGAGCCCCAATCCCCTACCCTATTCTCTTCCCTTCCCATATCTACCCTATTACCCTATTCCCTCTTAAAAGGCCGGCAACGCACCTGCGGCTCTTCTGATGCTGCGAGTGTCCATGGGCGACGGAAGTTGCTTTCCATCAGGTGACCTGTTTGCTCGTTTGCCCCCTTATTTCATTTTAAAAAAATGGTTCCTACACATACATAATTCAGTTTTCCATAGAACTTGGGCCTCATTTAGATCTCCATCCTTTTTACGGCGAAGTCCATAGACAAGAATAATGTTTGTATTGAACTTGGCTCTCCATTTTTACATTAATATTATTGATTGGAAGCAAATTTTGATTATTTCTCTACACTTTAAGGTTTTGAAATTTTCAAAACTTCAACAATTTAATTGTACACCGCCTATCGAGCATAATAATATATTTTTTAAACTAGATAACCCGGTGAACTCCGTATTAGGTACGTTTCTCCTAATATAAACCTTCCTTGGATTTCCACGAATATTTCAAGACTAAAATTAGAGAAATCGGTTTAGCTATTTCAGTTAGTTTTGGCAAGACTGAAGATTAAAGATTCATTATTATTCACTTCAAAAGTATAAGGCTTAGAACATAATATATTATTCTATCTCAACAAGTTCCCTCAAAATTCCAAAGGTATATACAAAATAGTTATTAGTTCTACGTCAGGCCATTATATTTAAAAGTATAATATTATACGATAATTGTAAAAGTATAATATAATTACTATGCAAGCTGGTTTGCCAAAAATTTACACATTTTTAATTTACATTTCACTTATTAAGTCAACTACAACTATGACAATTAGTATCTTACAAGAATAGGTACTTTATCCGTACAATATAAAATGTAATCAGTATAAACCAAATCCCAGTTAATACCATAAAAATGCTACAAACAATTTAGCTATAAAACGTTGGAGAAATATGATTCCGGGACTTCCCCGAGCGCGCATAAAGAACACTTTAAGACGATATTAGAGCGCTATTTTGCGAACCCAGCTGAGTTGGATTTACGAGGAAACAACGTGAAAAACACTATGTAGTTCCATTCAAAATATAACTTATTTTTTATTATAAATATTTGTTAACTTTAACACTACACACTAGCTTGCTATCTGCTAGTGACCAAATTTGTTCAGTCCATTACGGTTCACTGATTCTTCGCAGCTATTGGTCGCAGCGTGATGTAATATAGCCAAAAGCCTTTAGCGATAAATGGACTACTCAATACAAAAAAAATACAAATAAAATATTTTTAATTCGAATCAGAAGTCCCTGAGATTGGTGCGTTCAAACACACAAATTCTTCAGCTTTATAATATTACTAGCTGTCCCGGCAAACGTTGCTTTGCCATAATATATTTGCCATATTATTTTATTGAAGTGACTAAATAACTATGTCACCACGGCAACGTCGATCGTTATCCCGTCGCACAAACAATGGTCGCCGTCAGTCTCAGGTTGTAATAATTTACTATTATTTATTCAACAAATGCACTTATCACTACACTATATTTGACGACCTCCGTGGCGCAGTGGTGAGCACGTTGAGCTCAAGCTGGAGGTCGCGGGTTCGAGTCCCGCCGACGGAACAAAAAGTTTATAAAGTTCCTGGGTCATGGATGTATATTAAATATGTGTATCATATACTAAAAATCCTTAATATATGTATACTATGAAAGTATTAAATATATTTCCGTTGTCTGGTACCCGTAACACCACAAGTCCTTCAGGTACTTAGCACGGGGTCAGACTGACGTGGTGTGAAGCGTCCATAGATATTATTATTATTATTATTACTTATCAATATATAAAGTACCGAGTAGCCGATTCTCAGACCTACTGAATATGCATATAAAATTTGGTAAAAATCAGTAAAGCCGTTTCGGAGCAGTTCGTGGACTAACATTGTGACACGAGAATTTTATACAGGGTGTAATAAAAATAAGTGATAATACTTTAGGGCGTGTACGTGTTCCTTGTAGAGAGTTCACTGTGAAAGTAGCAGCGCTGAAAGACCAAAAATTTTTTTCACTTTTGTATGGGGAATCTCGTGACGCTCGGGCCCTTGCCCATACAAAAGTGAAAAAAAAATTCATCTTTCAGCGCTGCTACTTTCACAGTGAACTCTCTAAAAGGAACACATACACACCCTAAAGTATTATCACTTATTTTTGTTACACCCTGTATATAAGAAGATAGAGTCTGTCAAGAAAGAGTAGAACAGTACAAAATTTTGTAAACGTAATCACGCTCAAAACGTGGTTTTAGGGTTCCGTAGCCAAAGGGTATAAACGATGAATGAGACTTCGATATCTGTCCGCCCGTCTGTCTGTTTGTCTATCTCCAGGCTGTATCTCAAGAACCACCATAGCTAGACTTCTGAAATTTTCACAGATTGTATATTTCTGTTGCCGCTATAACAACAAATAATAAAAACAAAACAAAATTAATATTTATGGGGGGCATATCCCATACAACTTTTTTGTAATTAATATTTTTAACAAAAAATTAAAACCGACTTCCAAGGTAAAACAATAATATCATCCTTATAATATGAACTAAAAAGTATTAAATAATTATTCCTATCTAATAGTGCCTTTTTCCGAATTCGGCTAAAACTCAACTATTTCTGTACTCAATCTTCATCATTTTGAAGTCGGTACCAGATGAATCTTCAGTTCTTTGACAGAATATTTGAACCTTTTGGAACTGGCACCAACTTCAAAATTATGAAGATTGAGTACAGAAATAGTTGAGTTTTAGCCGAATTCGGAAAAAGGCACTATTAGATAGGAATAATTATTTAATACTTTTTAGTTCATAGTAGATAAGGATGTTATTATTGTTTTACCTTGGAAGTCGGTTTTAATTTTTTGTTAAAAATAATAATTTCACTCTCTTTAGTTACCTAGTAAGCATACACCTGTATATTATTCTACGTATCTTATTACAGTCACACTTACAAAATATTAGAATATCAGCTGCAGCCTGCAGATAATTTTAAACAATACATTTTAAAAAATCGAAGTGAACACGTGTGACGTGCTAAGTAGCCGGTCACCGTACTAGTTTCAATAGGCTGGCACTCGCTCGACTTGTCGCACGTGATACGCAGCGCACATAGTACCTCCGTGAGTAATTTGTATTTTGTGCATAGTACCCGGCCCGTGCCCACGCCGCCGCGCCGCTTGCTTGACAGCCCTGGCAGATATGCGATGCGATGCGTTATTGTACTATGAACGCTAAACGCAATGCAAAAGGTTGAAATTAGGTTTTTTCCAGAATATCTCGGCGAAGTGAAACAGAATGTTACATTATCGAAGCAACTTTAACTTCTCAGGAGTAATGTCAAATGTGTGCCTTATGCTCTGGAGATAAGGTTGAATTTGGTGACATTGGTGACCCTGACGTGGTAATGATGATGATGATGATGAATGTAATTTGCATAGTAGCATATGCTTTCAGTTCTTAAAACAGCGCCTAAACTCCCAAACTTGTATCTATAAGGAATCCGGAGTTCTGCAAAATCTTGCGTTTCGGTAGCACATGCTTAGGATGCTTCTTATAAGACCAAAATCACCTTATGTTTCCATATAAATTTCGAGGAGTTCCCTCGATTACTCGTGGATCCCATCATCAGGTCACCACTTTTGTAAGCATGGTACCAAATTGGAGTGAAACCTAATACAACAAAACAAAAATTTCGAAAATCGGTTCACAAACGGCGGAGTAATCGTTGAACATACAAAAAAAAAAAAAAAAAGAATCCACAGCCGAACATATAACCTCCTCGTTTTTTGGAAGTCGGTTAAAAAGTGGGACTCGTGCGGGTTTCTTACGCCGGTTCTACTCGCCGGGGTAGTTCTCGAACCGGTGATAGGCATGTAGATATTCTGAAAAAAATTGATTCAAATTTACTCAGAAATAGAACATTATTTATTTATTTATTTTAACAAACATGATTTTTTGTCTTTTTTGGATATCAATAATGTTTACAAGTAGGCACTTGAATTTTTCACAAAATCCTTAATAATATTATGTGTTCTGTGCATAAGAATATAATATTCACAGCTATAATACAATGCAGGATTTGCGGGTATAAAATTCAATCCACTCAGCCGATCACCATTTGAAGCCAGTGCACCTGCTCTGGCCGATATTTTAGTTCCAGTACATGCAGGAGACTACAGCAATCAAATCAAAACGAATACGCAACAAAATCCAGATATACGTGCCAAAAATTTTGGAATATCCATACATGTTTCATTCGCTTGTATCGATATTATTTTATCACTTTTTGTTTTCATTTACCTTTTTATTCCACCGAGAAAATGCTTTTAAAAGCATCTTGCGGGGGATGGGTCATGGGGGTCCTGCCCGCAATTATGCTGTATGTGGGCAGGACCCCCATTACCGAAAGATGGTAGTGGATGCAGCCCCTACCCACTAAAAACTCGTCGGCACTCCACTATACGCCCTAGGCGGGCCGCGGGATCGCGTGAGCTTACACCACGGCTACGCCGGCGCGTGCCTGCTGGCTACAGGCTCTTCTCTGTGGGGGCCAGGGCCGTCCACGGCCGAACAGGGGCCTTATGAGGCTTGCATAATATAAGCCAAATTGCTTTTTAATGTCGCGATGCACAGTAGTGCATTTGATCGCAACCAACTCAGGGGTTTGGTACGATAGGTGACGGCGTCCCCACGCCGCCACCCCGAACTCCCTGCTAAGGCGGGACATTTGTTTTCTTTTACCTACTAAATAATATTATATAATAAATAATTGAAGACGTAAGCGGATCGTTTTTTTTTACGTTTATGGGGGCTTTAGTACCAGGAAATTATTTTAAAAAATGTGGATTTCATATGTAGCCAGATATTTTTAAGTTATTCTTAATCTATATCATTTTCGATTATACCTCTATACAATAAGGCTTTGTTCCGAATGACATAAAAGTGGAATCAATTTTAATTCAGTCGCCGCGCTCTCAAATTCCGCGATCATTAAAAAATACAGACGAAGATAATATTATAACGTCCTGCGTTTTGGAAGTCGGGTTACAAGTTAATGAACTAATTTTCACGTATTCGATAACCATAGAACGAAATTGTAATAGTTCAGAATAAAACTTCGGTACTCCGAAAACGATAAATCCTATTTTCCACGGCAGGTGAGGTACAAAAGAAATTTCAATTTAAAATTTTTGATGTTTCCGTAGCATTACGGGCGTTCAGGAGATGGAAATGTTGATTAATCCCACAGACACTGCGGTTCATTTTGATAGCGATGCGAAAAATTATACGAGCTTATATTACACAACCAAACAATCGTGCTTTTACGATTTTTTTGTGTAAATTCATATTATAAAATATTTATTTCAGATTATTTTGTTATTTTTATTTTTTATTTATTTATTTATTTATTTATCTCAGGCATCTTGGCCCATATTAGAAATACCTTATAGACTAACATACATACAATTATACTAAAAACTAACACTAACACTAACACTAAAACACTAAACATGTATTGTCTGCGACGACGTGGGGCGCGAGTCGCGACGTGTTCGGAAGTCGTCCTCGGAACCTCCTGTAGACGACTCCAATCGGCCAGAACTCCTCCTTCTCGAAGGTCGGTAGATGGTGCGTCGGGACTCTCACCACAAAGGAGCTAAAATTCACTTTGTGGCGGGACTCCAAGCGCTCGACCCTCAAGACGAAGTAGGTCTTGCTCTTGATGTAGTCCACGATCTGCTCGACCGTCGTGGACCAGTGCAGCCTGGACACATACAGCGGCGTCGCGGGAGTCTCACGCCGCAACAGCTGCGGTCCAACGGGTGCTTTGGGTGCAGTGCCGCGATGGTTGCGGACGACGGGTTTCTTCTTATTCTTCCTCTCCACTCTTATAAGCCCGTCATCATCGCACTTTCAGTCTTTTTCGAAGGGAGGACACTCCTTTGCATTTAACCGACTTCAAAAAAAGGAGGTTATCAATTCGACGCGTATGTATGTAATATTTCCAGAACTGCCCAGTTTTTGTATATGTTAATCAATGACAGCTTCTGAACAAATGTGCCAAATTTCAAAAGTGTATGTATGTTTTTATGTTTGTGCATGAATATTTCCGGAACCACAAATCCGATTTTAGTTATTCTTTTTTATTGTACTAGATATCGTTCAACTTAGGGAATTTCAAAAGTTTCATCAAAATCGGTTCAGTAGTTTTTGAGTTAGGGAATTTTAATTCTTAATTACGTATAAAAATTTGAAGTCGGTTTTATCTTTTTAAAATACTATTATTATAAATAAAAGAGAGACTATAATATGAAATCTCAGCTGAGAGGACTTTTATTACGATACTTACGATTTACAACCAGAAAATTTCCTTGTACAACAAAATACTTTCTAGGCAAGCTTCATTTCTGAATGTTTCATTTTTTATAAGGATTTACACAAAGTACGGAGCAGAGGGCGATACTAGCACATGCATCGACTAAAATCGGCAGGGCTATCACGTAAAAATAGCGATCAACAATCCACTAGCAATAATCGCGCGATCGATTGCTGGTTGTCAAAAACAATGATGTCATATTGTAAGCGATCGATTGTAATCGTATTGTTTTAGCTGTTACGTGATACGAAAGTTCATCGCTATCCCGTCCCACAAACAATGTTCGCCGTCAGTCTCGAGTTGTAAGGGGCCCCATACACGGTAAGATTTATCTGTATGATCCGTCGCGTCAAACTGATCGAAACGACGAATCGATGGTGTATGTCAAAATCGTTAACGATATACTTAATCAAATATGAGCGACATTTTTGATGCGATCAATCGTCACGATCGATCGTATAGACGAATCGTACCGTATATGGGGCGCTTAATAATTTACTTTTATTCATTCAACAAAATATGCTCTTACCAATATAAAAAGTGGCCAGTAGCCGATTCTCAGACCTACTGAATATGCATATAAAAGGTAAAAATAAGTAAAGCCGTTAAGGAGGAGTACGGTAACTAACATTCTGACACGATAATTTTTAAAAATAGATAGAAGTAGAAGATTAAATAATTAAAAATAAAATATTTTAATACATTTTATGGACCACGTCATTCTTGCGACAATACTGTTATATATATTAACTTAATTATACTTATTTTTAAGATTTTGCATAGCTTTGATTGGCTTTGGGTATGGCGGCCGAATCAAGAAATTCCGTTTAGTTCCGTTCGTAGGTTTAACCTTCAAATAGGTTTAACTTAATGCTAAAATAGGTTTAATCTTCAAACAGATATAGAAGCTAACGCTGGGCACCAGTCGGATTAGGTCGAGTTTTTTGATTAAAGCTTGACTTCCACTAAACATTTGTGAAAAAAAATGTCTGACTATAATTAATTCCAGGTTAGTCTAACCCGATTGGAGTACGAGTATATTATGATATCGACAGATTGTTAGAGTATTTCGGCACGTATGCTATCCTTTCATAGAAGTACATCAAAAGCTCAGTAATGAGATCCGAAAAGCAGCCTCAATTTATCATTTCTAATCCATGAACAAAATCTGGTTTCGTAATAAGAACCCTTCCTTATTACCTCACAATCCTTTCATAACCAACCTTTTTTCTACAAAAGGCGCCCTTTTTAAAGCCGCATTCATTGGATAGAACGACGTCGCTTTAAGCACATTTTTTCCTTTAATCATCGTGCAAAATTGCATAAAATCTTTAAAATCTTGTTATTGCTCTATAGATATATAGGAATACCTTATCCAGTCCCCTGGATAAATAATTCTTATATACAGAAAACCTTATTTTATGACCACTGACGTTAATTATTATTTTTAACAAAAAATTAAAACCGACTTCCAAGGTAAAACAATAATAACATCCTTATAATATGAACTAAAAAGTATTAAATAATTATTCCTATCTAATAGTGCCTTTTTACGAATTCGGCTAAAACTCAACTATTTCTGTACTCAATCTTCATCATTTTGAAGTCGGTACCAGATGAATCTTCTGTTCTCTGACAGAATATTTGAAACTTTTGGAACTGGCACCGACTTCAAAATTATGAAGATTGAGTACAGAAATAGTTGAGTTTTAGCCGAATTCGTAAAAAGGCACTATTAGATAGGAATAATTATTTAATACTTTTTAGTTCATATTATAAGGATGTTATTATTGTTTTACCTTGGAAGTCGGTTTTAATTTTTTGTTAAAAATAATAATTTCACTCTTTTTAGTTACCTAGTAAGCAAACGCGTACTATACGTAGAATAATACACGTGTATATTATTCTACGTATCTTATTACAGTCACACTTACAAAATATTATAATATCAGCTGCAGCCTGCAGATAATTTTAAACAATCATTAAAAAAAATCGAAGTGAACACGTGTGACGTGCTAAGTAGCCGGTCACCGGACTAGTTTCAATAGGCTGGCACTCGTTCGACATGTGCGACAAGCACACGCAGCGCACATAGTACCTCCGTGAGTAATTTGTATTCTGTGCATAGTACCCGGCCCGCGCCCGCGCAGCCGCGCGCTTGCTTGACAGCCCTGGCAGATATGCGATGCGATGCGTTATTATACTATGAACGCTAAACGCAATGCAAAAGGTTGAAATTAGGTTGTTTTCCAGAATATCTCGGCGAAGTGGAACAGAATGTTACATTATCGAAGCAACTTTAACTTCTCAGGAGTAATGTCAAATGTGTGCCTTATGCTCTGGAGATAAGGTTGAATTTGGTGACATTGGTGACCCTGACGTGGTAATGATGATGATGATGGTGAATGTAATTTGCATAGTAGCATATGCTTTCAGGTTTTAAAACAGCGCCTAAACTCCCAAACTTGTATCTATAAGGAATCCGGAGTTCTCTTAGTAGCTTCGGAAACATAGTATACCCCGGTGCAAAATCTTGCGTTTTTGTAGCATATGCTTAGGATGCTTCTCATAAAACCAAAATCACCATAATATGTTTCTATATAAATTTCGAGGAGTTCCCTCGATTACTCATGGATCCCATCATCAGGTCACCACTTTTGTGAACATGGTACCAAATTGGAGTGAAACCTAATACAACACAACAAAAATTTCGAAAATCGGTTCACAAACGGCGGAGTAATCGTTGAACATACAAAAAAAAAAAAAAAAAAAACAAAAAAAAAAATATCCACAGCCGAACATATAACCTCCTCGTTTTTTGGAAGTCGGTTAATTATAGGGATGATAACAAGGTCAAAGATTAGCGAATTTTGTTAATAAAATAAAGAAATCACGGTAGGTAATAAATAAGTGTTCCCAAAATTTCAGCTTGATAGCATTTGTATTTGTTTTTGTTACGCGCCTTATATTCAATTCGATTTTTTTTTTCAATAATTTTTTTAAATATTTGTATACCATTCGATACTTTACTTTTACCTTTTCCTTCGACGAATCTGCGGTCAAGCTGCGCTTTCCGAGCGGGATTTTCAGCTCTACTTCGGGTTTAACCGGGTTCAGCTTTGCTTGAAGGGACCAAAACCGGCACCCCTGTCAAACCCCGTAGGGTCTGACGGAGTGACGGCAACACCTTCGCTGAGCTCAACTTCCCAGCCCCACATCTCACATAAAGGACGACGGCCAGCATCTCTTATCAAGCCAATAGGCTATAGAGGCACGGCGCCGCCCCAAGCTGGCAGCAGCGGCACATCATCTGCCACTGTTACTGCACAGCCCAACACTCCACATGTGCAAGCACAAAACTTGCACATGCATACAAACAGGGGAGGCGGACGCCCGGATGCTCAGACCAATCCCAGACCTCAAGTTCCCCTGAAAGGGGCAACTGTGAGTAGGGGTAGGCCTGGACAGTCCCGTGGTGGACGCGGACGCGGACGCGGCGGCTCTGGGGGCGTCTGCGCTGTGAGGAGGCCAGCACAGCTGCCCTCATTAGCGCAGGAGCACTCAAGTCGCAAGGTGGCGCGAAACCCCCTGCTCCGACTACCCAACCTGCACCACACAGACTAAACACACACACACACACACATCCACATATATTCACTTTAACACTCTACAGCTACACTCCACAGTAACACTACACACAAAAAAATGATTAAAGTAATACAAGTCAACTTAGTGATGTACTCTGTCAGAAGTTCATCCGTGAGGCGCTCGATATTGCTTTAATCCAAGAACCGTGGGTCAACGGGAACACGGTGATGGGCCTTGGACTGGTAGGTACAGGGTACTTTATTTTCAGCGTGGCCAGAGGCCCAGATCCTGCATCCTCTTCAGCAAGAGGAAAAAATTTTTCTGTGTCTCTTGCTTGTGTACAGATGACACAGTAGCTGCGTATATTGAGGAGCCTAGCGGGACTGCAGGCAGACTGATGGTTTGCTCCGCATATCTACCTGGAGACACTCAGGACCCCACAACGCAGCTATCACCGGTAATAGACTACGTCGGGAATCAGCGCATCCAACTTATCCTGGGAAGTGATTGCAACTCACATCACACTAGTTGGGGCAGCACCGACGTGAACTCCAGAGGTGAGCAACTATTTGACTTCTTACTTACTAATAACCTCCACACTTTGAATCAGAGTACTAAACCAACGTTTATCAACTCACTGAGACAACTCCTTGACATAACAGTATGTACAGGCCCTATACGACATCGCACCTGTAACTGGCATGTATCGGACGATAACTCACTGTCCGATCATTGTTACATTAGGTTCGATATACATGACAGTATGCCTGGGAAAGAGGTAACTTATAGGAATCCAAAGGTCACAAACTGGAGTGTATTCAGAGAGGAATTGCAGATAAACCTCGCAGCAGCCAACAAAGCTGTCAAGACCGTAGAACAACTGGAACTAACGGTGGGAGAGCTGGAGCATAGCTTGAATGATGTTACCTCAGAAGCTGTCCTGTTAAGAAAAC
Organism: Lysandra bellargus; assembly: GCA_905333045.1. NCBI lineage: Eukaryota > Metazoa > Arthropoda > Insecta > Lepidoptera > Lycaenidae > Lysandra > Lysandra bellargus. Next base: position 3,734,595 of record HG995332.1, read on the forward strand.
GTCAAGTAAACGCAACGTACCTTGGTGGAACGGTACTCTGGCGCAACTCAGGAAAGAGACCCGAGCTCTGTTTAACAGAGCCAAAAGAGACGGGAACTGGGACACATACAGAACCGCCCTGACGACGTTTAATAATGAGCTAAGGAAGGCCAAAAGACGCTCTTGGGCAAGGTTCTGTGAGGAAGTGAATAACACCTCGCAAGCCTCCAGACTATATAAAGTCATACCTAAGGCCCCTAGCTCTCATCCCAGCACTCTGAAGAGGCCAGATGGTACTTATACTAAAATGGCGGAAGAAACGCTAAGATTACTAGCCGAAGTCCACTTCCCCAACAGTATCCATCTCGAAAATCACGAAGCCTTCTCTCATACGATTGTTAAAATAAGACCATCAGTTGACGATTGGAGAAGAGCTTCCGTGATCTTTAAGCCTGACCGAGTCACATGGGCAATTGACAGTTTCAAGCCTTACAAGACCGGCGGCGAGGATAATATATTTCCGGCCCTCCTACAGCAGAGCAAGGACATTATCCTTCCTCTGCTACTGAAAATATTCAGAGCAAGTTTCGCGTGGGGCTACATCCCATTGGCATGGACCCTTTGTCCAGGGTGTCCTTTGTTTAGGGTGTCCTACATACCCAAGAGTGGGGACCGGGACAAAGCTCTACCAAAGTCATACAGACCAATTAGCCTCACCTTTTTCATGCTTAAAACAATGGAGAAGGTTGTCAACCTACACATAAGGGACACCTATCTCACTAAAATGCCGCTGCATGAAAGACAACATGCCTACCAAAAAGGCAAATCTGACGAGACGGCCCTAATGGACTTGGTAGATCGGATTGATAGAGCAATTGAAGATAAAGAAATTGCGTTATGTGTCTTCCTTGATATTGAAGGCGCATTCGACAACACTTCAACCAGCTCTATCACTAATGGCCTGGCTTCAAAGAATATAGATCCAACTACTAGGAAATGGATCAAAGCCACGCTCGACAACAGGGTAGCCTCATCGACTATTATGGACCTGACACTCAAAATCAGGCTGACACAAGGTTGCCCACAAGAAGGTGTGCTGTCACCCCTGGAATGGTCCCTGGTAGTGGATGAGCTACTAAGGGAACTGAACCTCATATGTTACTACGCTCAAGGGTACGCTGACGACCTGGCGATTATGGTGGTGGGAAAATGCGCATCTGTGGTCGCTGGGCTGATGCAGTCAGCACTAAGAGTCGTCGAGGATTGGTGCCAAAGGGCCGAGCTAACAGTAAACGCTGATAAGACGGTCTTGATACCTTTCACCAAAAAGAGAAAGTTGGAGGAACTAAAACCCCCAACACTCTTCGGGAAAACTATTAAGTTTGCGGGTGATGTTAAATATCTAGGAGTAATCCTAGACAAAGGACTCACTTGGAATAAGCACATCGAGTATATTACGAAAAAGGCTAGATGTGCCCTGGGTTCCTGTTGGAAGCTTGTCAGCTCTAAATGGGGTATTCGGCCGAAGGCAATGCTATGGCTACATACAGCCGTAGTGAGACCGATTACCACATATGGCTGCGTAGTGTGGCATAAAAAGGCTGAACAAGTAAACTGTAATAAAAGTCTAAACAGCGTACAGAGACTGGCATGTCTAATAATCACGGGTGCACTCTCGTCAACACCCACCGCTTCCCTCGAGGCCCTGATCAACTTAACTCCGCTTCCTCTGCTTGTTCAGATGGAGGCCAAAAGGGTGGCTCTCAGGGCCAGGACGGCGGGCAGGACGAACTGGGTCTCGACCCCATTTCGACACCTGGAACAGTCTCTCAGTGAATCACCTGTCATGGCCATGCCATCAGATGCCATGATCAAGGTGCATAGCTTTTCGAAGCAATATCAGGTTTTTATACCTTCCAGGGAGGTCTGCGAAAGGAAAACCCCAATCGATGTCCGCCCTAGTGACATAGTTTGGTTCACGGATGGATCAAGGAAAGACAACCGTGGCAGGCCACCAAAAGGCAAATACGCCTGTTTGGGGGAGTTTGCGACCGTGTTTCAGGCTGAAGTCTTCGCTACCCTCGGTTGTTCACTAGAAAGCCTGGAGATGGCCCCAGTTAATAAAAACGTCTTTATCTTCTCCGATAGGAAGCTGTACTTAAAGCACTGACTGCCGCAGAAGTCTCGTCCAAATTAGTTCTGGAATGCATTAAGACATTAAACATACTGGGAAGGAACAACAACATCCGCCTAGTATGGGTCCCGGGCCACAGTAACGTCCCCGGCACTGAAACCGCTGACGAACTAGCTAGGCTTGGGGTCGAGAGTCTCATATATGGCCCGGAACCAGTCTGTGGTATAACTCCCAGTACCACAAAGCAAGTGCTCAAGGAATGGGGTCACAGACTATGCAGGAAGCAATGGGCTGAGACCCCTGACCTTGAACACTCCAAGACACTAATTCCTGGCTTCAACAAGAAACTATCAGAATTAGTGCTCACCTTGGGTAGGAACCAATTAAGAATCCTTACCAGAAGCCTAAATGGGCACTGCAAGCTCAACAAACACCTTAACAGAATGGTTATTTGTAGCATAACGACTTGCAGATTTTGTGAGGAGGAGGATGAAACACCTATTCACCTTCTCCTCTACTGTCCTGCTCAACTACAGAGCAGGAACAGGCACCTTGGTCGCCACGAATACTCATCCACAGAGGAAATTCGTGGCACCAACCCCAACCATATCGTTCAATTTATGAGCAGTATTGGGTTGGGGCTGATTCTCTAGTGCGAAGGAGTCACAATAGATCCTCATGGGTCGCAGTGACGCCAGGACTAGAGAAAAAAAACATTCTATAACATATGCAATTAAAAGCAGATTTTGTTATCAAACCACTTTCATAAACGCAATATTTAATATACCTTTCGTAGTTTGTACGCATCTCCCGATGCGTACAAACTACGAAAGAGTGACGTCATACTTTCGTAGCACTTTGGATGGAGCGTTTCGGGCAGGTCTATTTTCTGAGGTATTTGAATTGTCATAATATTATCTTGGTTAATTTTTAAGCTAACAAAGTCATTATTTCAGCGATGTTTCAATTTTTAAGGGTCTTTCAATTACCAATAAGAAAAATAAAATAGTCATCATGCCTATTGGGGATAAGTAAATATAAAAATCTATGGATTTTCGTAGATGCTTTACTTACCTAATTATTTGATGTGCACAGTTCTAATTGTTATCCTAAATTAACGTCAGTGGTATTTTACCACAATAATAAATTGAACATTCTGTGAAAATTTCACAGAATTATCAAAGTGCGGTTAGATAATTTCCAAATATAATAAATAGAAATAATTTTTATTTTACGCATGTGGTAATATGCGGTATTACCGCATAATATAGCAATAACCCAAAATACCAAGGTTTACAAGGAAACAAAATTATATTTAATCTAATGAGTTCCTTAATTTCTTTAAAATTTTGGGGTCTAATTTAAGAATCAAGTTCATAAACCTTTTAAGAGAGCTCAACTGATTGTGAATCATTTTCATAAGGGAAAATAACTTTTCTCGTTACAACTTATCGTTTTTTATCGCAGTCCAACGATGATCCAACGCTGAGCTGACTTGAATTACAAAAGATCTTGATGTTCCGAAAGATAAGATTAGAAAAATGTTGGAAGTTAATTTCCTTTTGAAATTAGAAAAGATAAAATTATATAAGTTCACCCATTTGGAGGTTAAACCAATATTATTATTATTTGCCAATGCAAATAGAAATAATGGTCATTCAGCTTCGATCAAATATTTCTGATATTTGATCGAAGTATTTGACCGAAGACTGTCAGCTATAATAGTGAACTCTAGAGGTATATTATTAAGAACACAATATACCTACTAGTGAGGGAGCCCTAGAACAATTTTTTTTTTGTGATTACTAACAAGCTAATTTTTTGTGAGTAGCTACATTTTGATAAGACAAACAACATTTTTATTTTCGAAAAATCTCGATAGTGGTAGCTAACAGAGATAAAAAGGATTTCATACTTTGACTCGATCGCCCTAAAACATTTGTAGGACAACCCAACTAACAAAAATTGCTCTTGTTGTGGCTTATATAGCCAAAAATAATATTCTTATAGGAGTCGTATTATCGCTAATAAGAGTGCATTTGGGCACAATTTATAAGGATAATAACCTTATACCCTCCTTATAGTTGCTTTATTGTCCGCTTTTTTCCTTATACGCGTTATACAATGACCAAGAACAAGGTACTTCAACTTATAAGAAACATATAGAAAGCGTTAATACGCGCGATCACCCTTATACGTGTTATATTATTGTCCGATACAAGGGAGTTAACCTCCGTTTGCCCTTTTTGCCGTCATAAGTGATTTACATTTTCGCAACAGCTTGGAGAAGAAATAGTAAGGTCAGCCATTTTACTGTCAAGTAAACTATAAGTCATTATTTTATGTATAGTTTATTTACCTTTTTTTTTTTTGATGCGCAGGGGAAACCCTTTATGGGTGCCCCGGGTCGGGGATGTGCCTCAGTTAAGCTGAAGCACCCCGGGGGTATTTGGGACTCCCGACTTTGGGTTTACCCACTAAAACCACCTGCGGTTTGCCTTCAGCCGTATACGGAGGGATATCCTAGATCTGTCTAACACAGGACTCCCTCCACGACCGGCCGGTCTACCTCACAAGGGACCGGACTTCCACCAAGTTAGGGAACGCTTAGGCAAATCAAAGCGTTCCCCTCGGTGCCGGGACTAGCTAAGCCGGGCAGGTTCCCATCCTGACCCGGAGCCCCGTGGGACGGAAGTTATTGGAGGTTCGCATAGCGACGCCTCCGCACTCCCGTCCTACGCCAGCGGAGCGGAACAGAGGATGGATCATCCTCTCTGTTCCGCTCTGCGGCCTCTTTCTGTGAAAGGATGGTTTCACAGAAAGAAACCGCCGCCTGCCAGGCTTCATCGCTCTCGAGCATGCAGGGTACCATGCTCGGGAGCGAGAGGTCTCCATCCAGCACTGCCACGAGATCGTGGCGCTGCACGGCCCAACGATCGCACACCTTAAGGTGCTAGGCCGTGTCCTCCGCAGTATAGTTTATTTACCTGATTTAGTGCTTGTTTATAGTGAAAAGTGTATGATATTTAAAATGCATGATAAAATGTGATACGCTGTGTGTTTTGGTATCAACTCGCCCTTGAATTTAAGCTGTTTTTGTGTTTTTTTTTTGTGTTTTTAGTGGTGGAATGTAAAAACGCCATTAATTTAGTAAAGTTATATATTATAGTGCTTTTAAAAGAACAACAAGATTCACACATCGTCTATAAGGAGTCTATGAGAGTAAAGACTTTATAACGGCATCAATTGTTTCTTATGATATCGCCATTTTACATATCGTTAGGGTTCCTTTTACACTAACAAAATCGCACGTAGCTAGTGTTATTACCGTATATTATAATATGTAAAAATGTTTTTTTCCACTGTAGTTGGGTTGGCCGAAAGAGACCTCTTTATAAGGATACTTTAGCTCACTTTTGCGCGCTAATTTTAAGTTTGAAATATTATTAAAAATACGTGATTATCAAATTAATTGTTTTATTTTTCACTTTTCTTCTGTAACCATCGCTCCGTTTCAACTTCTTCCACAGTTTTCAATCCCTTTTTAGGGTTCCGTACCCAAAGAATAAAACGGGGCCCTATTAGTAAGACTTCGTTATCTGTCCGCCTGTCTGTCTATCTGTCTATCTCCAGAATGTATTTCAAGAGCCGCAATAGCTACCTACAATTTTGAAAATTGTATGCATTTATTGCCACTATAACAACAAATACATAAAACAAAATAAAATTAATACATATGATATCTAAGGGGGCTCCTATACAGCAAACATGTTTTTTTTCGCTTTTATTGCTTGTCAATAATGGTAACAGGTAGGCACCTGAAATTTACACAAAGGCCTAAAAACTTAAAAAAAAAATTGGGCTTTTTTTGTTCTATGAAAGTACGGAACCCTTCGTGCACAGGTCCGACTCGCACTTGGCCGATCATTCCGCTCCACAAGAAAATCACACAATCTGTTGTACGTTTAAAATGGCGAATTAAGTTATGTAAAGCATTTTAATGTAATCTTAAAGATAATAATATCTTTACAATCACTGTTTAAGGGAATGTGGATTGCTTTCATGATTGGATAGAAGTCTTATTAAATGCCTCTATAAGTTAAAAGCATTATTAGTTACCTTTTGCATTATTTTTATAAGAATAATTGACCATATTAAAAGCTTTTATAGGTCTTTGAATATTATAAGGCTAAAAAGCAATGTAAATAGCCACTAAAAGGTGAACATATTTCGAAGCCTTATAGTTGCCGTATAAATTAGAGTTATTAACGTTTACCCAACCAAATTATAAGAATAAAGGTAATATTAGCCAAATCTCCTAATAGTGTGCCATTATAAGTAACATATTGGCATAATGAATGCTCTTTTATAACAATCATAAGAGTTTAGACCTTATTGAGTTAATTTTATAAGGTTAGTTTGTTTGTTTGGAAGGTTACTCTTAAATTATATAACTATTAACCTACAAATATACAAAAAATCTGCTGGTTAGGGTTCCGTTTTAGGGTTCTGAAATCAACAAAACTTGTTTGACTACCGCGGTATAATAATTTAAGAGTAACCTTGTCCTACAAATATAACAATCCATATTTTAGGACGATCGAATCAAAGTATGAAATCCTTTCTATCTCTGTTAGCTAACACTTTCGAGATTTTTCGAAAATAATAATGTTGTTTGTCTTATCAAAATGTAGCTAGTCACAAAAAATTTGCTTGTTAGTAATCACAAAAAAAAAAATGTTCTAGGGCTCCCGTACTATACTGTCTACACACCCCAAATCTGTATCATTTATCACTTAGTTTTGTTACACCCTTATATATTTTGTAGTTGACATGAAATTATGAAAGTAAACCTTAATATTATACAGTACATTCACAATTAATAATAGAATATTATTAATTACTGTACAATATTAAGGTTAAAGTGTATACTTTTCATGCACTTATTCCACTTTTATTAATTTATTTTTTGTTTCACACGCTCGGTTTCGATAAGAACACCTGATGATTATTTTATCGAAACCGGTCATGTGAAACACAATAATTAAATAATGAAAGTGGAATAAGTGCATGAAAAGTGTATATTACCCTAGAATATATATTAGTAGTAATATTTGGTAAATATTACATTACTGTGAAACATGAATTTCCACCAAGAAGTTCAGTACATTCAATATCATATACTTACCTAATGTTATAATCACAACTTTGAAACAGACATCGTGTTTATTTCATATTTTGTGGATGATCGTAATATTATTATGAAATGAGAACATAAAACAAAGTCACAGTCCATTTCAGAACAAAAGTACACAAAAAGCGTTAAAGCGTAACACGAAACTTCCATTATTTGTAGGGCGCATCATCCGGTTCTACCAGAGAGAATTTTGCGTGTGGTATAATATAATATTAAGGCCCAATTTCACCAATGACTGTTAAAGGCTGTCACAGAGCAGGTAATATAAAGATGTTACATATTATAGCACGATACATCTCGATACATTTTTCTATAGAAATCGTCAGGAGACCACACACAACGGCTATAATGTATATCGGCGTCATGAGAAACTTACGAGGTGCGGTTGATGGTCATACCCTAAAAATGGTCTACTTTGCCCTATGTAAATCAGTTATTAACTATTGCATTCTGGCTTGGGGTGGGTCTTCATCTTCTACTCTTATTCCATTGGAAAGAGCTCAGAGAGGAGTATTAAAGGTAGCGATGGAAAAGCCCTTAAGTTACCCTACAAAAAGCTTGTATGACGAGACCAAAGTCCTCAGCGTAAGAAAACTCTATTTATTAAGAGTCTTTGAAGCCGTACATAAATCTATCACTAAATGTAAACATACTCACGACCAAATGCTCAAAAAAAAGAATATTCAAAGTCCCTAATGTTCCTGTTTCCACTTCTTTTGCCTACCGTTTTGAAATTTTTCTGTCACCTTATATCTATAATAGATTGGTACATATGTTTGACTTGAAACAATGCACAGTTCAGAAAAGTAAAAAGGTACTTACTCAATCACTGTTGTCCTGGTCATACGACGAATCTGAAAACCTAGTAAAAGTGTACAAATAACGCACATATTGCACTCAAACATGCTCACACTCACACACACACACACATACACACACACACATACACGCTCACGCTCACTATAATATTATAAGTAGTATTACATATTAATTATTATTTTTAACAAAAAATTAAAACCGACTTCCAAGGTAAAAACAATAATAATAGCATCCTTATAATATGAACTAAAAAGTATTAAATATTTTTTCCTATCTAATATGTAGTGCCTTTTCCCGAATTCGGCTAAACCTCAACTATTTATGTACTCAATCTTCATCATTTTGAAGTCGGTACCAGATATAGCTGAAACTTTATTTCTCTGACAGAAAATTTGAAACTTTTGGAACTGGCACCGACTTCAAAATTATGAAGATTGAGTACAGAAATAGTTGAGGTTTAGCCGAATTCGGGAAAAGGCACTACATATTAGATAGGAAAAATTATTTAATACTTTTTAGTTCATATTATAAGGATGCTATTATTATTGTTTTTACCTTGGAAGTTGGTTTTAATTTTTTGTTAAAAATAATAATAATTTCACTCTTTTTAGTTACCTAGTAGGTAAACTGTTAGTGTCAATTCAAATTGTATAAAAAATAGTTTCATATTGTCTTCACTAGATGTCACTAAGGCGCTCCTGTGTCGCGCTATCGCTTGTACGTAGAAGTTTTATATAGGTAGTTGTAACTTGTAACAGATTTCTATTGTGTTGTTGAAAGTTTGTAAGCAACTGACAACTCAACAGTGAGCTTGCCGCTTGGTGTGAGCAGTGAGCATTGAATTGATAACATAAATCATAATATTGAGTGGTAATTATTGATCTCGTATAATTGTTATTAAGTTGACCTCCGTCATAGTCCGCGAATTTATAAGTGGTCGTCGGTGGTACTGCGTATATTCTACGTATCTTATTACAATTTGTTAAGACTGTTAAGAGTCATACGGCATACCCCAAGGCCCAAGTATCAGGTAGACAGATGAATTTAAACAATTTTTAGATTTTTTTAAAGAAAAAATCTAAGTGAACACGTGCTGCAAATTTTGCAGTGCAAAAAGCTCACAGCGCGGCATGCCGCATGCCCTGACATTCCGGTTAGAACTTGAATACGATGTTTACGCAAAGCGCCGCGCAGCGGCGCGCGGCGACGCCGTTGCCTCTGCGGCGCCGACCGCCGTGTATATTAAACAGCCTATAATAATTGGTGTTGTTATGTACATCATTATAATATTGTATCCATACCTATGTCTTGTACTATTATCTATTTTGTGCCATGAGACATTGGTGACCTTAACACGACGTGGTAATGATGATGATGACGATGATGATGATGATGAATTTGAATTGCATGGTAGCATATGCTTTCTGTTCTTAAAACAACGCCGAAACTCCCAAACGTGTATCTATAAAGAGTCAGGAGTTCTCTCAGCATCTTCGAAACCATGGTATACCTTGACCCAATATTTGACTTTTTGGTAGCATATTCTTAGTACACTTCACATAAAACCAAAATCACTATATATTTCCATATAAATTTAGAGGAGCTCCCTCGATTACTCCTGGATCCCATCATCAGGTCACCACTTTTGTGAACATGGTACCAAATTGAAGTGAAACCTAATACAACAAAATAACAATTTCAAAAATCGTTTCACAAACGGCGGAGTAATCGTTGAACATACAAATATATATATATATATATATATATATATATATATATATATATATATATATATATATATATATATATATATATATCCACAGCCGAACTTTTATTATTATTACTTTAGTTTAAAGAAAAATATTGTTGTTTTTTATTTTTATTTTTATTGTTATTTCTGAGGTTATTTCTTTTGTTTTCTTTATGTAAATTGTTTTGTTTTTGTTGTTTTCTGTTGTTGTTAGCCGCAATACTTATACTTGTACTCTTTTAAACTCCCCCATAGGACAGGCCTTGCCTAGTTTGGGGGACTGTTAATTTTAAAAACCCCTTGTAAACTTTATGGTCAATAAACTGTTATTATTATTGTTATTACTATATAATTGGAATCTCGGAATGGGCTCCAACGATTTCCATGAAATTTAGTATATGGGTGAGGCCGCCAATTTTTGCTGATATGACGCAGAAAAAAATTGCGAGAGAAAGAAAATCTATGCTGCTTGTGACGTTGGAGCACCTAAATTGTAGGGAATTTATTTCTCTACGCTATCATAGCGTTGAGAAATATGCCGTTGGAGCACCAAAATGATAGCGTAGAGGCCATCATAGCGTAGAGAAAATCAAACTTATCTCTGTAACTAATACACAATGCGGTTTGTATTATAGCCCCAAACATGGCCCTTTTGGCTACTCACATAATGCATTGATCGTTTTATGTGAAACAGTAATACTTACATTTGTGTCACAAAAAACTTCCTTTGAAAAAACTGTGTACACAGCCCGACTGAGGTTCAAATGTGAACTGTCGAGAAATGGCGAATATTACGAGATTTTCTATAGAATACGTAAAAACTCAGCGTTGCCACTTCCCTTCCCTAACACCCAATGATAACAATAAATCGGTATTAATGATGACGTTGAAAATGTGGGCTAGAATTGATGTTTCTAACGATTCATTTGATTTGAAAAAGTTTATAAGGAAAGTTATCTTAAAATACTATAAGAATTAGATGAGGTAATAGCCATTTATATAAGTATTCATAACATATTATAAGATTTATCTTCAAATCTGTCATACTTACTGCTACGACAGCGACAGTTAAAGTGCACCTCTTCCACGGCGGATTGTATATTTTAAGCTATTTTCTTACCTTTTTTTTATGTTTAATTGTAAATATATTTTTAGACTGTTATTGGAACTCAAATAATTCTAATGCATGCTTGAGCACTTTGTTTTCTTCATTAGAATCAGTTTTCGAGCATAAGATAAGCACAATACTTTTTAAAATACAAAGGGCGGAGAAAAATAATTGCAAAATCAGCAAAAATTGGCGGCCTCGCCCATATATTACTCTATAATAGGGGGTTTCGGGGGCGATAAATCAATCTAGCTTGGAATCATTTTTAGAAAATGTCATTTTATTCGTGTTTTATCGAATACCGAGCAAAGCTCGGTCAAATAGCTAGTTTTTACATTATAGCTGTTGTGTACTATTTCTATAAAAAGATGTATCGTGCTATAATATTATACATCTTCACATTACCTGCTCTGTCTGTGACAGCCTTTAAGCTAATGCTCGAATTAGTATCACGTTAACTTTCTTTTCCATATGAATGAAAGAAACATGACATTTAAACAAGCTGTTAAAACTAATAGACGTTGGTGGAATTGAGCCTAGAGATATTTAATAACTGCTCTAAAAAAATCGGTTTCTGTACATGCGTCCAGCTGATATATAAAAGAGCTGAAGGCACTGTTGAAATTTCCCTGGATACGCTATGACAAAATACAAATAATTCTCATGATATGAAATTTACACATACAGCCGAAATCCTGAGTAATGAATTTATAGCACCTAGTCTAATTTATAAATGACAAAAAAAAAAACGAAATGAAGAACATCAAAAAACATTGTTTAGTTATTTCAAAAGAAATTATTATTATCAGTGTTGTATTAAATAAAGCCTATTAGTTGGCATATAGCTTCATAAAGTCCGGGGGAGACCCGTATCAAATGACGCTCGCTTATTGCTCGGCTACGGAACACCTTTTGCTCCAATTAATGCTAATACCCACAGCAATATTGCTAACGCCGTGTATATGTATACTGTGTAAAGGCAGAAGAGAGCAGCGTCAATGTTCTTTCTAAGATATCGAAGTCCGATGACAAAACCACAACCATTACCCTAAAGCTGAGCGTCCACTAAATCAGAATTGGAGCATAAGGAGCGGACGGAGCATCATCATTTACGAAATGCCGATGGGGTGCGTCCACTGCATTCGGATTCAGCATCGGCAATTTAGGTTTTTGTAAAGCAACTGTCATCGCCTATCACAGGGGTCACCAATTAGTTTCGCTCGGGGTCCATATTAAGAAATGAAATGACCTTCGCGGTCCACACATTTTATAAGAAAATATTTTTAAACTATTATCGGAAATTATAAAGGTATCAATCAATTAGACAAGTGACAATTTTTGTTGCTAATCATATCTGTCTGAAGATTGGAGAGGAATTGCTTGGTGGCTGGTGCAAGCTGTTGACATTAAACGAAGTTCATCTTTGAAAATGCTTGGTCAGTGGTCCGCACACAATGGGTCGGCGGTCCGGATGCGGACCGCGGTCCGCCATTTGGTGACCCCTGGCCTATCATATCGCAAACACGTCAGAACTTGAACATTTGGGAATTCGAATGAAGCGTTCACTGCGGATGACGTCATCAGCACAAATACCGTTTTCAGGCGCAGAAATGCCTACATCCAGTACAATACATTTGATCCGGAAATCGGAGCGGACGTATTTGCTTTGTATTGATTTCTATGGTACTGCGTGCACTGAATCGGCATTTCTGCGCCTGATTCCGGTATTTGATGACGTCATCCGCAGTGAACGCTTCATTCGAATTCCGAACTTTTCAAGTTCTGAACGTATTGGGACGCACGTTCCATCGGCATTTCGTAAATGACGACGCTCCGTCCGCTCCGTACGCACTGATTCTGATCGTGTGGACGTGCAACTTAAGAGTTTGCAACGTGACGAGGCGATGAGTACTAATTCTGTTTTTTTTTTAAATTTTACAGTTATGTATTATGTAACAGTATTTCGGGTAAAATTTTGAATTATTTTTTAATTACTATTTCAATTATTATCTCAGCTGGGATTCCAAGTAGCTAATGACACGTTCATAAAATGTGTCAAAGCTAGAAATTGGTATATTTTCGCAGAAAAATCGCAGGTGCATTCGGCGCGTACAGTGTGTACAGTGCTGACAAATGTGCGATCAGCTGAACTCACCATTTCACCACCCATCAGTTTCAAAATTATTTGTCCAGCTTATTTACCAATCAGTGTCATAAAATAGTTCCACCTTCCGCTACGTCTCATACATTGCGGGCGTAATATACAACAGCCCGTGCGGCGTGGGGCACGGTTATTAGTATTCATGGGTAACTAAAGGCCAATATAACCTACACTAAGACAGCTTGTGACTTTGTGTAGCGTTTGACAAGCTAAAATCTGCTTATTTCTCTTACAAGCTTTTATTTTTAGGCTGCGTTCCACTAAACTATCAGTAGCTAGTTAACTACCGAAGTGAAAAAGCACACGCAGTTTATGTAATTTTCATCCATATCTATACTTCCATACTATTATTATAAATGCGAAAGTGTGTCTGTCTGTATGTCTATCTGTCTGTCTGCCTGTCTGTCTGTCTGTCTGTTACCTCTTCACGCTCAAACCGGTGAACTGATTTTGCTGAAATTTGGCATAGAGATACTTTGAGTCCTGAGAAAGGACAAAGGATAGTTTTTGTTCTGGAAAAATGTACGGTTCCCGCGCGATAAACGAATTTTGGCGCAAAGGAGTTGCGGGCGTCATCTAGTTAGCTATATCTCATCCTATTATACAAGGTAACTTATTAAACTGATTATACTTGAGGGAGGGTATGTAAATGTATGTCTCTTGTTACAGAGAGGTCACTGTGAAAGAAGCATCGCTGAAAGATCATTTTTTGTGATTTGTATGGGCAAACGCCCCAGCGTCATGAATTTTCCGAAACAAAAGTAAAATAAAGATTCTCTTTCAGCGCTGCTACTTTCACAGTATAGTCTATTCACACCCTATAGTATTATCACTTAGTTTTGTTACATCTTTTACAATATTACGGTAAACATGTTGGCACCAGCAGTCCTTGACATTACAAGTCTAGGAGCGATGTGAAAATGCTTGCACTGTATTCGGCACGAATGGGCTGGTTCGACCGGAGAAATGCCACGTTCTCACAGAAAACCGGCGTGAAACAGCGCTCTGCGCTGTGTTTCGGCGAGTGAGTGAGTTTACCGGAGGCCCAATCCCGTATCCTATTCCCTTCCCTACCCTCCCCTATTACCATATTCCCTCTTAAAAGGCCGGCAACGCACCTGCAGCTCTTCTGATGCTGCGAGTGTCCATGGGCGACGGAAGTTGCTTTCCATCAGGTGACCCCCTTGCTCGTTTACCCCTTTATTTCATTAAAAAAACTATATGAAACAGATTTTTCGGAAAGCCTCTTGATAACTCTTAGAATAATTAATTATAATCTCCTACTTTTTGTGGGTCGAAGCAATTTACTGCAGTACTCAGCCCTAACTATCACTTATCCTAGAAATATCACTTCATTTGTCAATCGTAATTTGTCTAGAAAACTATGAAATATGACAAGTTTTTTAACAAGTTTCAATGTCATTGGACCTTGTTAAAAAACCAGTAGTCAACCAAGTTTCGTTGATTACAGAACCCTAAAACGGAACCCTAACGAGCTGATTTTTTGTATTTTGATAGGTTATTATTAGTTATATAATTTAAGAGTAACATTGTCCTACAAATAAAACAGTCCATATTTTAGGACCATCAATTCAAAGTATGAAATCCTTTCTATCTCTGAGCTACCACTTTCGAGATTTTTTGCAAATAAAAATGTTGTTCGTCTTATCAAAATAAAGCTACTAACAAAAAATTTGCTTGATAGTAATAAAAAAACCGGACAAGTGCGTATCGGACCACGCGCAATATAGGGTTCCGTAATACCGCTAGTTTTTTTTTTTTTTGTGTTGTCAATGAATGTACATTTATAACGTGTTTTATACTACTAACAACATCATCTCAGTTACTTTCAATGGAATTTGAACGAAAAGTTCCTTTATTCTTCGCCGAATACTTTTTATTTAGTTGATCGACTATTACTCAATAACTTACGAAGTCTTCTTAGCTTAGCCGTGGTAGTTTTACTTTTAAATTCAGCATATTTCCTACTCCCGTGAATTTTGTCACACTTCCAAAAACAACCCTTTAGCTGGTAGAAGGTGGGGGGGACACTGGATTCTAACGATTTTTTCCACTTTAAAACTTAATATTTCACAAACGGATTCCTAAATCGGAAAATGATATGAATACTCATAATAGTTTTAAAAAACCCGTGCAACGACACCCCCCACGATGGGGTGGACGCGAAAAAAATTTTCATCCCCGCTTGATGTGTATGGAAGGTACCATAAATTTTTTTTTTTTAGATTTCATGTACCATTTTGTTGCCATCGTTAATATGTGCATTCATGCCAAAATACAGCTTTGTAGGTTCTATAGTCTCTGAGCAAAACCGCGGACATACAGACGGACAGACAGACGGACGGACAGACCGAAAGTATAAGGGTTCCTTGTTGACTACGGAACCCTAAAAAATCTAGGGCTCCTGTACTATGAGCCTTAAATAGGTCCAAAGTCCAAACCTATATTTTCACTCGAGAATTTTTCCGTGGATTATATTAATGAGTGGGTTAGCTAAACACGTACGAGCTATATTCTAAGTGCATCCCTGATTTGCATGTGAAACATTTTAGCTTGAACATCTGATGAAGATAACGCTGCAGTGGCTTTGAAGTTTGAACTCTAAAAATACTGCCCTAATATTGCAATACAAGACTAAAGCTATATTTCTAGTTTAATATGATAGCTTGGACCCCTTGGAATTACGCCGAGATGTAGCTTCACTCTGCATCCTCTATCGGTTGCATCACGGGGAGTAGAGATCAACTACGATAACATGGCGCGCCCCTCCAAAATTCAAAACGTTTGAAGTGCGTTGTCAAAACGTTTGAGGTGCGTTGTCATGCGCGGTAGGCTAGTTATGATTAGTTGACCAACAAATCTTGGTAATAACTAATAAGTGACATTAACTGAAATATTACGTACGTACTGTGCTTGGTTGAATACTTACTACATACAAACTCTTTCATAAGGATGTGACTACACACATTGAAACAGTCATTTGGTGGGGCTCGCCATATGTTATCGTAGTTGATCTCTACTCTGAGGAATTGTTCAGAATCATACCACCTGTAACTTTTAGCCATCTTCCCACGCGAAAAATATTCCATCCTCATCACCTTGATGAGTGGCAGTCTTCCACAGTGCGTTTTTCGCGTAACTTCCTCCGCGCACTGTAAAACTCTGGAACGAACTGTCACTGTATTTCCGGACCTATACGAACTGCAAACCTTCAATAAGAGAGCATATTCCCTCTTAAAAGGCCGGCAACGCACCTGCAGCTCTTCTGATGTTGCGAGTGTCCGTGAGCGACGGTAGATGCTTTCCATCAGGCGACCCGTTTGCTCGTTTGCCCCCTTATTTTATAAAAAAAGTTTGGAAAATGAAAATCCCTTTTATACCATTCAAGATTACATTATTCCGTCATGATAATAGTTGCAGATTCTACGTCAAAGGAATTTCAGTATAATATCCGAATTGTGGAAGCTTCGGGAAAATGACAGAAAGATAAAATCACAAATATTTCAAAAGCAATAGCGCTGAAGGTATCGAATTACAATAGTTTTATTTGCATATTAGCATTATCATTCGTTTAAATAGATTTATTAATTAAATATATTATCTATACTTATAAAAGTACATGTCCTGACTGACTGACTGACTGATTCATCATCGCTGAGCAAAAACTGTTAAAGTTACAGCCACGAAATTTGGTGAGTAGGGTTGTTTTATTAAGTAGACACCCACTAAGGAAGGAATTTTGAAATTTTTACCCCGAAGGGGGTGAAATAGGGGTTGAAAGTTTGAATGAAAGTTCGTCATTTCTTAAGTTAGGAACATGAAACCCATCTCCATTATTATACCATGCTAACGCGGACGAAGTCACGGGCAACAGCTAGTCTTCTTATACATAAAATTCTCGTGTCACAATGTTAGTCAGCGAACTCCTCCGAAACAGCTTTACTAATTTTTACCAAATTTTATATGCATATTCAGTAGGTCTGAGAATCGGCTACTGGGTACTTTATTTTATATATTGACTAGCTGTTGCCCGCGACTTCGTCCGCGTTAGCATAGTATTATAACGGAGATGGGTTTCATGTTCCTAACTTAAGAAACGACGGACTTTGACGTGGGAGAGCCATGCTTTTGACGTGGGAGAGCCATGCTTTGGCACGAATGGGCCGGCTCGACCGGAGAAATACCACGTCCTCACAAAAAACCGACGTGAAACAGCGCTTGCGCTGTGTTTCGTCGAGTGAGTGAGTTTACCGGAGGCCCAATCCCCTACCCTATTCCCTTCCCTACCCTTCCTTATTTCCTTCCCTACCCTCCCCTATTACCCCTCAAAAGGCCGGCAACGCACCTGCAGCTCTTCTGATGCTGCGAGTGTCCATGGGCGACGGAAGTTACTTTCCATCAGGTGACCCGTTTGCTCGTTTGCCCTCTTATTGCATAAAAAAAAAACTTTCATTCAAACTTTCTACCTCTATTTCACCCTCTTCGGGGTAAAATTTTCAAAATTCCTTAGTGGGTGTCTACTTAATAAAACAACCCTACTCACCAAATTTCGTGGCCGTAACTTTAATTATTTTGCACAGCGATGATCAATCAGTCAGTCAGTCAGTCAGGACATTTAATTTTATAAGTATAGATAGATAAGTGCATTTGTTGAATAAATGATAGTTAATTATTACAACTTGAGACTGACGGCGACCATTGTTTGTGCGACGGGATAGCGATCTACGTTGCCATGGCGATATACTTATTTAGTCACTTCAATAAAATTATATGGGCGAAATACTTTATATTATGGCAAAGCAACGTTTGCTGGGACAGCTACTAATATATAATAAAAACTATTCGCAATACTTCTTATTTTTAAATTGAAAACTTCATATTTAAAAATATAATTTTGTTGTTACTCTTACTAGTATTTAAAACGTTTATTGTAGTATTTCTATAACTTAAAAAAAACATTTGAATGAAAAAAACTGTTTTATTTTTTATTTCTAAGTGGAACTAATCCTTTCAGAATGTCTACTTGTTGACCTGCCACCGGTTAGAAAACTAATCCAGGGAGAAGAACCGGCGTAAGAAATTTGAACGGGACAATTTTAGGAAAAAAGTAGAAAATTATTATTTGAAAATAAAAACAAATACTATAAAGTGTAACTTATCTATATGAAATTAACGACTATAAAGTGAGTGAATAGTCTTTGAACAATGTGAAACACTCCGAAAATTTTCAACAGAATAATAATAATTAATTGACAGAAAAAACAGAAATTATAATATTTTAATATTATCAAAATTTGTTCAAATTTCAAATAAACACTTAAAGACAAACTTACAAACTAGTTTGTCTCTGTATGTAATGTAGGTATATTGATTAATGTATAATATAGACGTTCTGCGCGGCTTCGCCCGCGTTAATAAGATATTTTACAGACAAATTAGTCCACAAAAAATAGCCTATGATCCTTCACGTGGTCTACTTCTTATCTGTGCCAAATAACAGAATTATTAAAATTAATAACAAAATTGCTCCAGTAGTTTGTGAGATAAGCCTTTTCAAATAATTTCCCCCGTTTTTTCCACATTTTCCTGAATTTCTTCGCTCCTATTAGTCCTAGCGTGATAAAATATAGCCTTTAGTCCTCCTCGATAAATGGACTATCTAACACTGAAAGAATTTTTCAAATCAGACCAGTAGTTCCTGAGATTAGTGCGTTCAAACAAACAAACAAACTCTTCCGCTTTATAATATTAGTATAGATTATGTAATCAACCTTCAGTAAGGCAACGTATTGTCGCTATCATTATGCTCGAACACAGCGTATGCTGCGACTACATGTCTCCGACGAATTTCATGCATAAAATTATAGGCAGATCTTATGTGATATACGTAGCGCCTTCAAGCTTCAATCATAGGAGACAGAGATACTGACAATAGAGAATAGAAAAACTTTGTTTGAGTTATGATAAGGGCTAACCACACGTAGCACAATCACAGGACAACCACACCACGTGGTCGGGTGTATATTTCGTATTGTAAATAGACTAGACCATTTACATGTACCACATTTTGCAGTCGTCGTCGACCACTCGTCAGATAGCGACCACATTGTAATCACGGACGACCACATCGCAACCACAACGTTGCGTCGATGCAACGATGGTGCGCGCACACCGCCCGCGCTCTTCCTCCGCTCCGTTTCATTGACTTTCGTAAGTAACCACATCGCAACCACTGGCGACAATGCAACCACGTCGGCATTTTGTCCGTACCACAACGCAAATACAAAATGCTGCAGCGACACCACTCACACGTAACCACTGCTCGACGAAATTTTGTCGTTGCGATGTCGTGTAGTTGTGACTTGTGGTACGTGTGGTTGACCCTAATATTATAAGCTCCTACTTCCAAGTATTCCTATGACTCTTTGTTTCTTTTTCAGGTTATTGTAATAACCAGGATAATGAAATTAGTCGGTTACTAATAGTAACTCTAGGTAATTAAAATGGACTTAAAAGCTGCTGAAGTGCTTACTTAGTCACTTACTTAAATTAAAGGATTGTCCTGATGATTTTAAATAAATTTAAAATACGAAACAATGAGGCCATCTTAATAATTATAATAATAATATGATATTTAACGTACACCCGCGCCCGGCATACCCCAGTTCAAAGCTCGAGCGAATGGTCATTAAGATAAATGCTTTATTTTTTTTTTCGTTATTTTTTTTTCATTTTGAAAAATTAGTCATTATGATTTTGGTTTAGTTACTTAGAGTGAAAATATCAAACAAATTAGATTTTTTTAACCTTATCAGCTTAAGACTTGAACCAAAAGCGATTAAGTCACGAGCTTACCTCCGTTTACCTACGCCGCAGTCGACTTGATGTTGATATTGAAATGAAGCTCCAATTAATATGCATATAACGCGACACAATTGGGTGCCAATGTTTGAATGTTTGTTCTGAACTTCGAAACTTTGATACCGTGCGATTTCTTGAGGTTTTAGGAATAAGAAGCGACACCGATGTAATCATATTTTCGTTATGTATAAAATTCTACTGTCCGTGTGTATGTCACTGAACTTTTAATTTTAATTTGATTGAATGAATTTATTGTATGCATTTGGGTGGGGCTACAGATGGTTTAGATTCACAAATCATGATACCAGCAGATTGTGCTGCAGGACAACGTTTGTTGGGTCCCCTAGTTTTATACATTTTGTGTGTTTCCCGTTTTTTGAGCGTCAAAACTCAAAAATTTAAAATTCTGTGACATAATGATACAGTAAATATGTAACGAAAAATTGAGTGCCCTTCGAATAAAGACCTACCGTTATTTGACGTGATGAATCGTTAGGGGGGCATGTCAAGAGGTTACAGAAAAATTAAAAAGGTCGCGCTAATTGCTGTTTTTGAGAAATTCAAAAATTAATAAAAAAAATTGAAATGCTGATTTCTCGGAAACTATTGGTTTTAGGATTTTTTTGTACTTTAATAATATTCACTACATGTTACAAAGGGGAGGTACAGTCTGGATATGGACAGACAGACAGACGGACAAACTGAAATGTCTTTGTTATCGGGTCCCGTTTTTACCCTTTGGGTAAGGAAACAGGGGAAAATTATCCATCTTTGTTATTATACTATGCAGTATGCTGACACGGACAAAGTCGCGAGCAACAGCTAGTAGAAAATACATTCTTGCAATATGTTGTTTTCTAAGGTGTTATATTAATTTATAAAATAAAAATTAACACCTTTGAAAAAAAATAGCAACAAAGTTATTTTCAAAACGTCTGATAATAGTTTTGGTCATTGAAAAGTGTCTTACACTACATGATACTTGTTCAGAACAATAATCTACAAATTATATATAAATATTAGCCATCAGAAAATAAGTAAAGTAAGACTCATTTTTTGTCCACTTTGGTACCTGGTACCTGACCAGGGGTCACACTTAGAGCTACACAAATTCGCAGGTATTCTAAGTTCACGAGGGACTACCAAGAACCTATGGTTTCATCCATCAGAAAGTAAGTTATGTCTTATCCTTTTGGGATCCAGGTCTATTAAGTTGACCTCCGTCATAGTCCGCGAATTTATAAGTGGTCGTCGGTGGTACTGCGTATATTCTACGTATCTTATTACAATTTGTTAAGACTGTTAAGAGTAATCCGGCATACCCCAAGGCCCAAACATCAGGTCGAGATCAACTACGATAACTTGGCGCGCCCCTCCAAATGACTGTTTCAATGTGTGTAGTCACATCCTTATGAAAGAGTTTGTATGTAGTAAGTATTCAACCAATCACACTACACGTAATATTTCAGTTTTGTTGGTCAACTAATCATAACTAGCCTACTGCGCAAGACAACGCACTCCAAGTCGTTTTGACAACGCACTTCAAACGTTTTGAATTTTGGAGGGGCGCGCCAAGTTATCGTAGTTAATCTCTAGATACATTTAAACAATACATTTAAAAAAATCTAAGTGAACACGTGATGAAAAAATGCTCGCAGCGCGGCATGCCGCATGCCCTGACATTCCGGTTAGAACTTGAATACGATGTTTACGCTCGCGCCGCGACGCCGTTGCCTCTGCGGCGCCGACCGCCGTGTATATTAAACAGCCTATAATTGGTGTTATTATGTATAAAATTATTATTATTGTATCCATACCTATGCCTTGTACTATTATCTATTTTGTGCCATGAGACATTGGTGACCTTAACACGACGTGGTAATGATGATGATGACGATGATGATGATGATGAATTTGAATTGCATGGTAGCATATGCTTTCTTTTCTTAAAACAACGCCGAAACTCCCAAACGTGTATATATAAAGAGTCAGGAGTTCTCTCAACATCTTCGAAACCATGGTATACCTTGACCCAATATTTGACTTTTTGGTAGCACATTCTTAGTATACTTCACATTAAACTAAAATCACCATATGTTTTCATATGAATTTCGAGGAGTCCCTTCGATTACTCCTGGATCCCATCATCATGTCACCACTTTTGTGAACATGGTACCAAATTGGAGTGAAACCTAATACAACAAAACAAAAATTTCGAAAATCGGTTCACAAACGGCGGAGTAATCGTTGAACATACAAAAAAAAATCCACAGCCGAACATATAACCTCCTCGTTTTTTGGAAGTCGGTTAAAAAAGGTTGTCTGTAAAGTCGGTTTACTGACGATAGTTGAACGTGACAACGTGCTGCTTTGTCGCTCGTACCGCGCTCTCGCTTGCACTTCAAGCCCTAAATGGAACGCCTCAGAGAGAGGTAACGCCGCATGAGTCATGTTTTTTCGTGCGTGCAGCCGGCTCCATTGAATTAAAAGACGTTGTCACGCCAAAAGTAGAGGGCGCTAGCGGATCAAAAAAATGTTACAACGGTATTTTCGATAGAAAAAAAATATGATTTTTTCACAAAAATATAAATTAGAAAGTTGTTAGTCACAAAATTAGCTACAACTTTTATTCAAACATTTTTTTAAAAAAAAGGTATGTAAGTCAGCGCCATAAACACTGAAAAGACCGGACTTTGCGTATACCTTGAAGGACTGACCACACAAATTAAGTTTATCAATTTTAATTAATTGTTGTATTTGTTTCTACTAACATTTAGAGTAAATAAAAAAGAATCAAAAGTTGAAGCACGAAACGAAGAAATAAGAAAGAAATTTTCCAAAGCATCAATAATAAAGTAAATAATGAACAAGAAAACTTTCAATTATTAGCAAAGCAAAATCAATGAATTAAGAAATACCAGTTTCTGTGTAAAAAATTGCTTTTAAAAATGTCATTAATTCACTTATTAATACAAAGTTCAAATTGACAAAAAATTATTATTCATTTTAAATGTACTAAAAATTTATAATCGTATTTCTCATCCAATTTCAAAATGTCAAAACCACTTAACTTCTTCGTTCTTCTTAATTACCACAGAATTCACCTGAGTTCAAATTTTTGCTCAACAAAAGTCATCAAAATCAAGTCATGCTATCAAAAATTTTTTGATATAAACATTAAAAAACAATTACTAAATAAGTATTTCACTTGAATTAAAAAAAATGCATTGCATGAAGACTGTGCAACGACACGGTACATAATGTACAATTTGTACATATCGACAAGTTCCAGCTCGAAAACAGTAAGTTTTATAAAAATTTTGTTTGAATAAAAGTTGTAGCTAATTTTGTGACGAACAACTTTCTTATTTACATTATTATGAAAAAATCATTTTTTCCTATCGAAAATACCGTTGTAACACTTTTTTGATCCATTAGCGCCCTCTACTTTTTATATTTTAAGTCGGATTACGTCACTCCAATGACAAAAATGTAGTTCGCAATGCCCTCTATGTTTTTTATTTAAAAAACTTTTTCCTAAAACCAATAGTTACCGAGAAAAAAGCATTTCAAATTTTTTTAATTCCTTTTTTGGATTTCTCATGAACAGCAATTAGCGCGACCTTTTTAATTTTTCTGTGACCTCTTGACATGCCCCCCTAATGATTCATTACGTCAAATAACGGTAGGTCTTTATTCGGAGGGAAAATTACATATTGATTGTACTATAACACCAAACGCACGGCAGGACCGTGCGTGTGTTATGTCACTTATGTCACAGATTTAGAAGAGTTGGTCATCAGAAGGTTAAGGTTTACCTAACCACACATAGCCTGCACTTCTTCAATTTCTTCAAATACTTGCTCACCAGACAAATTTCCGTCAATTTGAATTATCTCCGAAAACTCGAAAATTCCTAGTATTCTCGCGAAAGGGCCGCGAATTTGAAAAATCAATTTGTTAACGCCAGCTCATTTCCGTTGGCTTACTCGCGTCGTCACACCTTCATATCCGGCCTGGAATCTAATACGACCAGTTGTGTTAACTTGACGTCATTTCGCTGGAATTGGGATATTACGACGAAATTGGGCACTCAAGTTTCAAATACCCAAAATCATAAACTCGCCTTCAAGCCAAAATCAAATTCTTTCATGAACCTGTAGCCTAAGGGTCAATTCAGACCGCAACGCGACGAGGCGAGGCGAGGCGTGGCGCGGCATAAATTTGTATGGATTTGACAGATTTCAATTGCGTGAGACGTCTTGCGAATCTGTCAAATCCATACAAATTTAGAAATGCATCTATGCGTTGCGTTGCGGTCTGAAACAACCCTTAGGGTAAAAATGGCACCTAATTCCCATTACAGATTACTGCGACTTAGCTGAGTAATCGACTAATCTTCCATCACACACTAATATACAGAATTTGATTTGTTACGTTCTCCTTTATACGTATCGTGGTTATAGAAATCAAACGCATTGATTTTTACAACCACAGAAACATAATAATATTATTTAAAAGATATATTTTTTTCTCATTATCCTGGTCTATAAGAAACTTAAATTTAAACTTAAATGAATCTGACTGAATCTAATAGGATTTGCGCCCGACGCAATACGCGGCTAATTAAGTAAACCACCGCAAATCAAGGCGCTAATGGATTTGCTAGGGGAGGGTTAGACCCCACATACCACCGCTCACGCACTAATCAAGTCACCCACTCTCCTCATGATTACACTTCGATGCGTCGGAATTTCATCGTATTTTGATCAGATTCAGCTCGACACAAATCAGTCACTTCTTTTGATACACCTAGGGAACAAACAGATAAATCACGTGATAGTAAAAGATAGCAGAATTTGGACGAGTGTCCAACCTCTGCTATCAGAAAAGTTCCACGTGTTACTCACACACATTTCATCGAAAGCCGTTTTGGATCCTATTTAATGCAAATGAACAAATATAATATTTTCCTCTATAGTCTCTATTATTATTACAGACATATTATGCAGCACTTTTTGGTAACATTATAACTTTTCCATGTTACTTTACAGGTCAATAAGAAAATTAATACTCAAGCTTAAGAAATAAGAATTATCTCCCTGTAGAGCAGATAATCGGTTATGCATCAGTGCTAATAAATGATCTGAATAAAGGGATCGTACTCACTCTATTCCTGCATACAAGGTTCATAGATCCCGCGTCTCCCCATCTCCATCATCGTAGCCCAGTATAAATAATGGTATGTATATGTTACCGCTAGAATGCGACGATAATATGCACATTAACGAGGTAAACTGCAGATGTCCATAAACCATACGTTAAAGTGTGAAATTTAAATCAAAAAAGCTTATATTCGCACTTCACCTAGTTAGTTTGCATAGTAACGAATAGTACATCGTTAAATTGCGGAAGACAATTTATGACGGTCGGCTCGCTCGGCTTTCTTTGTGTTGTGGACTAAGTTTTAACCTAACCTAACCTACTGTTGGACTTTCTGGATTGTGTTTGTTTTTGTTTTGGTGGGGGGCTGCGCTTAGGAATTGCACTCTAGAGGTTCAACCTCAGATCTTCAGATCCATCATCAGTCATACCTAGAGACCAATGACCCTCAATATGGCACAACTAGCTTCAATTATCAGTTGATGGAGCCCCGCTACGCGGGGGTCCTATTCCTGGGTGTTGTGGTCTAAGTTCCAACCTAACCTAACCTACTTTTGGACTTTCTGGATTGTGCTTGTTTTTGTTTTGGCGGGGGGCTGCGCGCCCCGAGCCTTCCTTCTGGGAGGGCTCCCCCCCCCCGTCCCCCCACTTCGGTATCCGTGGCTAAGTAGTTAGTAAGACTGATGCTTCTGATCATTTTTCTGTCATTTGACAAACGATGTTTGCCGAATAGGCGCCGGCAGCAATTTCGGCAACCGGCGCCGAAAATAATTCCACACAACTAAATATTTATTCAAACAAAAATAGGTTTTATGCAATTTACCGCATGCATGGTCGTTAGTCCGCAGATTACCTAGGTATTCTGTAGATTATCTTGTTAATGTAAGAAGAGAATAAACTTTTTGCACTTTAACTGACTCACCCAGATAATCAGCAGAATACCTTGTTAATCTGCAGTCTAACTGGTTTATGCACATTAGCGGTAACATATTATAATATACTGATACTATAATATGAATCGGCAAACATTGTTTTGCTCTATATTTTATTATCGTAATTAGGTCAGGAGTTGGGCGTATAACCGCCGTACTCAGAGACATTTAATGATGATTAACCTTCAATTTAATGAAGAGTGTGACAGATAATGTATAGGGATTATATCTAAATTTTGAATTAATTACAATTACTTAAGTAATAAATGTTCAACTCTGATATGAGCTGTACGGCAGTAAGAGTAAAAAATTATAGATCATCTTCTAGAACTAGATATACAAGAGAGTGGGTCGGAGGCCGGCGCAGTGGGTCGGAGCCACATCCTGTCCTGTCAAGTCGGTATGTACTCATACATAGTTTAGAATGAAAAAAGTGATTTGTGCCTCGATAAACGCTAATGACTATAATATATTCTTAGTTTATGGCTTGAACTATTTAGAACATACATGGTCAAAAGATAATAATGTAACTTAGCGTGGTGCCATTGCGTATTTAAAAATGCTATTTTAGGACCCTAGCACACGGGGCGCGATACAAACGCTATACAAACGCGATACAAAGAAAATTTGCAATAAAACAAAAAATGCAATTTTGTTTTATTTTACTAAGTTATTATGAGAATACATTGTAATAAGCTGCCGCAGGGCTAAGCTCACAGGAATAAAAAGCCAGTATAATTTCAATTATTATATTTACAAAGAACATGAAAAGTATAGCTTAATAATATCTTATGTGTAATTGAATGTATAATGAAATGAAAATGATTTATTTATGAGAATTTCTTTATGTAAATGTTATAAATATTATTATGATTGAGAGCTCTGTGATTTTCATCCCACAAAGGTATGTAAAATATATTTTTTGGCTTAAAACATAAAGAATATTATAGTACTATGTCATGCCATTAATTAAGTAATTATTATTTGCAAAAGAGCGGCTGTTTCACCCCTATATTCCTGAGGCCAAGTCTGGTTTTTTTTTAGAAGTGTAACCAAAGCATGACTTTGCAGTTAAAACAAACCTAAACAGTTATAATTATTTTGATGTCTAAGATACTAATATAAGTAAACGTACAAATTATAAATGAAACAAAAAACTTATTCAAGGTAATATACAAAATATGAAAGATAAAATACGTCGTATCATAAATTACTTATTACATTTTTTTAAATTTAATAATGTTGACAATAATTTGTTTTAGCGCTTTTATTTGATGTAAGTAATTAACGTATTTGGATAGTAAATTTTTGAATGTCTATCGCTTATCTATTAGGTTGGAAAAAAGGTTCTTCGCATTTTATTTACATTTAACTAAACTTTATATTTTACATTTAACCAAAGTATGCAGGTGCCATTTTGTTGGATAACTTTTTACCATCTTGTAGGCACGTGATCCCATCGCCATAAAAATTTTGGGGCTTCTGATCAAAAAACTGCAACAAGTGGTTTTGGCAGTCCTCTCGTGATGTTGACTTTACAATACCTGAGGAATTCTGCAGAGATCGAAACAGGTGAAAATCTAAAGGTGCAAGGTCAGGTCTATTTAAAGGATGCATTAACTTCCAGCCAAACTCACGTAATTTTTGGTGTGAAGTGGCTAAAGATTTGCGAAGTCGAGCTTCTTCGTGTGCCCAGCTTTTTTCAAATGCTCCAAAACCGTTTCGTAGTCAATTCCCAGTTTTTCAGCTACATAATAACTACTAACATGCCAATCTTGTTTCTCTTTTCCAAGAATAGCATCAATTTTGTCTCTTAGGGTCCACACAGACGGACCGCATTTCAACTGCAATCCAACCGCAAATTGCAGTTCAAGTGCAGTTTGAATGCAGTTGACACGACCGCAATATGACTGCAATAGAACTGCAAACCAAACGCGCAGTTGGATTGCAGTTCAGTTGCGGTTGGCGTGCAGTCGTGTGAACTGTTTGGTTTGCAGTTCTATTGCAGTCGTATTGCAGTCATGTCAACTGCATTCAAACTGCACTTGAACTGCAATTTGCAGTTGAAATGCGGTCCGTCTGTGTAGACCCTTAAATTTTGAAATCAATTTTGATTTCAAAATTTTAGGATTGAAAACAGTTAGACCAAATTTGCGCTACTCTCACAGATACTCTATTAGGTCCATAAACGTTAAATTTTTCGCGGTTTGTGTTGTATTTTGTAGTACACTTTCAAAATGTTTCGATTTTCTTATTCAGACTCACTCATTTTAACAATAATAAAATCAAATGAAAACTACTGTTCTATATTGAATTGTCTTATTTAAAATTTACACTTTCCAAAACCAGCCAGACGTACTACTAATATATATTCTGTGGCCAGACACAAATGATCCAGCCGGATTTTTTTACAAGTTCATGCATACTTAATGCGAAAAGGCTTTTTCCCCAACCTATTATTAACATACTCCACTTCAAAGGTAAGAAAAATGAGACAGACAAAATAATTTAAGCCCCGAATTTCCCGAACAGACAAGCATAAACCTCAATGTCATTGTGTTTAATCCTTCGATCGCGGATTCTTGGAAATATATTGTTATTCTATTGTTGTCGCGGTCACCGGTGTCCTTATGGGACTTTATGGGTTAAAAAGCGCTATCTATGATGTAATCTTATCTATGTCTAGTGTTTCAACCTGTAATAAATGCCGTGAGGTTCCGGTTCCTCTATCTTCGGTTTGGGTACGTAAGGGTTCTTCAATGGGTCCGCGTTCAATCTGAAAGTAGGGGAATAAAAATAAATATTAGCCTTACTTTTTCAAGTATATTGTATCCCACCAAAAACATAAATGTAAAAATGGAGAGCCAAGTTCCATACAAACATTATTCTTGCCTATGGACTTCGCCGTAAAAAGGATGGAGATCTAAATGACTGCCAAGTTCCATGTCGAAATATGTATGTATAGCAACCAAATAACATTATGAACAAATCACAGTCTATTTCTTTGCTTTATTGAATATCCATAACAATTGATGTTATTTAAATAATGTGAGATCTTAAAGTAGATTAGATCTAACTTGGCCAGTTTTCATTACATCAGTAATTTCATAAAGTTATTGAAAATTTAAATTCTGATGAAAACTGGCCAGTTAGATCTAATCTACTTTAAAATGTCACATTATAATGTTATAATAATCATAATAATCATAACTATATCCCACAACATGAGCACTTTTTAGTACACTTTACGGAAAAACTATCACGCCTGTAGATGTGTTATCATCGGTTAGTTAAAGTTTGGTGACTATTAAAATATATAAAAAACTCTCTCAAGACGCTCCCCCTACGGAGATGCCGTAATTTGTCGTTTTTAGAGCCTTATTAACTCATAATTTCAAAGCTACAAAATTATAATAAAAATACAGCAATAATCTTCAGCATTTATGAAGGTTCCTTTCAATTTTCACAGTTATTAATTTCATATTTTTGTTTTTTATACTCATGATATCAGCTTCCAAAGTAATACCAATTTATTTAAATTCAAGCATACATTCAGTATCTCCCTAGTATAATTACAAATTACTGTTATTTGAAACACACGCCAAGATCGAAAATTTCATACATTGGACGTTTGAATTTTTTTAGGTCAATTTTGAACTAAGATAAGTAAAAAATTAGAATTTTTGCGCGATATCGGCAACGCGGCAAATGTATGGTCAAGGTCGTTAACTTTGTTCAGGGGATGGCCTTAAAGATTAATACCACGTAGAAAAACGACGCGAGCCCTCACAAGGCTCGGCTTTTAGCTAGTATAAATACCAAAGTACTGACACAGGAGAATGATAATATATTATTTTTAATAATAATTATATTATTAATAAAAGTAGTTCATAAAAACATTCAAGAATAAAGGCTTTTGTTTCTTTTCACGAACGGAACATACAAACATTTCCTTTACAGATAGAAGAATTCAAAGAATTTGTACACACGGAAAAATTACGACAATGTGCGGCTTTCATTTCTTCCGTTATTCTTTAAACACACTTTTTATAGGTACTTACTTATCAAAAACTTTGAGAGCCATTTCAATTTACGGCGTGTGGGTTAGTTCTGTTATGGTTCTTTTGTGATCGGAATAATAATAATAATATCTATGGACGCTTTACACCACGTCAGTCTGGCCCCGTGTTAAGTACCTGAAGGACTTGTGTTACAGGTGCCAGACAACAGAAATATATTTAATACTTTTATACTATACACAATATAATATTTAAGAATTTTATTATATCACACGAATATTTAATACACATCCAGACCCGGGGACATTGAAAACTTTTTGTTCCGTCGGCGGGATTCGAACACGCGACCCCCGGCTTGAGCTGCCACACACTCAACCAATTGAGCCACAGAGGTCGCCACAATTCCGATTATGTTGTTGTTGTGCCGAAGTTAACTTGTAATACACAAGTTAAAATCTAATAACGGCATTTGGTGTCGCCACCATTTTAATTCTAATAGGTAGCAGAAATAAACTTTGGTGCTACAACTTATTTCAAAGAGCCGCACCAGCACCAATTTTATCCCACCACAAACTATCTATGGCCGATGAAGTCAGTTTAATTCTCTACACAGTTTCGACCAATAGAATATAACGCAAAAGTAGGGGCAGAGGGCGCTACCAGCACATGCAGTAAATAATCCGAACGAAATCTGACTTGTTACACACAGTCAGTCAGTGCAGTGCAGTGCAGTCAGTATATTGACAGAAACGTAGCCAAACGTCGAACAAATTTTTTTGTTTACTGTCTATGCCTGCCTCTAGTGTGAAAAGATCAGTAATAAATTCCATTCCAATCCACGAAAAGTCGCAAATATACGCTCAGTATTTATCAGTTCAATCCATCAATCTGGTAAAGTCATCAAGTCTGGCTTATACATATTATGTTATATTCTGTGGTCTGGCGTCAATCACAGTTTGATGCCATATTGACCGTGTAACCGTTGTCATAGAGAGAGAGCCATAATAATAGTTGGTTCAGAGCTAATTTACTTCGTAATTTCTGAAAATAATCCATATGTCGTCCGCATAAGTGTGATACTCACTTGTAGTGCTCGATAGCCTGCGAGCAGTCGACGTTGTACCACCAGTCGCAGGCGAACTTGGTCTGGTCGAACAGCGTGCCGTTCGTGCAGAGGAACGCCGCACCCTGGTGCCCCTCGCGTCCGTCGTGACACACGTGGTAAGCCTGGAAAAGGATTACCAATTACGATACTTTTTATAAATGCCTGTCTGTCTGTCTGTTACCTCTTCAAGCTTAAGCCGCTGAGCCGATTTTGCTGAAATTCGGTAAAGAGATAATGTGAGCTTCGCGAATGGACCTTTCATACTTTTTATCTCGGAAGAATGTACGGTTTCCGCGTGATAAATGAAAACGACTCACGCCGGAGGGGTCAAGACTTCTAGTTACTTAGTTTATCTTTTGGTCCCAACAAAGTTTCTACTTTCGACTTTTTCATCTACCTTCTGCACCCTATACATTCATTGACTAGACTATATTCGCATCGTATTTTTTTTTTTTGTAAGCACGGAGTAATTTTTTTGCATTACCGCACAACGTAAACACAACTTTTTATGCTACAAGGGGCAACCGAGTTCCGCGTCAGTCGCACGCGACACGTAAAGGCTCGTCCACATTTGTATCATTTGCACGATCAGATCTCCGTTGCGATCATCGCGCCGTATCAAGTATGCGTATCATAGTGTGGACGCCTATTACGGTGCGTCCATATTTGTATCATTTGCGCGATCAGATCTCCGATCAGATCTCCGCCGCGTATCATCGAATCGTGTCAAAATGATACGCGTATCATGATATGCCCCGATCGCTATTAACCGCGTATCTGATACGTGTCGTATTAAATACGTACATGATCGACAGAATGATCTAATAGGCGTCCAAACTATGATACGCATACTTGATACGGCGCGATGATCGCGACGGAGATCTGATCGGAGATCTGATCGCGCAAATGATACAAATGTGGACGCACCGTTAGATCATTCTGCCGATCATGTGCGTTTTCGATACGACACGTATCAGATACGCGGTTAATAGCGATCGGGGCGTATAATGATTCGCATAATATCATTTTGATACGCTTCGATGATACGCGACGGAGATCTGATCGGAGATCTGATCGCGCAAATGATACAAATGTGGATGAAGCCTTAACTAAAGTTGACTTTCGGATCTTTGCCGCAAGCGACCGCGACCGACAAAAATTAAAATAAAATGCCATTTTATGACAGAGGCTATAGGTTATAGTGAGCCCTAGAAAAACTTTTTTTAATTACTAACAAGCTAATTTTTTGTGAGTAGCTTCATTTTGATAAGACAAACAACTTTTATATCCGCGAAAAATCTTGAAAGTGGTAGCTAACATAGATAGAAAGGATTTTATACTTTGATTTGATGGTCCTAAAATATGGATTGTTATATTTGTAGGACAATGTTACTCTCAAATTATTTAACTATCAACCTACCAATATACAAAAAATCAGCTGGTTAGGGTTCCGTTTTAGGGTTCTGTAATCAACAAAACTTGGTTGACTACGGTACCCTAAAACGGAAGCAGATTACTTCGTAGTTTTTGAACCTATTTTGAATATAGAATTGACTTAATCCGACCGAATGACGTAGGTCCACCAACTGTCTATTAAATTAATTTCTTCGACGGTACCTTAAAATTTTCACATTCACAAAATAGACAAAAATTATGTTAGCAGAATTATTAACAACAGAAAAACTTCTTACGGCTAAACAATAATTCTGGTAACTTAGTTTTCTTTTTGTTACTGATACATAGATATTTATTTGTTTATTTATTTATTTATTTTATTTAAGTATTTATTTCTTTCTTCACCAAGGTAAGATATTACAAAAATGAAACTCAGTGTCACAAAATCTGAAGGGTTTCTCCGTACACCGGTGCATCCATCTTTAAATGCTCACTATTACTAAACTTTATCAGTACATACAATAAGTAATTATTTCTAAATAGATGATGCCCGCAAAAAAGTGTTCTATGTCCTTTACCGGGACTCAAAGTATCTCCATGCCAAATTTCAGCAAAATCGGTTTAGCAGTTTGGGCGTGAAGAGGTAATAAACAGAAAGGCAGACATACTTTCGCATTTATAATATTAGTAAGGATAGAAAAACCTTTTATTACGAATAATTATTTCTAATAGAAAAGCCATTATTACGTACGATAATAATTAATTATTCATTCACACACAATGGGCATTGAATGGGCGAGCGACTCACACACTGTCTTTATATCATGAACTATATTTTTATTTCCCAGCAGGGAGTCAGGTCGACTGTGAACAGCAGCTTGCTGTAGCCTTCAATCCAATTTGTGAAAGAATAAAACATCTTTGTATATTCTTTTCTAAAATAACATTATTCGCATACCGTCCTCATTGTTTTATTTACGCTCCTCCGTGATTCGCCAGAACAATACCAACTTCGATTCACTTTGAATGATACTCAAAAATATTGGAACGAAATAATTTGACTTCAGATTTCACAATTACGTTTGCGCTAACATTTTCCTTTTCAAGTACAAAACTTGTAACAGTAAAATATCCTAACCTAAGTAAATCTAAGTTACGACTTTGTGACGCATGTTGAGAAATTAAATTAAAGTTTATAATGAAAAAGTAATTATAATTTTAGATTTCCTCCAAGTCTGAGGTCACGATGTAAAGTTGTTTTCAACTTATTTAATTTCGCAAAGTCGCTATAAATCATCTTAATATTAAACAACACTTTAAGGAGAAATTTATTGCTAATATTTTTTACGATTTTCTTTTAGTTGGATCATGGATGGTTATACTTCTTACCCAGAGTATACAAAAATTCGTCATATACATGCAATGTAAGAAAATAAGAAAACGTACCGAATTATTAACGAATTACTATCGAATAAACAACTTTATAATAATATGAAACATTAGGTTAGTATTATTCAGACCTTGGAATGAACTATACAAAATATAACGTTTCGTATTTAAGGCGAGGATAAACCCCAATTTGTTATTCCGTGACTCCCAGTCCTAGTTCCAATATAATAACGAAATGTAAAAAATATGAGATATACAGCACAATATTTAAAATACTTTAAACCATAAACATTTTAATAAAACGTAATACTTTGGCTGTAATTAATTTACAAAGTCACCTCCTACAAAAATCTATTTCATCGAAATATAAGTATTAACTAGGATAATTGTATATTTTATTTAAATAAATTGTTAGTAAATCCATATTAAAATCTTCTGAACCGAACAATTTTGTTTCTTAAAATTAATTTCCAAAGATATTTAAAAACATGAAAAATATAGAAGATCCGCCCCTAGTAACTACAGTTTTATGCTAAGCTAAAATGAATCTTATTGCGATGCGTATACGCTTGGTCTTTGGTTGTGTGCAAGGTTATCGTTTTGGATTGAGATTAATCTCCGCCTTAAGTATTTCAGTTATCCTTGAAATTATTTGTTACCATTGAAAGAAATAATTACATTGGATTTTTTTAAACTGTACAAAAGGACAATAAAAAACGTGTGAAGATAAATAATTTTAGTGATGATTACTATGATCAATATTAAAACGTTGTTAAGTCCTTTTCAAACGAGAAAACAATAAAATAACAAAACACGGAAAAGCACTAAAAGAATGCGACAACATGGCTCTATTGTATTAAAAGAGTCTTTGATCGAATTCATTCGCCTTTGTATAATAAATCGGCTTAACAAAAAGCGAAATAATTCAAAATGAATTATTTAATATCTCTTTAGAGTCAGAGAGACAAATCCAATTAAAAGAAAACAGGCCTCAAATGCTACAGCGCTGCAACCCGCTGGCCCAGTTTTGGACGTACTATTTGAAGCTTCATCAGAATTCAGAATTTAATACACTTTCTGGTACCATAAGTGTAAGGTGTAAAAAGACTCTTATTTTACGTTTTTTTTTTTTTGTAAATTATTATACACTATACAGGGTGTAACAAAACTAATTGATAATACTTTAGGGTGTGTATGTGTTCCTCGTAGAGAGTTCACTGTGAAAGTAGCAGCGCCGAAAGATCAAACTTCTTTTGTGATTTGTATGCGCTAAGTATATAAACAAACTAACTATATAAACTAACAAACGCACAAATAATTAACAATAATCTTTTAAGATGACAAAAACATATTACTTATTTTGCAGCAATAATAAAACTAATTTAATTATAGTGAGCTGTGAGTGTTACAAAACGCGCCACCGTGACAAGTGCGCCGTATAACTATAATTCCATACTGCTGATTGGAAATTTCTAATAGCAGTATTAGTACATGTTCCCCAGAACGTATTTTATTTGACATGATTACTATCAATCTAATTTTTCGCAAGTAGCTTAATTTTGATAAGACGAACAACAATTTCCTCTACGAAAATTCTCGAAAGTGGTACGAGTGTATGTAGAATGGTATGTAGCTAACAGAGATAGAAAGGATTAAATATTTCGATTTGATTTGATGTCAATCGATATCCCAATTTCTTATTCATACCTGACATCCTGTCTCCACGTTAGCGTACATCCCGGGGTGGATTGGCACGTGTGCACACGAGAACCTGGTCTCCGGGACGGCGTGGTATATGGGGTAGTCCACGCCTGGGACCCCGGGGACGTTGCGAAGGTCCTGTGGCTTTTCGTGCTCCCTCAGCGGTTTCTTGTACACCTGTTCATACTGGAACGGGTGAGGCTCGTATCTCTGTAATATTACAAATGAATAATATTGTTAAAATAAAGTTAATAATATTACTAGATGATTCCCGCAACTCCGTTGCGACAAAATTCGTTAGTCGCGCGGGGACCGTACATATACCGGGATAAAAAGTATCCTATGCCCTTTTCCGGGACTCAAACTATTTTTATACCAAATTTCAGCAAAATTGCTTCAGCGGTTTAGTCGTGAAAAGGTAACAGACAGACACTACACACAAACTTTCGCATTTATAATATTAGTATGGATAAACTGGTTAAAAAAATTTATATACATTTTATTTTTTTGTTAAAAAATTTAATTCGTTTTTGACTTCAAAATTGTTCTAGTCTCTAGAATTAGTATTAAAAATTAAATAGTTATAATTTTGTCGTTTAATACGAAACCAGCATTCACGCGAATCATGTCGCATATTTGTCCGGTTCTTAGGGTTCCATAACTCTGTCCAGATAGTCATAAATTCATAATATTATATTTCTCTATATGTTTAGGAGCTATCATACAAACAAGTATTAAACTGTACTTATTTGGTTGTATAAAAAATCTAGCCTTTGCTGTTTTTATATTAGCTAATCTTTATACCTCATTTACTCAATCAATGAGATCCAAGCGTAAACTACACCAGGGAACACCATATCAAAGTTCAGTCGGTCGAGGTATACCTAAAATTCGTACTAACTCCTTTCGCACACTAAAACGACTATCAAAATTTACTCTGTACCAGTGTACCTTCACAATAAGGTACAATATCGCTTGTACGTATGTTACCCAATGTTTAAACTGCTGCAGCTGGAGCTTTGGACCAGTTTTTATGTAACATATGAACTACTCTAAGTGGAGCAAGGTAAATACTTTTAAATGCTCTTTGACTGGGTTCGCTTGGTTATTCAATACCTTTCGGCGGCCACTTTTGACTGTATCAGAAAAGAGAAAAGATAAGGCTAACAGCAATTTCGCAACGAGCAATTTATCAGTTAGAAATGTAATATATAACGGACTATCAATGTATTTATTTTACCTCTAGAGTCGACGGCATTATCGTTTTCAATAAACGATAAAGTCCTTTTTTGTCTAGATTAAAAAAAACCTCTAGAGTCTAGCCTATGTAGCTTTTAAAGAAATGGATAGTATGCCTTGCATTAATAGACACAAGACACACATTTTACCAAACTGCGTCGAGAAAAGATTTATTAAAATAATAATAGATGACGCCCGCAACTCCGTTGCGACAAAATTTGTTAATCGCGAGGAAACGTACATTTTTCGAGGATAAAAAGTATCCTATGTCCATTCCTGTCCATGAATATGTTATCAGGGTGCCGATAAGAGTCAATTTTTTAAGTGATTGTTTATTTTTGTCGACCTCTGTGGCTCAGTTGCTGGAAGCTCAAGCTGGGAGTCGCGGGTTCGAATCCCGCCGACGGAACAAAAAGTTTTCATAGTTCCTGGGTCATGGATGTGTATTAAATATGTGTATCTTATAATAAAAATCTTAAATAAATGTATCGTATAAAAGTATTAAATATATTTCCGTTGTCTGGTACCCGTAACACAAGTCCTTCAGGTACTTAGCACGGGGCCAGACTGACGTGGTGTGAAGCGTCCATAGATATTATTTATATATTTTTATCAATGGCATAACCACTAAAAATATGTAAGGAAAAAATAAGTAGGTAGCAGCAGATAGTGAGTAACAATACAGCAATTAATTTTAAGTTTTTATTTATGAGGTCAATTTGTATTGTTTTCGTTATGACCTTTATTGCTTTTGAGATATTATATTCACGGAAGGAAGATCCTTGAAAAGGGACGTAATTATTTACCAACTCTACAAAGTATCAGAATTTGTTACAATAGTATATATTACTAAGCTTTAAGTCTGTTTAGTTAATTATAAACTCAAAATTATGTATCCCTCTTTATCCTTACTAATATTATAAAAGCGGAGGTGTAGTGATATCTCTTCCCGCTAAAACCACTGAACCAATTTTAGTGACAATATTTTAGTCTCTCTTTTATCTCGGATTTTTTTTTTTTTATTCACGCATTAAACGAATTTACACGCAATAGAGTTCCGGGCAACAAAGTAAGAAAATGGGACTAAAATAATTTAGTATACAAATTATATTCTAGAAACATTTGGTGGCAATATTGGGCAAGACCGGGCGGCCGTGACAAGGGAACGGCGTCCTTTCTCTACAGCCTTCTAGACACGTTCGTCTAATCTAGGGCTTACAATTTAGATACATAACTATTTTCATCATCATCTGTAATGGTAATATGCTAAATTAATGCGAATTCGAATATTGCATTTTTCTGGATTACATTGAGACGCGTCATCAGTAAACATATTAAATTAAAGACGAAAATGAACAAAAAACTATCTGATAACAGTTTAAGGTCTTACTTAAATCCTATTTTTATATTAGAGTTTTTTGTCACATGTTTACGCTTAAGCTTCTAAACTTCATACCAAAATTTTAAATTTTGGTATGAAGAGAATTTTTTCATCAACAATTCAATCACACAAAATTACTATCAAACATAAATGAATCTTAATTTGCATAGATGCCTCAATATGGTTTAGTTCTTATAGCTTACTAGATGACGCCCGCAACTTTGTTGCGCCAAAACACGTTTATCGCGGCGAAACCGTACATTTTTCTGGGATGAAAAGTATCCTATGTCCTTTCTCGGGACACAAAGTATCTCCATGCCAAATTTCAGCAAAATCAGTTTAGCGGTTTGGGCGTGAAGAGGTAACAGACAGACAGACAGACAGACACACTTTCGCATTTATAATATTAGTATGGATTCATCTAGTTACCTACTTTGCATATAAAGCTTAATTTTAGGCTTAGTAGCGTAATTAAGAGCGGAATATGCCGCATGAAAAAATCCATACTAATAATATTACAAATGCGAAAGTGTGTTTGTCTGTCTGTCTGTTACCTCCTCACGCCCGAACCACTGAACCGATTTGGCTGAAATTTGGTATGGAGATACTTTGAGTCCCGGGAAAGAAAATAGGATACTTTTCATCCCGGAAAATGTACGGTTCCCACGCGATAAACGAATTTTGGCGTTGCGGGCATCATCTGGCAGAATAATAATTTAAAAAATATATATCAACTTAAGAGGGCAACTAACCCAAAATTTTCGATTTTATAATTCATTTTTAAACTTTAAAATAAGCCCTGAATTGTTTCGTTTTCTAAAATTTGTTACTACATTATATTTCCAAGAATTCAATCTGAGCAAAAACACGATAATATCTTAAAATTAGAAAAAAAAAACACAAAGGTGCATCCACAGATTATAGAAGTAATTTTTACGAATTTGTCATTTATTGATTATCCTTGCATTGAACTAAGTTAATATTTTAACACATTGTATAAAATTCTAACATTGAGAAACCGACTTTTTTTTAACGCAGTGAAATGCGAGAAGAGAGGACGATGTTTGATTTTTTGGGTTAGTCGTCCTCTTAAGCGCATGTTAAGAGTCTTTCAATGTATGTGAAGGAAGTTGGAGATAAATGAAAGTATTTTGGCACTATCGCTCGCTAGTCGCTCCGGATACTTAGTAGGATCCAAAACAAAAATATGTTATAAAATTTTATAGAACACTTGTTGCCATGTAACTTTGAAGATTATGAAATACGACATTTAAGATTGTTTTGGAGTAAATATTATAATTATTGTAGAACTTAATCAACGCGAGCTCAAGAGAAAAGAGCTGAATTATTTCACGTTCAAAGAAGAGACTCCAACCTTTAATTTTCAGTATATTAAGGACCAGAAACATAAAAGGAACGAGAGGATAGAACATGGAAAACACAAAATTAAAGTAACATTATTATCTTAGCAGCGAACACAATCTACGTCACACAAGATTTCTTCGACATCCACGTCACATCAATTTTCATAAAGTGTACTAACAATCAAAATACTTTCAGTGCACTTTACAAACGAGCTAAAAATATTTCGTTTCGATAATTAAATGCAACAATCAACATCCTCGCAACTAGCAGCTAAAAATAAAATTTAATTAAAATCAATTCACTCCCCTGCAGTCTGGCGCTATCGCCAGTTTATTTGCCGTTAATGCAAATAAA
Organism: Lysandra bellargus; assembly: GCA_905333045.1. Classification (NCBI taxonomy): domain Eukaryota; kingdom Metazoa; phylum Arthropoda; class Insecta; order Lepidoptera; family Lycaenidae; genus Lysandra; species Lysandra bellargus. The sequence goes on from HG995332.1 coordinate 3,774,668, forward strand.
AATCAATTGTCAGTATTTGCAGAGCTAACTGTGTAAAATATATTCTCACGTAATAGCTGAAATGTTTCGGATATGTTTCGAAAAATTGGAAGTGACATAATAATATTTAAATAATACATTCGCTGCGAGGAAGGAAGTCATACATGACTACTTTAGGAAAGAAATCATGCTTGACCGTTATAGAACTAGTGTGAGTTATATTACGAAGCAAGACGTGGTGTATCCAAATTATTATTAATTTATTAATATTATTAATATTTCTTAATATTAATAATATTATAAATGCAAAAGTATGCCTGCCTGTCTGTCTGTCTGTCTGTCTGTTACCTCTTCACGTCCAAATCGCTGAACCGATTTTGCTGAAATTTGGTTTGGAGGTATTTTGAGTCCCGAGAAAGGACATATGATACTTTTGTCTCGGAAAAATGTACGGTTTCCGCACAATAAACTTTTATGATTTGCGCGTAAACTATTGGATCGATTTTAATAAAATTTGGTATGGAAATACGACGAGTCTCGGGAAACGACAAGAGATATTTTTTGTCCCGGGAAAATGTACGGTTTCCACATAATAAACTTTTATGATTTGCGCAGAAACTATTCAACTAGTCACAGTACTCTCATAAAAAACAAGCAATCTAAAACGTATCCAACACGGTTTTTTACTTTAACGCAGCGTCACCTTAAATATCACAGTGAACTAAAAACATTTAAAAAACTTCGTATGCTATTTAAGTCCAGTGGGGACCGAAAATTATAAACTTAATGAATACGCGAGTTTTATCTAAATTACTGTTTTTATAACTCGCAACTGAGCTCTTTATACGTTTTACTTTGAAAGAGGCAAGTTATAAAAAATGTATAATGGCTACCGTATTTGTACTCTACAGAATTTAAAATATTGGGTTGAGAAAATACGTATCAAATAAAATAAATATAACGTTATCGTTTTTATTTCAGTCAGGAAACGACTGCAAGACCTAACGAATATCCTATGGCTCCCAATATCTAACTCGAAGCCAAATCTACCGCCATTCAAAAAGTAAAATTTAAAGAAAAAGACGGGTTGTACTCCGGGAGTGACGGCAGAAGTGAAAACTTGATTATCGATTTTTAAAAAATCGATTTTTTTAATTAATCAAAACCCTTACAATCAATTCGGTTTCGAGTTCGAGTTCGAGTTCGACACAAAACACTACTCTCTAACCGTCTTACGGTTTTTCGATCAGCACGAGAATCTGACGCGAGTTTCACAGGTTTTACCCATCCCACAAAAGTGCCCAACGCCGCTAAAGAAGTTTTCACTTCAAAAATAAATATTGGCTTTTTAAAAAAAAAAACATATTCTTGGTGCGAAAACCGTGATAGTAATAAGTAATAACAAAATAAAATCGGCCAAGTGCGAGTCGGACTCGCGCACGAAGGGTTCCGTACTGTTATCTCAAACATAGACCAAAATTGTGTTTTTGTATGGGAGCCCCCCTTAATTTTTATTTTATTTTAATATTATTCTTAAATATTGAAATAGACATATAATTAAAGCTTTTGTGAAAATATCAAGTGCCTACCTGTTGCCATTATTGATATCGAGCAAAAAAGGCTAAAAAAATCACGTTTGTCGAATAGGAGCCCCCTTTAAATATTTATTTTATTTTGTTTTTAGTATTTGTTGTTATAGCGGCAACAGATACACACATTCTGTGAAAATTTCAGAACTCTAACTATAGCGGTTCTTGAGATACAGCCTGGAGACAGACAGACGGACAGACAGACATCGAAGTCTCATGAATAGGGTCCCGTTTTCACCCTTTGGGTATAGATAGACGGCCTCAAATTGTAAATTAAAAAAAAAAAATCTACCTCCAGATAAGCAGCGTCGGAGACGAGTCCACAGAGTAGCGCTCCCGTCAGAGCTCCTAGAACAGCTTTTCCCATATCCCCGCACATTTTGACAGTACAGAGTAGACAACTAAGAAACAGAGGCAACAGTGGTACACTGAGCGACGAACTGCGCTCCCCACTAGTGGTAGGGTTGCAAAAGTGAAGCGGTTTGTGGTAATGTCATAATCAAGAGGTCAACTTTATTTGATGGTATGCTCTTATATAATACTGTCACAAATGTTACATTAATTATTGATAATACTATGTAGTTTTCTGGGACTGTGTCACAATTATTTATATTAGATACATAATTAGTTTTAAAAAAATGTTAATTTTATTAATAATTATGAATAAGAAAGAAAGAATATAATTAAGAATTTTGTGAAAATTCCGAGAGTCTTGTTTATTATTGACATCGAGCAAAAAAGGCCAAAAAATCACGTTTGTTGTATGGAAGCCCCTCTTAAATGTTATTATTAGACAACAGGAATACACAATTGACAATCTGTGAAAATTTCAGAATAAAAAGCTATAGCGGTTCTTGAGATACAGCCTGGAGACAGACGGACATACAGACAGACAGACAGACGTAATAGTAGGACGGCCAACCGACACGAGCGGCGACGGCGAGAGATGTAGGCCCGTACCACGAAACGGTTTTGAGGCTCACACAATCATACGAGAATGTTGCGTCCTACTCAAACAAACGTGAAATGACGTTGTCAGAGCAGGACTCAGCATTCTCGTCCGATTGTTTGAGTCTCAAAACGGTTTCGTAGTAGGCCTACAGGCGCAGGGCCGACTTTTTACATGCCCATCCGACGCATGGATCATCTTACTTGTCAGACAATCAGGTGATCAGCCAGGATTGTCCTAACCAAACTTTGAAATAACATGGTACCTCTACGCTCTAAAGGCTACGGAGGCGTTGAGTCTCATATACCTATAATATACCTATGCAACATTGGTTGTACGTACAGTCCCGTAATTCTGACTAATAACTATTATCAACTAGAAATCGCACAGTTATGAAATTTTCAGCGTCACGGTTCGATGTAACGGACATCCTCATATTACCGCAAAAGCCAGTTCTACCACACTTTAAGATGGTTTTAACTTTCAATGTTTAACTAGGTTTAAAGTTTAAACGCTGTTTAGGCGTTAATCTCAATATATTAATTGTACTACAACTAAGAAAATAAACATTTATTCTGTAAACACGTGGTATCTTATATGCTTCATCGAATCGTGGTTTTATGGTAAAACAGGTTTCATTATTAGCTATTGTAACACTAAAATGATATGAAAAATTAAATATCTTAGATTTAGTTTCTAATAATAGGTATATGTAATATGCATTGTGGTATTTTATGAAATAGGACTCATAAAAATTATAATTATAGTCATCTTTAATAACGATTCAATTTTAAATTTCAAGTCTTAAACAACGTTACTAAATCTTGAATTGTATGTGAAGATGAGCAAGCATTAATAGTATTATTAATTGTTGCTGCTAATACAATTCGCATAGTATAATTTTATTGGCACTAAAATGATCATAAAATAGAATAAATAATGCTTGTTTAAAATTAAAATAAAGCATGATTATAATTTAATTATTAATTAGTAATTGCAGACTACGGATTTGGATTGTAATTTAATAGTTAAAATAGCTCAAATAGATTAGGAATTTAATCAGTTTAATTTGAATCAGTTAATTTTGTTAATAATAGTACTACGAACAATCATATTGGATATTAAATTATATACAATAAATTAACTATTATTTTGATATTAGAGTCTCATCATCATTGATTTGAAGACTTCGCTTAATTTAACGTTATATTTCTTTAGTAAATTCAAGAAAAGTGAAGGTGATTAAATGTTCTTAGGACCTTAGGACCTTAGAACCTTTAAACTGCTGTATATGTACATAATTAGCATAGTATGTAGGTACATAGTTTTATTTCTTACTTCATCACTCTTAACACCTAAATCAAATATTTAGTTGTATAATAAATTTTGATGAAATATTATATACAAACAAATAGTTCGTGTTCTCAGTTACAATAACTGAGATATTTCTATGCCGGCCCATTTCCCCGGGCCACTGTTATACTGGCGTTGCGTAATCTTCGTTTGCTCTTAGCAAATGTAATGCAGCTTTGTAAGAGCCGTACATTTGTGGCTGATACTTTAAGGCTATAAGACTACTATTGTCTTAGTACAGTCTAAGAATTGATACTTAGAACTAGGTCTTGAAAAAGTAGGTTACTTTGAAGTTTGATGCTATTATCTTAAAAATTGAGGATTTAATAAACTTTGAAAATTGCGTTGACTGCTATTTGCGGTGTACGATGAATAGCTTTGTCTACATTATGCGCTTTCGTCTTCAATTTTCGTCATCTTCTTTCATTCAACTTTCGTTTTGGCGCATTCAATAATTGAATGCGTCAAAGAACGCAACGCCAACTGTCATTTTTAGTAACAAAGCGGTGAGAAATGCGTCGCAGGCATGCCTCACGTTCGCTGTTGACTGCGCTATAACGCATGCCCTTGACGAACAGAAAAAGGTACAGTGTGGACATAGCTAATAGTTACTTAGGATCCATTTATATTAAGCGTCCGCGTGATCGAGCGGCTTGGCCGCTACATACATATGCTACGAGATATTATACTGCGCGAAATTTTAATGGTTGTTTTCCCGCAATAAAATGATTAACTATCTTAGTAGTACAATAGAATTGTGAAGTTTTTTTTTTATTTAAATCATAAATAAAATTTGCCCTGGTCATAGCCCCTCGCGCCTATCGCCGTCAAGTTGCCATAGTAGTTAGTACCTTATACAAAATATTTTTAATTTTCAAAAAATAACTTGCATGATGATAGTACTACTGTAGATAAATCGTTCTGCTGCGGAAAAACAACCACTAAAATGTCACGTTGTATAAAACAAGCCTAAAGGTACAAGTTGGAACCGAGCGACACTACTGGTTTCTATGTATTTCTATATTATTATTTTTAACAAAAAAATTAAAACCGACTTCCAAGGTAATTATTATTTTTAACAAAACATTAAAACCGACTTCCAAGGTAAAAACAATACTTAATAACATTAATATGAACTAAAAAGTATTAAATAATTTTTACTATCTAATAGTGCCTTTTTCCGAATTCGGCTAAACCTCAACTATTTCTGTACTCAATCTTCATAATTTTGAAGTCGGTGCCAATTCCAAAAGTTTCAAATATTCTGTCAGAGGACTGAAGATTCAGCTATCTGGTAAAAATAATAATTTCACTCTTTTTAGCTATCCTACAAAATAGGGCTTTATGTGTAAATAACCAATACGAATGTTAACTATTCACACTATGTTACTGTAAACGGAATTGTGGTAAATGCTTGCATCTAAGCGATGCTGTAATTTCCAAACTTTTATCTTTAAAGGTTCAGGAGTTCTGTTCAGTGCCTTTGGACCAACAGACACCTTCGCATGAAATTTCTCTTATTCGTAACGTACGTTTAAGTTTCTAGAAACAACATTTTAACCACTATGAGTGTTTTGATAAATTTCAAGGATTTCCCTCGATTGCTCATAGATCCCATCATCAGCTCACCACTTTCGTAATTGTAATACAAAATTACTATCTACCCTACACAAAAACAAAAGAATTTCGAAAATCGGTCCACAAACAGCGAAATAATCATCAAAAACATCTGCTTCGATGCAAAATATCACGAAAAGTATCAATAATTTGGTCATAATGTGATAACTCATGGTATAATTGTGGTTGTGATGATGATGATCAATCAAATTGATGTGTTGGCTTATGCTTTCAGTTATATAAACTACGCCGAAATCCCTGAACCTGTACCTATAAGCATTCAAAAGTTCTGTTCGGTACCTTCGGATCCAGGGTATAACCTGGTGCGAAGTCTTACTTTTTGGTAGTATTTACCTCGAATTCTTCAGAAAAAATCGATATCACTATATGTTTCCATACAAATTTCAAGGAGTCCACTCGATTCCTCATGGATTCCATCATCAGATCACCACTTTTGTAAACATGGTACCAAATTCGGATTCAACCCTGTACAAGATCAAAAAAATCATGAAAATCGGTCCCCAGACGGCGAAGTTATGGTTGAACATACAAAAAAAATATACAGACGAATATAATATAACCTCCTCCTTTTTGGAAGTCGGTTAAAATACCCTCCGCAGCTAGCGACACTTTTCATAGAAATACAAAGAAACAAGAGGGCCTAGACAAGTGGCTAGCGATTATCGTAAACGCTAACAAAATGAATGAGATTTGACATTAATATTCGCTAGCGAAGCGATGACTTATATCAAATCGCATACATTTTGTGGCGTTAGCGTTAGCGTTTACGATAATCGCTTGCCACTTGTCTACTAGGGCTGTAGTATCGCGACGACACGTCGTCTGCAGTTGTCGCGTGTCGCTCGGTTCCAACTTGTACCTTTAGAATTTCACAAAGAATTTGAACGCGGCGACGCATGGATCATCTTACTTGTCAGACAATCAGGTGATCAGCCAGGATTGTCCTAACCAAACTTTGAAATAACATGGTACCTCTACGCTCTAAAGGCTACGGAGGCGTTGAGTCTCATATACCTATAATATACCTATGCAACATTGGTTGTACGTACAGTCCCGTAATTCTGACTAATAACTATTATCAACTAGAAATCGCACAGTTATGAAATTTTCAGCGTCACGGTTCGATGTAACGGACATCCTCATATTACCGCAAAAGCCAGTTCTACCACACTTTAAGATGGTTTTAACTTTCAATGTTTAACTAGGTTTAAAGTTTAAACGCTGTTTAGGCGTTAATCTCAATATATTAATTGTACTACAACTAAGAAAATAAACATTTATTCTGTAAACACGTGGTATCTTATATGCTTCATCGAATCGTGGTTTTATGGTAAAACAGGTTTCATTATTAGCTATTGTAACACTAAAATGATATGAAAAATTAAATATCTTAGATTTAGTTTCTAATAATAGGTATATGTAATATGCATTGTGGTATTTTATGAAATAGGACTCATAAAAATTATAATTATAGTCATCTTTAATAACGATTCAATTTTAAATTTCAAGTCTTAAACAACGTTACTAAATCTTGAATTGTATGTGAAGATGAGCAAGCATTAATAGTATTATTAATTGTTGCTGCTAATACAATTCGCATAGTATAATTTTATTGGCACTAAAATGATCATAAAATAGAATAAATAATGCTTGTTTAAAATTAAAATAAAGCATGATTATAATTTAATTATTAATTAGTAATTGCAGACTACGGATTTGGATTGTAATTTAATAGTTAAAATAGCTCAAATAGATTAGGAATTTAATCAGTTTAATTTGAATCAGTTAATTTTGTTAATAATAGTACTACGAACAATCATATTGGATATTAAATTATATACAATAAATTAACTATTATTTTGATATTAGAGTCTCATCATCATTGATTTGAAGACTTCGCTTAATTTAACGTTATATTTCTTTAGTAAATTCAAGAAAAGTGAAGGTGATTAAATGTTCTTAGGACCTTAGGACCTTAGAACCTTTAAACTGCTGTATATGTACATAATTAGCATAGTATGTAGGTACATAGTTTTATTTCTTACTTCATCACTCTTAACACCTAAATCAAATATTTAGTTGTATAATAAATTTTGATGAAATATTATATACAAACAAATAGTTCGTGTTCTCAGTTACAATAACTGAGATATTTCTATGCCGGCCCATTTCCCCGGGCCACTGTTATACTGGCGTTGCGTAATCTTCGTTTGCTCTTAGCAAATGTAATGCAGCTTTGTAAGAGCCGTACATTTGTGGCTGATACTTTAAGGCTATAAGACTACTATTGTCTTAGTACAGTCTAAGAATTGATACTTAGAACTAGGTCTTGAAAAAGTAGGTTACTTTGAAGTTTGATGCTATTATCTTAAAAATTGAGGATTTAATAAACTTTGAAAATTGCGTTGACTGCTATTTGCGGTGTACGATGAATAGCTTTGTCTACATTATGCGCTTTCGTCTTCAATTTTCGTCATCTTCTTTCATTCAACTTTCGTTTTGGCGCATTCAATAATTGAATGCGTCAAAGAACGCAACGCCAACTGTCATTTTTAGTAACAAAGCGGTGAGAAATGCGTCGCAGGCATGCCTCACGTTCGCTGTTGACTGCGCTATAACGCATGCCCTTGACGAACAGAAAAAGGTACAGTGTGGACATAGCTAATAGTTACTTAGGATCCATTTATATTAAGCGTCCGCGTGATCGAGCGGCTTGGCCGCTACATACATATGCTACGAGATATTATACTGCGCGAAATTTTAATGGTTGTTTTCCCGCAATAAAATGATTAACTATCTTAGTAGTACAATAGAATTGTGAAGTTTTTTTTTTATTTAAATCATAAATAAAATTTGCCCTGGTCATAGCCCCTCGCGCCTATCGCCGTCAAGTTGCCATAGTAGTTAGTACCTTATACAAAATATTTTTAATTTTCAAAAAATAACTTGCATGATGATAGTACTACTGTAGATAAATCGTTCTGCTGCGGAAAAACAACCACTAAAATGTCACGTTGTATAAAACAAGCCTAAAGGTACAAGTTGGAACCGAGCGACACTACTGGTTTCTATGTATTTCTATATTATTATTTTTAACAAAAAAATTAAAACCGACTTCCAAGGTAATTATTATTTTTAACAAAACATTAAAACCGACTTCCAAGGTAAAAACAATACTTAATAACATTAATATGAACTAAAAAGTATTAAATAATTTTTACTATCTAATAGTGCCTTTTTCCGAATTCGGCTAAACCTCAACTATTTCTGTACTCAATCTTCATAATTTTGAAGTCGGTGCCAATTCCAAAAGTTTCAAATATTCTGTCAGAGGACTGAAGATTCAGCTATCTGGTAAAAATAATAATTTCACTCTTTTTAGCTATCCTACAAAATAGGGCTTTATGTGTAAATAACCAATACGAATGTTAACTATTCACACTATGTTACTGTAAACGGAATTGTGGTAAATGCTTGCATCTAAGCGATGCTGTAATTTCCAAACTTTTATCTTTAAAGGTTCAGGAGTTCTGTTCAGTGCCTTTGGACCAACAGACACCTTCGCATGAAATTTCTCTTATTCGTAACGTACGTTTAAGTTTCTAGAAACAACATTTTAACCACTATGAGTGTTTTGATAAATTTCAAGGATTTCCCTCGATTGCTCATAGATCCCATCATCAGCTCACCACTTTCGTAATTGTAATACAAAATTACTATCTACCCTACACAAAAACAAAAGAATTTCGAAAATCGGTCCACAAACAGCGAAATAATCATCAAAAACATCTGCTTCGATGCAAAATATCACGAAAAGTATCAATAATTTGGTCATAATGTGATAACTCATGGTATAATTGTGGTTGTGATGATGATGATCAATCAAATTGATGTGTTGGCTTATGCTTTCAGTTATATAAACTACGCCGAAATCCCTGAACCTGTACCTATAAGCATTCAAAAGTTCTGTTCGGTACCTTCGGATCCAGGGTATAACCTGGTGCGAAGTCTTACTTTTTGGTAGTATTTACCTCGAATTCTTCAGAAAAAATCGATATCACTATATGTTTCCATACAAATTTCAAGGAGTCCACTCGATTCCTCATGGATTCCATCATCAGATCACCACTTTTGTAAACATGGTACCAAATTCGGATTCAACCCTGTACAAGATCAAAAAAATCATGAAAATCGGTCCCCAGACGGCGAAGTTATGGTTGAACATACAAAAAAAATATACAGACGAATATAATATAACCTCCTCCTTTTTGGAAGTCGGTTAAAATACCCTCCGCAGCTAGCGACACTTTTCATAGAAATACAAAGAAACAAGAGGGCCTAGACAAGTGGCTAGCGATTATCGTAAACGCTAACAAAATGAATGAGATTTGACATTAATATTCGCTAGCGAAGCGATGACTTATATCAAATCGCATACATTTTGTGGCGTTAGCGTTAGCGTTTACGATAATCGCTTGCCACTTGTCTACTAGGGCTGTAGTATCGCGACGACACGTCGTCTGCAGTTGTCGCGTGTCGCTCGGTTCCAACTTGTACCTTTAGAATTTCACAAAGAATTTGAACGCGGCGACTGCGTCACGAACGCAGCTAGATCCACATTTACTTTGATATTAAGTTAGTCGGTGACTAATTCTCTACTGTTATCATACACCGCAAGGGACCTATTCTGTAGCGCTCGATATTCACGCTTACTAAAACTTCCTCAAAACTTATAGATAAGTTTATCCCCGTTCAAGTGGTCTAAGATACACCCCAAGTTGATTCTCTTGGAGCACGTTTGAAGTTACTTATTGTGGATATTCTACGGGCCACACATTTTCCGTATGCGATTTTCGAATTCGTTTTCCGTGTTCGAAAATCCAAATGCGTGGAATCAATAGAAAAATATACATTAACTGCCGCTTTCCGTACCGAGAAAGACGATCGAAGGCACGTTCGTCTTTCTCGGTACGTAACGAATTCCGCACGTACGTTTCAAAGTAGAAGCCGGCCCGTTCGCGCGTGTAAAAAACGAAGGTTTGTCCTCACACAGAATTATTCCGAATATGTTTAATTTTATATACATGAAATACCTATAATAAGTCTTTCATAATTGTTGCAATCTAGCCTAGCTAAGTCTAATTATCATTAAGTAATTTTACGTTAATTTAATCAGCAAAGTAGAGTTGATATGGAAAATGAATTCGTAAATCAAATATGGAAATCGTGCGTTTGCGGCCAGCCAAAAGCAGTGTTTTTCAAACTTTTTATGATGCCTACCCTTTGGCTTACATATCAAGTATATCTATGTTTATGTATATGTAAGTGTTGGTCTTAAATCATATAAAAAGTATAATTCTTAACTCTTTTATAGCAACTTTCAGGGCACTAGCCTTGTTCAGAATTTTCCTATATCTGAACTATTTCTGTAATCTATCAATCTTCATATTTTTGAAGTCGGTTTTGGTACTAGTTAGCTAGTAGCTTAATCGTGAGTTTGTCGCATTAAAATTTTTTTGAAAATTGTCATGAATGCTGTTCTGTTGGTGAGTCAATAAAAATAAATTAATTATACTAATTATACTTGTTAAGTCAGTGATGAGGAAATAATTACGTAATTCGCGTGCTGTGCCGAGCGCGGTTCCACCAGAAACGATGCACGACGCGGCACGCCACGAGAACGACACGCGTCGCTTACTAGTCACCAGGCTTTTTTTTCTGTTTATAAAATAAGGGGGCAAACGAACAAACGGGTCACCTGATGGAAAGCAACTACCGTCGCGTCGCTCATGGACACTCGCAACATTAAAAGAGCTGCAGGTGCGTTGCCAGCCTTTTAAGAGGGAGTACGCTCTCGTCTTGAAGGTTTTCAGCTAGTATTTGTCAGAAAATACTACTAGTGACAGTACTGGACCTGTAGCCGGGACGTTTTCTTTTTTGCTTCGTTATAGAATCGCCGATGAAAATGTATGGAATTGACATAAGACGAGTCGAACTTCAACGTCATATTAACGAACGCTTATGTCATTTCCATACATTTTCATCGGCGATTCTATAACGAAGCGAAAACGAAAACATTTTGGCAAGGGCCTGTAGCCGAGACGTTTTCTTTATCGCTTCTTTATAGAATCGCCGATCAAAATGTACAGACTTGACATTGACGTTCGACTCGTCTAATGTTAATTCCACACATGTCCTTTACATTGGATACTTTTTATCCTGAAAAAATGAACGGTTCGTCCGCCATTAACGAATTTGGGCGCAACGGAGTTGCGAGTTCTAGTCTTCCTTTAAAAAACTGTCATAATAGGTCCTTCGCCGGGACTCAAAGTTCATATTATAGCGGTTTTGATCAAAATAAAGAAGTAAACGACAGACACACATAATACAGACACTGAAAACGTATGTTGATAAGCAATTATCTGCTAGTTCAGGAATAACGCGACAAAAAGACAAAGCTACTTAGAATTACTAGTTCCGTAAGTACAGATCTAGAAACTCTCAATATTAAATGAGACTCTCAATATTTGAGTATAGGGTTACCAGATCGCCAAACCTAACAGCCGGATAAATCTAACCGGACATTCATATAAAAAGGCCGTACACCCTGCTATTGAATACTTGCATCTCCACTTTCAGTAAGTATATCAAAAACTTCAGAATCGCACACTCTATTTTTCAGTTCAATAATAAGCATAATATTATCGTCTAATATTAGTAAGATTTTCAAATAAAATTGCAGAACTCTACAAAAACCGGACTAATTATAATTTTGGGCGGACACGCGTCACGCAATCAATAAGCCTGACTGTGTCCGGCTTTTTCCGGACGCCTGGCAACCCTAGTTTAGTAGGAGCTATTGAAATCTCAGTACTCCAGCTGCGCGCAGGATTCATGACTCCTGTATAGAGTGTACAATTCTCCAGAGAATGGAACAGGTAAGATACACTATTACGATATTTGCTAAGTCAGTGCCTAGATGCAACTTCAGAATTGTTCTTAAAGTATAGAATAACATGTTATAGTCATAGAAAGGATTGGTTTAACCAACGCTCTATGGAAATCGCTATCTACTTTTATAGGCATATTCAAAGTTATCTCGTACCAGCTCACACGTACAACGAATAACGATTATAACTAATCTCAGATTGAGAATTGTTCCTTGTTGACTACGGAACCCTAAAAACGGGCACCACCATAATGTTACGCTTCAAAATACATTGAGTGATTTCGATGAGAGAAAGGAAACAGTTTAGATACAGTATTATTTGATCTTAGTATAAATACCGTACAGTCGATACTGTCTGACATAATGGCAACCAACGAGTCGCGTGCCGGGCGGACATGTTATCAATTCGCAAATGTCAAACTGCTCCCGGGTATAGACGTAACGTAGGAATTCAAAGCAAACTATCTCTTAAGGTTCTCACGTCAAGGATCATTTTGTTGCGAAATTGCAGTATTTCAATTGAAAGAGTATCGTGAAACGTCACGGTTCGTGCCCGTCGCTCGTCTCCGAGACAAAGATTAACTCGACGACTCGATTAAATTCTGAATATAGATATTTCCATTAGGTAAGTTTTATGGGTTAGACATTATGTTTGCGGTGGTTAATCGTGCCCGTGACTGTTCTTAGGCGGGCAGTGGAGCACCATGGGGTTTTAGTGGGTCGTTCCTCGGAGAGTCCCACATACCCCGGCCGATGTCCCCAATCCGCCGGAGATGCGCAAAGCATTTCCCCATGAAAAAAAGGTTAGATACTCTGTAATTATAAAGCATTAAACAAATTGATTAGGTATGACCGACGAAAATTCAAATGAAATGCCACTGAATGACAGCGGCGGCGGCATAAGTCGCTAGACCAATGTCGGTAGAAAATCTATAGCCTATGTTTAAAGTGCGACAAGGCTTTAAATGAACGTGGGCGGGGGCACTGCTGGTAAAGGAGAACTGTCAAAAATGACGTTTTTGTATGATGGCAGCGTTAGTTCCTTTTTTTCGCCACGTTCATTTAAAGCCTTGTCGAGCTGTATATTTTTGTCGATCACGGTCGCTTGTGGCAAAGATCAGAAAGTTTCCTAAAACACTCTTTCTTATGACAGCTTTCAAACAGAAAAAACCGTATTATGTACAATCGGTTTCTTGGCGTGGCCTGTGATAAAAACACACGGATAGAAAGTCCACAAACTTATTGGGGGGCTAACAGATACTTTATAAAATACAGTCTACTTCAAAATATTCAAACTACTTCTGCAGACTACTCTTTGGTTGTAAACATCAAATAAGTGCAATAGCTGGAAATGTCGCTATGCACTTTGTAGTTGTACCTACTACTGCAGCCGAATCGGTATATAATTCTGCCAATATGGGTTATGGTTACGGCATATTAACTCTTGTAATAAAAAAGTCTACATCAACAACTATCCTAAGTCAACAAAAATATCAAATATGGAAAATTTTCCCTATTTTCCACAGTTTCTTGTTAGCCTTTTTCTTCTAATCTTTTCCCTTAAGCCTTCCTCGTTAAATGGAAATCTAACACAAATATAATTTAAATCGAAAAAGCAATTCCAGAGATAAGCGTGTCTAAACAAACAAACTATACCATCAGAAAAAACTCATTGCAAAACATTATTTTCCCCGGCTGTACAATGTGCGTAATTAAAATAAAACTGACAACTGCCAAACATCTCCAATCGCACAATTTGCAAATTGATGATAAAACCCACTGCCAAATATTAATTTCCCTGACTGCACGACGTGCAAAATGTTATTATGACCCACTGCCAAACATTCGATATTTCCCCGATTGTACTATATGTGAAATTTTAGTAAAACCCACTGCAGAGTATTTATTTCACGACTTTACAATATGCAGAAACCACTGGCAAGCAATCCTTATCCTGACTTTAAAATCTTCTTCTCTTATATATAAAATTCTCGTGTCACAATGTTAGTCCACTAACTCCTCCGAAACGGCTTTACTGATTTTTACCAAATTTTATATGCATATTCAGTAGGTCTGAGAATCGGCTACTCGGTACTTTATATATAGATAAGTGCATTTGTTGAATAAATAATAGTACATGAGACTGACGGCGACCATTGTTTGTGCGACTGGATAGCGATCGACGTTGCCATGGTGACATACTTATTTAGTCACTTCAATAAAATAATACGGGCGACATACTTTATAATATAGCAAAGAAACGTTTGCTGGGACAGCTAGTAATTTATATAATACTGGCTGTCCCGGCAAACGTTGCTTTGCCATATTATTTTATTGAAGTGACTAAATAAGTATGTCACCATGGCAACGTCGATCGCTATCCCGTCGCACAAACAATGGTCGCCGTCAGTCTCAGGTTGTAATAATTTACTATTTGTTATTCAACAAATGCACTTATCAATATATAAAGTACCGAGTAGCCGATTCTCAGACCTACTGAATATGCATATAAAATTTGGTAAAAATCAGTAAAGCCGTTTCGGAGGAGTTCGTGGACTAACATTGTGACACGAGAATTTTATATATAAGATTTTGGGTTTCCACTTTCCTGCGATACAATTTCCCCAGTCTGTGGCGATTTGGGCAACACACGCCAGAATAGCTCGCAGATGACAGATTTTTCTTACTTACTTGATATTTTGGACTTTTTAGAGCACAGATTCTTCCGCGACATTTACTTTATATAAGTGTCGAGATTTATCCAAATTAGTTAAGTAATTTAGACCATATTGAATGGAAACCTGTGTTCGGTACCAGAGTCAATCTCCATATGAAGAACATACATAGTCATGAGATGAGGCATCCCTACGCTTAGTCCTGGACCGGGCAATCAGCATGCACCAGTAACTAGTAAGTCAATTACCAAGATACAGCCTACTGATTGTCTTATGCGTCGCATCACACAATACTCGCTAGCAAATCTATGGTCCAAGCTAGAGATCAACTACGATAACATGGCGCGCCCCTCCAAATTACTATTTCAATGTGTGTAGATACATCCTTATGAAAGAGTTGGTATATAGTAAGTATTCAACCAATCACAGTACACGTAATATTTCAGTTAATGTCACTTATTATCAAGATTTGTTGGTCAACTAATCATAACTAGCCTACCGCGCAAGACAACGCACTTCAAACGTTTTGACAACGCACTTCAAACATTTTAAATTTTGGACGGGCGCGCCATGTTATCGTAGTTGATCTCTACGAGGCTATATATTTTGTGTGTCAAAATTTTGTGACTAGACTGGACTTTTGGACCAAAGTTGTTGCCCCCAACTTTACGCGGGATATGTCCATCGCACGGGCAAAATTTTGTTTCCCAGGGCTGTAAAATTATCCTTATCGGGTTAGTCATTTAACGTTAAGGAAATAACACACAAAAACACGTTTTTGGCAATTTCATAGGGTGACAAATACTAATTAGCTTGATAATATACTAGGCGGATGTAACAGTGCATAATATTATTTTGTTGAATAGGAATTATAGAAGTCTACGACTGATTGTGTTTAAATAAGTAGATATTTTTGGGGATTCCTTTCACCCCGTGAATGTTTTCACCCCGCAATCTAGGGAAGCGACAACCACAAATCAGCCTGAAAGTTCGGGAGGACCAGATGTTTTCTAATCGTCGCGAGATTTAATTAAACAACTTCGCGCCTGCGGTAATTTCATTTGCAACAATACGCACTACTGATCTCCTTGAATTAGATGTAGAATCTTAATAATTTGTAGCTGAGATTTCTTATAAATTGTTTAACCCTGGTTTAAGACTAATAATAACATGTCCACTCAAAGTATCTCCATACCAAACAGCATTATTATTTTTAACAAAAAATTAAAACCGACTTCCAAGGTAAAACAATAGTAACATTAATATGAACTAAAAAGTAATAAATAATTTTTCCTCCTTCAAAATAATGAAGATTGAGTACAGAAATAGTTGAGGTTTAGCCAAATTCGGAAAAAGGCACTATTAGATAGGAAAAATTATTTAATACTTTTTAGTTCATATTAATGTTATCATTGTTTTTACCTTGGAAATCGGTTTTAATTTTTTGTTAAAAATAATAATTTCAGTCTTTTTAGTTACCTAGTAAGTAAAACATCGCGTATATTTTACGTATTTTATTATAATTTGTTAAGAGTCACAACTCACACTCACAAAGTATATGTATTACCATTTACCAGTGAAGTAAACATATTGTGCTAGGCAATTTAACAATTTTAATGCTTCAAGCCCCAAGCGGTCGCCTCTGCGGCGCCGACCGCCGTGTATAAGCAGCCATTTCATTTAACAGCATAATAATTGATGTTGATATACCGTACATAATTATCATTAATGTATCCATACCTATGTCTTCTACTATTATCTATTCTGTGCCATAAGACATTGGTGACCTTAACGCGACGTGGTAATGATGATGATGATGATGACAATGATGATGATAAATATGAATTGCATAGTAGCATATGCTTTCTGTTCTTATAACAACGCTGAAACTCTCAAACGTGTATCTATATGGAGTTAGGAGTTCTCTCAGCATCTTCGAAACCATGGTATACCTTGACCCAATATCTGACTTTTTGGTAGCATATTCTTAGTACACTTCACATAAAACCAAAATCACCATATGTTTCCATACAAATTTCGAGGAGTTCCCTCGATTACTCATGGATCCCATCATCAGGTCACCACTTTTGTGAACATGGTACAAAATTGGAGTAAAACCTAATACAACAAAACAAAAATTTTGAAAATCGGTTCACAAACGGCGGCGTAATCGTTGAACATACAAAAATAAAAAATAAAAAAAATATCCACAGCCGAACATATAACCTCCTCGTTTTTTGGAAGTCGGTTGAAAATTGATTCAGAAGTATGGCCGTAAAGAAGTAAGAGACAGACTGACAGACACATTTTCGCATTTATAATATTAGTATGGATAAAAAAATGAACACTGGCTGGTACACTGGGTTATATTTTGGAACTCACGCATAAATAGCAAATATACCTTTTATATTTAACCAATGATTCACGTTCCCACTACATATGCGGCGGATTATAATGCCATTAGCTCATCAGTTACA
This sequence comes from Lysandra bellargus, assembly GCA_905333045.1. Classification (NCBI taxonomy): domain Eukaryota; kingdom Metazoa; phylum Arthropoda; class Insecta; order Lepidoptera; family Lycaenidae; genus Lysandra; species Lysandra bellargus. Next base: position 3,792,277 of record HG995332.1, read on the forward strand.
AAATCAACACGCGCTTGTTTTCAGGAATGGCGAAATCATGCGTTAATTTTAATATCATTCATTTCTCTCGTACTGCTTCCAATTAAATTTATTGTTTATAATTTATGAGCTAATTAAAAGTTTTATAACATCTACTAGATGTCGCCTGCAACTTCGTTGCGACAAAAATCGTTTATCGCGCAAGAACCGTACATTTTCCCGGGATAAAAAGTATCCTTTGTCCTTTTACGGGGCTCAAAGTATATCCATAGTACTTATACCAAATTTCAGCAAAATTGGTTCAGCGGTTTACCGTGAAGTGGTAACAGACAGACAGACAGACACACTGTGGCATTTATAATATTAGTATGGATTTTAAAAGCCTCCGAATTATACGATTTTGTGGGTATGTTCGGTTCAGATGCTGGAACAAAAAATAAGTTTGATTAGGTTGGGTTTAGCGTCATATTGCAAGCTAATGGCAATAATATTACCTGATCACCACGGATTTTAAAAAAATACGGATAGAGCATTACACTATAAAGAGGTGAAGCATGCAAGGTACGACAATTTCGTCACAATTTCGTTAATTGTACACGTGACCGACACTCACACACGCAACTAGGTACTACAACCCGCTGTCATTGTACATAGAGTGACGGCGCCAATGACACGCACACACCCTACACGGGCGGCCATTACATTCGTATTTTTTTTAAATCCGTGCTGATCACATGCAAAAAATTATTCATGCATTGGAAGAGCACGTCATAAAAAAGTCTATTGTGATTTGTGACTTGTGCACCTTATCTCACGCCACTTGTATATATTATGGATAGTAAAGAAATTATTGTCATTGTGTACTGCGTACGATTCGATGGCCTGGTTACAATTAAATCTGTCTAAGTTATCAAAAGTCAATATCTTACACAGTTATAATGGTTATAATATATTATTATACATTTGATACCTTATAATTATTTCTGCAGCTGGAGTGGGTAACAAAAAGTCTTAGGGCATGTTTCACCACTTCCTGATAAAGTGCCGGATAGGCTATCCACAGCTAGTGCTAAAACAGGCCCTTTCTAAGAGCCAAAAGGTAGGTTGACACTAAATAAAGGTCGCCTGACGAAAATTATTTCACATACTTTTTGTACACTGTACAGTCATCGCAATGCAATTACGTAACCAATACGTTTTGTGTCTGATAATTCAAAAATAGTGCCGTCATTCTCGCTGTTAATATGTATTGTGATAAATGACTTTGCTGTCTGATGGATCACCCAGGGTAATTAACACTATTATGTTTGAATTTGCTTTTTGAGTGCCATCCATAATGTGCAAAATATGAAATGACATTCAGCCACTGCCGCTGCAACTCGCTCTGTCGGCAGGCGGCAATATTGCCCTGAATACTTCGACAGTAACGAAGCGAGAGAGCGTTTACACTCGGCCGCATACCTACATACTCTACATTATAGTCGCCGCGTCTCAAATCAACAAAGATATAGAAAATAAAACATGAATGCCGAATGTGTTCAAAAATCAATCGAATAAGCCGTCTTATATCACTTTTATACGTTTCTAAATTTTAAACCGACTTTCAAAAGAAGAATAAAAAGTTAAATATTCAAATTATGGATTTTATTCGTATACTATAGATGTCCCGGTGAACTTCGTGTCACTTATAAACCTTCCCTGGACTTCTACGATTATTTTAAGACTAAAATCAGCCCAATCCCTTCAGCCGTTTTCGAGTTTTTGCGCGACTAACACATTTGAAAATCAAATTTTATATATATAGACTAGTGACCCGCCCCGGCGTCGCACGGGTATAAAATATAGCAATATATAAAATATAGCCTTCCTCAATAAATGGGCTATCTAACACTGAAAGAATTTTTCAAATCGGACCTGTAGTTCCTGAGATTAGCGCGTTCAAGTTAGCCCTTTCAAATAATTTTCCCCGTTTTTTTCCATATTTTCCTCTATTTCTTCGCTCCTGTTAGTCTTAGCGTGATAAAATATAGCCTATAGCCTTCATCGATAAATGGGCTATCTAACACTGAAAGAATCATGAAAATCCGTTGCGTAGTTTTAAAGATTAAAGGAAATAAAGGGACATAAGGGGAAAAAAGCGACTTTGTTTTATAATATTATGTAAGTATAGATATAGATATACATAGATAATTCAAAATAATTATTTAATATTATACGATTTACTCGTAAATAATTGCACGAAATATTCTCTAGAGCTCTTCAAACGTTCGTTCGCAGTTAATAAGAGGGATTTACATTTCAAATAAAAAATTCCATGCGAACGTAGTTCATGCATACGAATACTGAATCTTTGTTAAAACATGATTTTCTGCAAAGAAATGGAAATGCAAAGTAGTTGAAAGTCTGAGAGAACCAGAGTTTAGTGATGAAACTAAAATGGAACCAACTTGTTGAGATGTTAAAAAGGTCATAGTTTTTTATTTGTTTTCTTTAACATTTTGATTTCAGTGAGTTTTTTTCCAGAAGAATATTATATAAACAATATTATACATGCTAATATTTAGGAAATAAAATTAGCCAAATGCGAGTCGGATTCGCGCACGAACGTTGGCAAAGCAACGTTTGCCGGGACAGCTAGTATTATTATAATATATTATTATTATAATATATTATAGTATTATTATAATATATAATTTTTTGCCTACGAATATATATATATATATATATATATATATATATATATATTCGTAGGCAAAAAATTATGTTTATTGTATGGGAGCCCCTTTAAATATCGATATCATTGTAATTTTACTATTAATTATTTTTAAAGTACAAATACAATAAGGTATTTTATAAATATTTCAAGTGCTTTATACTGCCATTAATTATTGAAACCGAGAAAAAAAGGGCATAAAATCTGGTTTATTGTATCGGAGCCGTTCTTCAATACTTAATTAATTTTTAGTATTTGTTATGACAGCGGCACCATAAATATAGTGAATCTATAATTTTTGGAAATATATCCGACAGACAGACGGATAGATAGCGAAACCTAAATAATAAGGACCCCGTTACCTTTTGGGTACGGGATACTAAAAATAATTTCAAGAAGAATAAGCTACTTTTGAAAATGAAAATAGTTAGTTCATCAAACGTTTTCCTATTAACGGCACGACGTGGTTATAGTCGGGACATTTTAATAGGCCACATTTGACAGTTCATCAAAATTGTACCAGGTAACCTTGTAGCGACGTACAAAAAAAATAAATATTTTCGTTTTGTTATAACTGCACAATTGATTAACTTTTTTCAATTACGATAACATATTTATTGTAAATATGACCGATGCGAATTATTCAACGATTTGCTTTTACTGATAAACAATTCTAAACGTAATAAACAAATTCTGATCTTAATAATTGCACGTCGTTACAATGTTACGTCAGCTGACCTTTTTTCTTTTTAAACTCTAGGGAAGTTACCAGTGGCGAGGGGTGAATATTTTGAGAAGGGAAGCCGGAGTAAAAAATCTACTTACCAATTTTGGTAATTTATAATTGAATGACATGCTTTTAATTTTCAAAACTAAGTTTGGAAAACAAAGTTTCCTTCGACAGCAAAATATAATCTGTCAGACAACAGTCTTTCTGAATTAATGCCATATTTTCCGAACTACACGATTACGTCGTACGACTCACAATTCACAAGTCACAATATAAATTAATTTAATTCACGACACTCTTCTAAGTTCTAACGCTAAAACAAAATTTAAATTCGACAAAACAAAACAAACGACATGTTGTTTATAAACACACTATCCGCCATATTAACATGTCAATCTAAAAACCAGCAAAATAAAAATGTATTACGCGCCTGTCATATTTAGTACCGCTAAAGGCATTCTTAATAAAGTCGTATTACAAAAAATCCTACCAAAATAAAATGTATTACGCGCCAGCAAAAGTATAATGTCGCTACATTCATTCTTAAATTCGAATCATAACAATTTTACTTCATGACTCATCTATCTCGCTTGCACTTGTGCGTTGCTAATTAACCTTTCTCCGTAATAACTCGTCGGGCATCGAGTTATTTCCAAGTATATATCGCGCGTGCTAGAACGAGACAGAACATGACGACCAGTTCACAGGAATGAAAAGGACAGATGCTTACTATGAACTGTCGTTGTATGGAGAAATAAGCCGCTAATCCTGCGGCTTATTTGATTCTCTGCGCCCGCACATTGCATTGCCTTTTAAAATTTGTAGGCGATAGTTATTAATTCAAACTATGTATTTCAAGTGAGAGAAAATTTTATTGCATATAACATTGTGAATTCAAAGTTTTTTAAGTAGGTATGTAAAATATTTATTAGATAAATATGTCGTTGGCCCATATATTCGATTTTTCTAAGCCCTAAGGGAAGCCGATGGGAATCGGGTTATATGGACGCTTCGCCACTGGAAGTTACCCTAAAAATCGAAAGCGAATAAATAGTATCGATGCATTGATTACTTCTAACGAAATATCCCCATAAATTAATAACCACGTTGTGAAAAGTAACACTTAATTATGTGAAATGAATAATGATAATACTACATTTAACAGTTTTTATAATTCAAGCGAATAAATGCATTTTTTTTGGTAATTAAGTTTTTGTCTTATTTTTCTCCTTGAATTTGCAAAAGAAAAAGTAATAATGGGACAGGAGTTTGTTTTAAAAGATATAAAATTCTTATATTTTATTTCAAGTCCGTATCGATTTATTCGTTTTGGTCGATGTTTTTACGCAGCTCACCTCACTATGGAGATTAATCTGACAGATGTCAAATGTGGCCTATTAAAATGCCCCGACTGTAGGCTACAAAATTATATGATGATCAGCCAGCAAATCGATACATTCACGTGTAACCTTTTGACGCCTGTCTAGCCTTTTATGTCAGCAGCCCTGTATCGGCTACTCACTTGAAATTACAAAGTTCTCCTCACGTACCTAATACAGTAGCAATAACGGCTCAAAGGGACGTGGGCAACATATTGTCGACAATTTTACATTCTTCTTTCAACTCGTGTTGTGCAGACATTGAGTAAAACATTGACTCGACAATGTTTCACTCGTTCCTTTCTGTATTCTAAAATATTTGCATTTTGCTTTGATCGTCATAAAGATAGGTTGTGCCTATGAGATTTTTTTTAGTTTCATGGACGTAATAATCCAAGCTAGTATGTATTACAAATTTATTTATACTAGCGTGTTTGTCTATTACCTCATAATCTTTGAGAAATAAATTTACAGGCAGATAGCGAACCAACGTAATTTCGTTAAGGCGACGCCTTGATAATTTGGCTGTAGCGATGCCGATTTTTCTCAGCAATGACTAAAGCTAAGAAACTAAAGTTCATTGTCAGTATTCATCATGTCTTTGTCTTTGAATTGCCCATAGCATAACACGATTGGACAACTTTTATAACACAGAATTATCAATCGAAAAAAGGGATTCCTATTTTTCCAACAGAGGAGAGTGATTTAAGGTTCCAAAATTTGTACATAAATTGGTTGAAGCATACACTTTAATATGTGCATAGCTTATATGAAATGTATTTATGGTTTTTAAATTACGCGACAAAAACCATTTTCTTGCTTATGCCCTTTCCATTTTTTGCTGTTCCATTGCTTGTTTTCTATGAGAGGCCGGCCCGGCCTCTCATAGAAAACAAGCAATCTAAAACATATCCAACACGGTTTCTTACTTTAACGCGGCGTCACCTTAAAGTCAAGCTGAAACGACGTCAATACCACAACTGACAAGAGGAGGACTGAGGTATGCCCGGTTTCTTAGCTTTTTATAGTGTATCTATTGAACAGCGTCGTTTGTAAGCTAATATTTTGATATAAATTATAGGCTATAGATTATAGTGAATGATTAAAGGAAGAAAATAAGGCAATAGAAACTGGTAATTAATGAAATGATCCAACAATTCCACCATTTGTATGAATCAATTTCTTTGATAAATCGTACAGAAGAGACAGTTTCACTTGTAACTACCCCTCATATTATGTGTAACAAAACTAAGAGATACTACTTTAGAGTGTGGTTCTTATATTATAGAGTTCACTGTGAAAGTAGCAGCGCTGAAAGACCAAATTTTTTTTTTTCACTTTTGTACGGGGAAACTCGTGATGCTCGGGCCCTTGCCCATAGAAAAGTGAAAAAAAAATGGTCTTTCAGCGCTGCTACTTTCACAGTGAACTTTCTACAAGGAACACGTACACACCCTGAAGTATTATCACTTATTTTTGTTACACACTGTATAATGGACACATAATAGATACCCGAACATAATATTATCTTTATGTTTTGTCACACCTTGTTCATCTCTTGTACCAAACTGGTTTTCGATCTAGGTTTTCTCGTAGATTAAGAGCGACCGCAGACTTACAATTTTAAGTTGGTCAACTAAGTCGCACGGTACACCAATTATAGCTATAGCGACTTATGAGAGCTCGCACATTTTTGCAACTAAATTCGATTCCTTTCCGATTACCTACAATTTAAAAGTTGTCCAATCACAGTGTCCAATTCAATTGAGATATTACGTAAATAATTTAGTTTAAATACGATAGTCGGCCAACTTGAAATTGTATATCTGCGGTGACGTGGCACAACCCTAAGTAGCAACTTTTGCTCAATTTGTACACAAAATGAGTGGCTTAGCAAACGCGGTAATAGCCCGTGTAGTTCACCGAGTAAAGTTGGACTTAGCTGGTACACCACAGACAAATACACTGCATTTGAGCTAACTACTATCCATGTTTAACGTGAAATAAACTATAGAAGTAGGTACTATATATTGCTTTTTTTTTTTTTTTTTTTTTTTCTTTGGGTCGGGAAATGCTATTGCGCATCCCCGGCAGCATTGGGGAAGGACCACCGTATGTGGGACTTGCTACGGCCGAAGAGATGGTAGTGGCCGCAGCTGTACCCACTAAAACCCGACCGTGTTCCTACTACCGCGCAGGACGGAGACACGAGGGCCTATTACATGTCTTCCGTGACTTCCGTCCACACAAATTCGTTTGAGAAGACCTTGTATATCGTGCCGATTGTAACAGTAACAACTATCACTATGGTACTTCTCAGGACACATCTTAATTATGTGATTTCAACTGAACCTGCTCAGGTAGCTTAAGCTTGAAAAGGTTATCCATACTAATTACTAATTTTACTAATTTAATATTATAAATGCCAAAGTGTGTCTGTCTGTCTGTCCGTCTGTCTGTCTGTCTGTCTGCCTGTCTGTTACCTCTTCACGCTCCAACCGCTGAATCGATTTTGCTGAAATTTGGTATGGAGATATTTGGAGTCCCGGGAAAGGACATAGGATATTTTTATCCCGGAAAAATGTACGATTCCCGCGCGATAAACGAAATAAATAGTTTAGAAAAAAAAAGGGAAAACCTCATTTTCATACATTTGACCTTGAATATTTTTTTTAGCACAAGGAGGATCGCCGGGGACTTTTGAGGTTTTATTTGTAATGGTGTATTTAACGTCTCTACCAATTTTCAGCTCTATGCGAATTCCGAGGTTACGATTTTTTTGTGCCTAATTAGACCGGGCTATATGGAAATTAAGAGTATTGGGTAAAGCTAATTCGGCTGGTATTTACCATAAGGTCAAAGTTCAAAAATAGGGCATAACATTCCTGTCTACAATGCTGACGGAGCGAAATTCAATCAAACTGCTGCATGTCAGTTGACGCTGCGGGTGAAACGAGAACTTTCCAATATAAACTGTTTACATAACTGGAACGTACACTGGCTACAGCAGTTGACAAACGCACTTTGCAAACCCATCGTAGAACAAAATGCAAATGAACCTACGCGTAATCAATACTACTGTTATATCCATTATCTGACTTTGATTTATTAACACGCCCGTAACTCCGTTGCGCCAAAACTCGTTTATCGCGCGGGGACCGTCCATTTTTCCGGAACAAAAAGTATTTTATGTCCTTTCCCGGGACATAAAGTATCTTCATGCCAAATTTCAACCAAATCGGTTCAGTGGTTTGGGCGTTAAGAGGTTACAGACAGACAGACAGACAGACACTCATGCTCGCTTGTGCCCCACTCTTTTTCAGGGCATCGTCCGTCTTTGGATACTCTGTTGAGATGCTTGCCCAGCGTTTGAATACATAAGGCCGAAGTAAATTTGTTAACCAAACTGAGCTGTTGAAAAAATTAAGTGCGAGACTGTGTATTATATATGTATATAAGACTGTGTATATGGTAGTGATGCTTGCTTATTAGTTATCTCTTCTAATTCAGTATTGGGATAGTTTAAGTCCTGGAAAAGGACTCATATCATGAGTCATTTTATTTATAAGACGGTTTATAAATTTTAAACTTTTATGACCCTGTTTTTCCATATATTTTAACCCTTAAAGGCTACAATGATTTCGTGTACTATTATGACTACAACGGGTGTAAAAACACCCGGTTTTTTTTAATTGGAAAATTATGACTTAATTAAAATCTTATTGTAGAAAAAATTGGCTCAAAATGTTAGTTGGACTTTTAACCCTTAAAAATGCATAAAAACCTCATATTTATTATAAAAAAACATTCTACCATGACAATTAAGCAGAATACTGAAAACTGAAGAAATATTACTACCTGTATGAAAAATCTACGGTATTGATGTATACAAAAGTGTTTTAATTTATTGATGAGTCTTATTATTTTTTCTAATCACAGAACAGACAATAATAAGGCGCAAAAAATATTTATGAACTTATAAAATGATATATCTTCTTTTTATAATTGAAATTTCCATAAAATTCGTATAGTAAAAAGTTTGTATGTCACGAAATAAAGTATCCATAAGGAAAAAAAAAACAATTTTATCATAATAACGTAAACAAAATCGAAATAAGCTTGGAAAGTTTAGCTTGACAGCCTTTTTTGGCGACAATACTTTATGCATCACTTGGTGAATGACTTTTGCCTATGGTCCAATTTATCAGACTTGTCGATGTCCAAAGTAGTTTTTGAGACAGCTTATGATCGTAAATGAAACATGACAACGATTTTTAAAATAATGAGTTAATAAAAAATAAAGTTAATAAAATAAAAAAAACTAGGCATCAAGATAAACATTTTACTTTCGAAAAATTTTATTACACCACTATGACTACCACGGGTGTAAAAACATCCGGTCCACCTTCGTATATCAAAATTTGCGCGTGTTAGTCACTGTTTTTCCTGCGTATTCGGAGGCTATTTTCCTTTTAAAAGAATATACGAAAAAACAAAGCGATCAGTTCGCTATTAAAAAAACTATAGCCAAAAGATTTCGTGACCCGGGTGTAAAAACACCGTTGTAGCCTTTAAGGGTTAAAACTACGCAATGAAGTATTCATCAATTTTATTACGTAAAAATGAGAAAGCTTTTAAGTTTAGCACCCGCGCGAAGTAAAATAAGTGAAATGTAATGGACATGGCAGAAATGACAATAATGTACCGTTTCATAATGGGACCTTATTTAAAACAGTCGCACATGGTCCCGGGGACCGCATTACCCAGGTATTGTTTCAATAACCCCATCCCGACCCCCATACCCCATACCCCTTACGCCCTTACCCCATACACCGCAGCCAAATTAACACACGCGATAATTTATGTCATTACTTTTCGCTTCGAATTTCGCTCCACATTGAAGCTTATTGTTAAGCATGATATAGTATTTTTTTCATTTCACTGTCCTTTAATAAATAAGGTATAAAGTAGAGCAAACTCTCTCTTACTTCAGTATAGTAAATATTATACTACAACTGTGGAAGAGCCATGCTCCGGCACGAACGGGCCGCCTCGACCGGAGAAATACCACAGGCTCACAGAAAACTGGCGTGAAACAGCACTTGCGCTGTGTTTCGCCGAGTGAGTTTACCGGAAGCCCAATCCCCTACCCTATTTCCTTCCCTACCTCCCCTACCCTATTACAGCTGCAGCTCTTCTGATGTTGCGAGTGTCCATGGGCGTACCGCGTAGATATACAGAGGTATAGTTTGATTTGGCGTAAACTAACTCATGCTGGCCATCCGATTGGCCGGTTAAAGGAAGCCGGGAAGGTTATACCTACTCGCCCACAACCACCGACCTCCAGCGCCGCGGGCTCCCCCCCATACCTCCCCTCACCCCTGCTCAAATTTCAAATGGATTAAGTATAACAAAAATTTAAAGACTTTCCCTTAATCAAAAGTTAATATTATTATCCACGATGCCTTATAGTTATTAGTTAGTATGAAATATTAATTGTCTCGGTGTGCAAATCGAATTAAAAATATGGATTGGGAACAATAAAGCGATTTGTTTTGCAAATATTATGTGCCATTTTTAGGGGTCGCCTCCCCCAGGGTCTTCCACTTGTCTCGCTCCAGCGCCACCGTTGGCCAGCCCGGCTGGTACGCCTCCAGCTCATCGCGCCATCTTTTCCTAATGCGTCTCCCATCTTCAGGTACCCACTCTGTCGATATCTTTGCCCAGCGGTCGTCTAATAGAACCAATTATTAATTGAAATATGTCATACATCATAACATTAAAGGCACTCTGATGTCGAGACATGCTGTATTGTAAGCACAGACTTATAATATTTTTTTAAACTATTTGTGTATGGCTGAGCTAACTCAATAAAACATTGTTGTATTGCTTACTACATGGACTATATTGCATTGTTTATTACGTTCGATGAAAACTGCGAAAACAACTCCATCAATTCACAAACAACAACTATTGTTCTGTTTCGTAAACAAACAACGCGTAACCGTGAGCGTTCTCTCAAATGTTTGTTCCAAAACATAAATATGACGCGGATAAAATGCACTCGAACAAACATTTATACGGAGTGTAACAAAACTAAGTATAAAACATAACGATTAGGCATGTGTCCATTATGTACAGTGCTCCCAAAGTGATAATGCGCATAGTTTCGTAATTTTTTGGCAATGGTCGTATTTCCCGAGCGTCGGAAGACGTCGCTGCAAGCGCTGTTTTCAACTTAGGTACCTGAAAAACAGCGCTTTGAAGCGACGTAGAGGCGCCTGACATTGCTTGGGAGTTACCATGCTAACGCCGCGATGGCTTCCGGCCTCAGTGTCACGTATCTTGCGAGAGCAATGCGATAGCAATTATTGGGCGATAATTGCTCCAAAATCGCAATTTCGTATCACGTAACAGCCAAAACAATACGATTGCAATAGAACGCTATGCCTACATTTACGCTATACAAACACCATTGTTTTTGACAACCAGCAATCGATCGCGCGATTATTATTTTTACGTGATAGCCCTGCCGGTCAGTTATAAGACTTATTGACGGACCGGCGACAGCGGCTATATGATATTTACTTATATTTCCTTTGAAAAAGGTGCAAAATGCAAGTGCATTGTTTGGGGCTCTTACGTGTCATGTAGATTCGGGTGTTTTCGTGATTACGACAATTAGCGAAGATTTCCATGCGCATTATTAATTTGGAAGTACTGTACAGTTAACTGTGAAAGTAGCAGCGTTAAAAGAATTGATTTTGAAAGAAGAAATTTATGAAGTTACTGCTTTTTTAAAGAAACATAGCAATCATAACTCTTTTATGCCATGATCACACCTAGCGAGACCTCGGTCGAGCATATCCATAATAAGCATAAGTGCTTGGCCGAGTGCACTGCCATTAGGGCCGCGACACACCGGAATGGCAGCGGCGAGGCGAGCACTCTCAGTGTCATATTATAACATTTCAGTGTCTAATACATAATATCGCTTGAGGAATCGCGGCCGCCAGCGTCCACGAGTGGCCACGGGTGGCCGTAGACTTCTCAAGCGATACTATGTATTACAGTAATGAAGATAAAGTTTAAAATCATATGACACTGAAAGTGTTCGCCTCGCCGCTGCCATTCCGGTGTAGCGCGGCCCCTCGGTATGTGAAATCATGCTCTAAGCGCTGCTACATTCAAAGTGAACTCTATAGTCTATACACCAGACAAATACACAGTACACACCCTAAATAATTTTCACTTAGTTTTGTTTCAACCTGTATAAAATATTTACATAAAAATATATATATTTTTATTTTTAACAACATTTTTAACAAAATCAAGGGGAGCATCGTTGAAAAGGCACAGAGCTGACACAAGCATCAATGAATGAAAGAGGCGAGATTACATGCACGTCGCAGTTCAAAAGCTCTTTTCATGTTGTAACTTGTAATGAGTAAAATTAGATATTTCACAGACAAATTAGTCCACAAAAATAGCCTATGATCCTTCACGACGCCAAAGAATAGGTATATACACTACGCGAAAAGAAGCGACAATTCAGCAATTAATTCATTGTCAGCAAGCACCTGACAATTCTGATTCCCGTTTTCTATTACCCGTTTTTAACCGACTTCCAAAAAACGAGGAGGTCATATGTTCGACTGTGTTTTTTTTTTTTTTTTTTTTTTTTTTTTTTTTTTTTTTTTTTTTTTTTTGTATGTTCAACGATTACTCCGCCGTTTGTGAACCGATTTTCGAAATTTTTGTTTTGTTGTATTAGGTTTCACTCCAATTTGGTACCATGTTCACAAAAGTGGTGACCTGATGATGGGATCCATGAGTAATCGAGGGAACTCCTCGAAATTTATATGGAAATATATGGTGATTTTGGTTTTATGAGAAGCATCCTAAGCATATGCTACCAAAACGCAAGATTTTGCACCGAGGTATACCATGGTTCCGAAGATACTAAGAGAACTCCGGATTCCTTATAGATACAAGTTTGGGGGTTTAGGCGCTGTTTTAAGAACTGAAAGCATATGCTACTATGCAAATTACATTCATCATCATCATCATCATTACCACATTAGGGTCACCGATGTCACCAAAATTGAACAAAACAAATTCATCCTTAAGTCCAGAGCATAAGGCACACATTTGACATTACTTCTGAGAAGTAAGCTGCTTCGATAATTAATATAAATAACATGCATGTCTCACAACAACACATGAAACAACCTAATTTCAACCTTTTGCATTGCGCTTAGCGTTCATAGTACATTAACTGTCTGGCGTCTCGCTTGCTATAATCTGCTAGGGCTGTCAAGCGAGCGGCGCGGCGCGCGCGTTGCCAGGTACCAGACCGGGCGGCGTATTTACAAAGGCTTATACCGTTTGAGTCACGAGCCAGACTCTAATAGATGAGCTTTTGTTTATTTATCTAAGATAGTTTTATAATTATATTTTGTACTCTCAACAAGTGTGTAGTTATGTACATACCTGTTTCTTACCTATTAATTAAAGTTTGTTAGTTAATTAAGTAGTATTTTTTGTCACTTAAGAGCCCGTATTCTCTTTTCTACTGCTCTCTTCACACTCACGCCCGTCTTTCATGTGCCAGGTGAAAAAGGACGATCGCCAAGTTAGCGGGCAGATAGAGGTTTTCTGTTTTTAAACGGTTTTTTATATTAAAGTGGTAAAAAGTAATTCCAACATTTTATAGACGACTTTCTTAACAGTGAATTGTATTTTTTTCATACCGTTAAGACGTCAATACAATTCATAAAAAGGTGATATTCTAAACCTTTTACAGTAAAAATCACAAAACTGTCGCGGGTTTGAGTTGGATTATTTAAAGATACTTAAAAAAAATAAAAAATCTAGCTCCAACACTATATTATAATTGAAATGATCTTACATGTTGTGCATTAAAACTTATAGAAATACTGTATTTTAACTGTTAAATCACGTCTGTAAAATCAGCGAAATCGACAAATTTCGTATACGGACCCTTAAATACAGAATAGAAACGAGTAAGTAATTTCATTACTGTAACATTAAAATAATAAGTAATAACAATTTTCATATAACTATCCACCTACATATTTTTAAAGTTAACAATGACGATGTATTTACCATATCGGTATCAAATTGAATAGCATAATATGTTGCTGCAACGTTAGAAACAATTTAGCTAATCTCTTTCTAGGCGATTTCGGTCATTTTCTGTACTAAAACAGATAAGTGTTTTGTCAAGTTTTTGTCTAACAAAAGCTAAGCCAGTTCAGTTTGCGCTTTCACTCTAATGATATAGCCTTTGTAAATTCGCGACCGGGCGCGCACTAGCGGCCGAGCCGCAGCGGCGCGCGGCGACGGCCATCGAGATAGATAATATATTAATATTATACCTTAGTATGCAACCGCCATAGACGGTAGACCTCGCGCACCTGGGATCCAATTCCCAGAACATGAGAAAAGTTCATCTTCGAATAAAATACCGAATAATGAGATTTTTACGAGCGTAACACAGTTTGTCTATTTTCAAAACTTCACACTCAAAATTTTTCGTGCAAAGATCGCTCGAGTCGAACGAGTGGGGCCGGTTATTAATAGATGTCCGAATTCGTATAACACCACAATGTGGCCGCTTGGCAGTTGAAGCGTTCGAGACCGGTCTCTGCACGATACTTATGATTTGTTGCTAATAGTTTGTATCCTTCGATCGTGGATTCTTGGAAATATATTGTTATTCTATTGTGTCTCGCTCACCGGTGAGCTTGTAATAAGATACGTAAAATAATATAATACAGGTGTATTATTCTACGTACCATCGAGGAAATTGATTCCTATGCAATAATTGATAGACCAACTTTATTTGGTCGAATATGTCAATTCAATGTTAATTGTGATCTGTCGGCTGGGTTTGACGTAACGCAACCAAACTGCTCCCCGATCTGCATAGGAATCAACTTCTTTGATAGTACATAGTACGCGATAGTTTACTACTTACTAGGTAACTAAAAACTAAAAAGAGTGAAATTATTATTTTTAACAAAAAATTAAAACCGACTTCCAAGGTAAAAACAATAACATCCTTATAATATGAACTAAAAAGTATTAAATAATTTTTCCTATCGAATAGTGCCTTTTTCCGAATTCGGCAAAAACTCAACTATTTCTGTACTCAATCCTTCATAATTTTGAAGTCGGTGCCAGTTACAAATGTTTCAAATATTTTGGCAGACTGAAGATTCAGCTATATCTGGTACCGACTTCAAAATGATGAAGGATTGAGTACAGAAATAGTTGAGTTTTTGCCGAATTCGGAAAAAGGCACTATTCGATAGGAAAAATTATTTAATACTTTTTAGTTCATATTATAAGGATGTTATTGTTTTTACCTTGGAAGTCGGTTTTAATTTTTTGTTAAAAATAATTTCGTAATAATGAAGCATTTTCCCGCGGTAAAAAGTACCTGTGTTCATGAGGGTTAATGTCGGCTTCTAATGGTAAAATAATTTTTCAAATCGTCCAGTAGTTTCGGAGCTTATTCGTTACAAACAGACAAAAAATTAACAATAAAATCTTTCCTCTTTATAATATTATTATAATTTATCAAACAAATATTTTAAAATTTAGATTTATACCTATTATGAATAATAATTTTTATTTTTATAATTAATAAATTTAAGTAATTTAATTTTAAGATTATTATTTTATTATTATATTATATTGTATTACACATAATATATAATTTAAATACATATTTCTTTTGGCACAACTCACAAGTCTAAATTCCATTTCGGTGTCAACCATAGCGGTGTACACGTTCCGTTCAAGGTCACCGGCGCGAGAGCGCTCATGTACACGGAGTGTCGCCCCTCCGCCCCTCAAGATTTGGGCGTAGAAAACCATACTAATGAAAAATAAAATATTTGTTTACTTACCTTATTATGACGGTATCTTATTTTTATTTTTTTACGTCTTTCACTTATGTCAATGTGATTCAACGAATGAACGGATAAATGAACGAATGACTTGTGGAATCTAGTTAAAATATGGTAACAATATTACGACACGGCGACGTAAATTAGAAACCGAATGTGACTGCGTCGACTTGTCCCCAATTTTAGTTGCAGCGACTTCTCTTTATGAAACGGCGACGCGATTAAGTGTCGAGAACAAATAAGTCTTAGCATAAGGTGTCGAAACCGTTACGTCAAGATCCCAAAAATGGCTATATGGGTAGTATAAACTGGTATGAACTAAAACTTTTTTCTATGTATTAAACATTTTGATCATGAATAGAAATTAGAACGTGGTGGTACTTGGTAACTTATGTCAAGTAAATGATAATGTAAAATTTTGTCCTCCAGAACATTTAATATTATGAATGAACTATTCTGAATGATTCTACCTGTGACCACGGCAGCTAGAAAACAACCAAACCGTTGGAAATAAGAAAAGTGAAATCTGGCAATTGCCAATGTTTCCGTGGTACTTAAGAGCCCGGGTAACCCTCGAAATTCTCATACATACGTAATACCAAAATCATTTTGTCATACGAAAATATTTAACATGTTTGAGTTATTTTTCAGCTTAAAATAGTAATTACCTAGGTTCCTGAACAAAAATTAACTTCAAAATATTTAAACACTAAAAAAAAATTTTTTGTGTATAATTTTTTTTTACTAAATTTACTACTAAATATTTAAACACTAAAAAATAGAGTAAAATGCTTAAAAATATATAAATAAATAGTAAATTTACTACAAAATATTTTAATACTAAAAAATATTTTTTAGAGTTGAAATATTTTGTTGTAAATTTAATATTTATTTATATATTTTTTAGTGTTTTGCTCTATTTTTTAGTGTTTAAATGTTTAGTAGTAAATTTAGTAAAAAAAAAATTATACATAAAAAAATTTTTTTGGTGTTTAAATATTTTGAAGTTAATTTTTGTTCAGGAACCTAGGTAATTACTATTTTAAGCTGAAAAATAACTCAAACATGTTAAATATTTTCGTATGAGAAAATGATTTTGGTATTACGTATGTATGAGAATTTCGAGGGTAACCCGGCCTCTTAAGTAAACGTCGTCGTTTCAGGAAGTAATTGAAAAATAATTATGTCAAGAGGCAACCCCTTGGCTCCGCCCCTGCTTTTACAGCCCACGAGGCCTCCGGGTAACTACGCGATACGCAACTGATTACATTGAGACGTAGCAGCTATCGAGCTGTTTATGAGACCGGGAGATAGCCTCAGGCTTAAGACAACGAAACAACTAAAAACTACAAATTACAATACAAAACAATAATACAGTCTAAATACAGTTGATTAAAAATGTATTTTGATTATAAATTAGGCGATGTGAATTCAATGACTTCGGAAGCGTATTATCTAGATTATTATTGTTTTTTTGGGGTTCCACAGTTAGAGATAAACTACGATAACATGGCGCGCCCCTCCAAATTACTGTTTCAATGTGTGTAGTTACATCTTTATGAAAAACTTTGTATGTAGTAAGTATTCAAGCAATCAACAGTACTCGTAATATTTCACTTAATGTCACTTATTACCTAGATTTGTTGGTCAACTATTCATAACTAGCCTACCGCGCAACTCGACAACAACTTGACAACGCACTTCAAACGATTTGAATTTTGGAGGGGCGCGCCATATTATCGTAGTTTATCTCTGCTGCCTACTAGCACATACAGCAACTAATCCGACCTAAATCCGACATATTGCACACGTCTAAGAATATAAAATAATAATAATAGCTCCCACACCGGTTTCGGTGACGGTGGGCTACGCAAGAGTAATTTTATAGTGTCCTTGTGTGTGCACAGTACACAAGAGCACTCTCTATTCCTTTACTCTCATAACCCAGTGGGACGGAAGACCGACACGACCGGCGAGAGATCAGGCGCAGGACCGACTTCTTACATGCCCATCCGACGCATGGATCATCTTACTTGTCAGACAATCAGGTGATCAACCTGCATTGTCCTAACCAAAGGAAATAACATGTTTCCAACCCGAGAATCGAATCCACGACCTCCGAGGCAAGAGCCGCGCTCTATACCACTAGACCACGGAGGCATCATCATCAGAATATCTACAGAAATGTTGTCAAACGTCGAACAAAACTTTTTATTTACTGCTTGTTCTATAATGCTCCGTCGATTGCATCCTTGTAGATCTATAAAACCGATGAGAAGATGTCAATAATATCGTTTACTTATACAGGTACCGATCGAGATCCTATCTCAATCGCATGACGCATCGCTAATTAATAATCAGATTGAATCTGTGTTTGTGTCGGTCTGCTTGTGGGAAGATGATCGCTAATTACTAACCTGAGACTGTTTGAGCAGATTATCGAATCTAAATAATATGTACTACGACTATAGCATTTATTATTAACATGTTAGGGTGAAGCCAAACGAGCGTAATTTGTGAGCTGTTCTGCCGCGTAAATACCTTTTCATACAAATCATGACTCACAAAATTACGCTCGTGTGAATCAAACAGGAATTTTGTATGAAATTGAATGCAGCAGAATTCTGCCGAACCAAAATTCTGCAACTCACAAGTTACAACTCACTTTACGCTCGTTTGCTTCGCCCTTATAGCTGCCACGCGCCGTCACCGAACACGTAGAAATTCAGTAGTTCCCTTATTGCTACTTATGTTCTATCCATGCATACTAAAATTATAAATGCGAAAGTGTGTCTGTCTATCTGTCTGCCGAATCTATTTTGCTGAAATAGTATATGGAAATAATTTGATTCCCGGAAAGGATATAGGATACTTTTTTTCCCGAAAAAATTTACGGGTCCCGCGACAATAAACTAATTTTACATAATCTACTGTAATATTATGATATGTAAAAATGACGCTATCGTTTCTAGATATTATATTATAATATTTGCGATGGTGATTTCACGTGATTTGGTAGCGTAGAGATCAACTACGATAACATGGCGCGCTGTTATGGGGTACTTTCTAGACCCCTTTTTAAAAAAGATTTATTTTACAAACTAAAATAGAGAAATAGAAAAAACACAGAATTAGTAACTTCGGCACACGACCGTCAACGAAATAGGATGGATAGAGACTGACTGGGAACTTGGGAGGATGTTTATATAAAGGGAGTAGGATTGCTGATGAGGATGGAAAGAATATGGATAGGGCTTAGGTAAGGGAAAAGGCTAACAAGGATAGGATATAACACCTCCCCCGGCCAGGACTAAACTTCGGGGAGAACCGAAGTTTGGTTAGGTGAGACAGGGTCTGTGACAGGAGATTGGGAATGGATTCTACACCTGGGAGAAGCTGGATTGAGGTTTGTATCTGGATTTACTGAGGAACTAGGATTGGGTAAGTTAAGGGTTAAGGAAGGCGAAGTTTGAGTTTGACGGTTGTGCCCCTTTATTAAAAGATAAACTTTAAAGATAACATAACATAAGACTGCAATGATTAGAATTAAAGTGATTATAGAGTAATGAGCCTCGTATCTAATTATTGAGTGTTTATTAATTATTTTGTCTGTTTCTTGTGCTATTGATTTTAATTTTGTTTTTGCCTCTAGGGTAAATGCGTCTAAATCTATATTTTCGAAATGGATAGGGGGCTCATCACTTTTACTTAATTTAAGGTTATCAAGCGTACAGCATGTATCATTACAAAAGTACAGTATATTTACAAAATCTACCTTCACAGAATAGGAATTTGAAATAAGTCTTGTGTTTTTACAGTAGGCTGTGCATCCTGTAGGCAAAAAGAAGAATCCTGTACCAATTATGTTTAATTTTACAATGGTTTGGTTAATACATTCGACATAGAGTTTATTAGTTTCTGTTTGTACAAAAATCCACTTATTGTTTGTTATTTCTTTCCAGATATCTAAATGTCCTTCGATAAAATCCGTTTTGCATTGTAGCGGTACACTATTCGAAACTTTAGTAATAAGTTCACTTTCACAATTAGGGTTTGCACTAGTCGAGAATATCGTTGTTACGTCACACACGTAGGAGCCTTGGTCTATTGTCGCACATTTTTCGAGTGACTCTAGTACACAATATTCTGATTTGGAATTATCTATAGCTATATACTTATTATTGGGTATTATATAACTAAATACATTATGATTGATACTACTATGGGCAACAGGCAGTGGTATGTTATGGTATATATCGAATACACTGGTTGATACTAATGGTATCCTTAGTACAAAAGTAATCCTATTATTTAAACTAAAACTCATAACACTAGATATATTGATAAGTTTAAACATATTACTTAACTCTAGGTCCATTGGAAGTTGTACAGTTCCAGATAAGTATCTATGATTATCAATCAACTCCTGGTACAACACAGATGGAGGTAAAATGGCTGGATGTATAATATTCTGACTGCTAAACATTATTGCGTTCATTATATCTTCTAGTTGAAATGACAATGTTAACATGGCTGCTTCCAAACTGCTCAAAATTGAATTTATTTCAGTTCTTATGTAAAGTTCATTAACTATTGTGGATAAATTACTTACTTTAGCTGCAAAATTATCAATAGTTAGTATAAGGTTTGCTTCGTTCGATTTTATTTTATGTAATGTAAAGTTAAATTCCGTTAATGTAGATGTTGTTATTAAGATATTTTCTTTCAATAGGGAACTCAATTGTTTTTGATCATTTTGAATAGTTTGGATTGCATTGTCATACTTTACAGCATCATCTTCGTCCAAAGTTCCAAAGATAGTCTTGGAGATCATTCCAATACCACCAAGCCATGCCCCTCGCCTGGCTCTATTACTGGTCAAGTGAGATATGGATGCAAAGTCGGAAACTAATTCATTATATCTAATAGTTAAGGGTTCTAATATACTTAAGCATTTTAGATTCATTTCATTTTGGTTTTCCAAACGATGGCATGTGAAGCGTAGCGTGCCTAATACGGAATTAAGGTTTTTTATGTGCGGTTGTATAAATGATATGTCACGAGGGGTCACCACGTCGAGGTATCCGGTTCTTATTTTAAGTTGTCCGATTGGGTCAAAGTATATACCAGGACTTGATTTGATTTCTTTAACATATTCTTGGCTGTCCAAGGCCCATCCACTGTAATAAAATTTTTAAAATAATGTTATTATATGCTAATCTCTTTATATTCACTAAACTATGATCTTATATTTATCTTCTTAACTACTAAGATTTGGACTCGTTTGAGTTGGTACTGAGTCTTGGACTTCAGCAAGTTTGACTTCATCGTAATGATGTCTTACGTGGCGTCTATTTATTAATAGAGACAATGTATGGTTACCGTGTATCTTAACCACCTTGTATGGTCCTTTCCATACAGGCGAAAGAGCTTTTCTTAATCTTAAGTGATTTTTCAAGTATACGAAATCACCAACTTTATATTCTACGACTCGAGTTTGCGAATCATAGTACTTTTTTGAAGCTTGTTTTGATTTATTAATGTGTTCTAGGGCATTTTCGCGAGTGTATTTTAAGCGATGTTGTAGCATTTTTACATATTCGGGATAGGTTGTAGAAGAGATGTCGTTATATACAGATGTTGGGATATGTGATTTGTGTCCAAACAATAATTCGTAAGGCGAGTAATGTGTGGTGGAATGAATGGCGGTATTATATGCTAGTACAGCCGTATATACATATCGTGACCAATTGTCCTGATTTTCATTAATGTAGGATTTGAGATATTCCTTCAGAGTGGAATGTGATCTTTCCAAAGCGCCTTGAGTTTGTGGATGATACGGAGATGAGAATAGATGTTTAATTTTAAATAATTCGCAAGTTTTACTGAATAGTTCTGCGGTAAAATTTGTACCTTGGTCTGTAAGTATTCGTTTCGGAATTCCAAACAGCGAGATACAATGTACAAGACACTCACTAGTTTCTTCGGCAGTTATGCTGCGCATAGGGTAAGCTAAACTGAATTTGGTAAGATCGTCTTGCATTGTTAGAATATATTTTAGCTTCGCGGTTCCACATTCAGGGAGAGGTCCTACTACGTCTATCGCTAGTCTCTCAAAAGGAGCTGTGGATGTAGATGTTATAACCATAGGTGCACGATTGATTTTGCGTAATGCTTTATTAGTCTGGCATGATGAACAATTTTTTACGTAGGCTTCAATGTCGCTACGCATATTCTTCCAGAAATATTTTTCTTTAATGCGGCTAAGCATTCTACTACTTCCTAAGTGTCCGGCGATAGGAAGATCGTGGTTTTCTTTTAAGATTTTCTGGATTTCTGATGGAACAGGATAGATTATATTATTATGATAAACATGAATGGTGATATGTGTTCCATCAAAAATGTGGCTAAGCATATTATATATTTTGACAAAAGAAAGCCTATCAAATGGATTTCGGAAATCTGTTATACTTATGTCATTAACAGATGGATAATTTAACATTATTTGGTTTCTTATGTTTTTTAGAGATCTAAAGATATCTGGATATGTAGAGGAATCAAAGTGGTGTACTTTAGTGAAAAGGAATATATAAGTTTTATTGTTGTTTTCGAGAGGTAAGTAATCGAAAAGGGATCTCTCTTGTTTTTCAAATGTTTCACGGACAGATGCAGGGCAATTATTAATTATTTCCTGAACGTATGGGATGGATTCATCCATATCAATTGACGTGGGGATTATTATAAGTTTCTGAGGTCCCTTAAGGGGATTCTCATTATGTTGTATTACACGTGTGTCATTAGATTTATTATTTAAATTTAAGAATTTTGAATATGATTCATCGTTTTTATCCTTTTCAGGTTGGTTCGGCTGCGGAGGACTTGAGGGTGGATAATCAGGTGAAGAAGGAAGAAGCGGCGAAGGCGGATTTGAAACTACGGGTTCATTTACAGGATTGCGGAGTACGGGAGAAGGTGAAGGAACACTTGGATTATTTGTTGTTTCAGGTTCTCGGGGAGACGATGGATTTAAGTCTAGTGGGGGAGGAGTTTGTAGATCAGGTTCAAGAGTTTGTTGGCTCGTGCCAGGTTCTGGTTCTATTAGTTCAGTCTCATCAGGATCAAAGGATGTGGGGGATATAAGTAAATCCATCAGATCTCGGTCTAAGGTGTTTGAATCTATTTCTCCAGTACTGCCATTTGCAGGAGGGTCTTTCTGTGGCAAAACAGGGTTAACAGGATATCGGGAAAGTGCGTCTGCTGCGGAATTTAATTTTCCTTTTTGGTAAACAATATCGTATTCGTATTCTAGAAGTTGAAGTCGCCATCTTTGCATTTTGCTACTCGGGTCAGTGTGATTAAACAGCCATTTTAATGGTCGATGGTCTGTTACAATAGTGAATTTGCGGCCAAATAAGTACGGTCTGAATGTTTTGCATCCCCAAACTATAGCCAACAGTTCCTTTTCTGTTGTGCTATAGTTGATTTCACTTTTGCTTAATGTTCTAGAGGAATAAGCTATGGGATGGTCTTTACCAACAGGACCTTGAGAAAGGATGGAAGATATAGCATAATTAGAGGCATCGCAAGTTAGGTTAAAAGGTTTCGTAAAATCCGGATATATGAGTACAGGAGCGGTTAGAAGTCTAGTTTTTAGAGTTTCAAAGGATAATTGATGTTCGTTTGTCCAGTCAAACGGCACATCTTTTTTAAGGAGTGATGTTAGAGGTTTTGAGGTTTTAGAAAAGTCAGGAATGAAGCGTCGATAATAAGATATTAGTCCTAAAAAGGATTTGATGTCTTTTATATTGATAGTATCTTTTTCTAATGTAGGGCTCCGGGATAAACAGGAGCGTTTAATCAAGCTAACTGAGGATCCTGAATCTACGAGTAAGCTCAACGGAAGATCAGATATGGAAGACTCTATTAGAACATGAGGTAAGAGAGTTTTTGTTGGGTCATTTGTTATTTCGAAAACATTTGATTCTTTGGATTTAGTATTTTTTTTTGTATTATCAGGTTTGGTATTGAGGATGTTGGATTTATAAGTTGATTTCGAAATTTTAGTAGGATCATTGATTGTAGTATTAGATTCAGAGGATTCAGTGGATTCAGCAACTGCAACGTTGGATTTAGGAGATTCCGTGGATTCAGCGACTGTAATGTTGGATTTGGGAGATTCAGTGGATTCAGTGACTGTGATGTTGGATTTAGAAGATTCAGTGGATTCAGCGACTGTAATGTTGGATTTAGGAGATTCAGTGGATTCAGCGACTGTAGTGTTTGATTTGGGAGATTCAGTGGATTCAGCAACTACAGTGTTAGACTTAGAAGATTTAGAGTTTGTTAATTTATTTTTCTTAATATTATGATTTCGTTTCTTGGTGTCGGCCGTACTGTCGTGTCCCGTGCGACACCGCCACGAGACAGTGTTTAGTTTTTTGGGTTGTCTACTGTGTCGTAACCAGGTTCTTCTGGCATTTGGACGGTGAACGGGTTTTGTGTGTCATCGTTCACGTAATGTGTATTGAATTGAATAGGTCTAATTCTGGGATTGTTATTGTTGTTTTGTTGTTCTTGGTTTGTTCTGTACCTGTTATTATTATATTCTCGCTTTCTGCAATTTTCGATGCTATGACCTGGGTTTTTGCAATATCTGCAGAATACAGTCTGTGGCATAGGCGGACGAATACGTTGGATTGTTGGATTTATTGGTGTTGGAATTTTCTTTTGAAGCATATTTTGAATCTTTTCTTCGCTTAATGCTAAGTTAATGGCTTCGTTCAGATTTTGAGGGTCCCTACACCTAACCATGTTTGAAATATTTGGTTTGAGTCCTAATAAAAACGTGTGTAAGGCTAAATCCTCCATGGAGGCCACTCTACCTGGGAGTTCTTTCTTTGACTTGCTAGCAATTGAAATTTCAGTCAGTAATTTTGACAGCGAGATTTCGATTCTTAATGAATATTGGTGAATTGGTTCATCAGGTAATTGTTTACAGTTTTGTAACTCTGCAAGTAAATGCGTATAATGCTTTTTCTCTCCGAATTGGGTTTGTAAAAATTCCTTTAATTGGGACCAGTTAGAAAATTCTTTAATAGATACTGCACTGTCAGCCTTGCTCTCTAATTGGGACTGGATAAATTTAAATATGATATTTTTTTGACTGTCATTTCCGAGATTAATTGCATTATCGCAGTTTGTTATGAATGACTGAAGTTTTTCTCGGGACCCATCGAAGGGTTTTATAAATTTAAAAAGGACTCCAGTAGGAATTGCATCGTGATCATCAGAAACAGCTGCAGCGCGCGAGCTTGCTGCTGTGCAGCAGGGGGTTTTGTTTGCCCCTCTTTTGCTTGACCTAGTAACCGGGCCAGACGGAGCAGGCGGCGGTGGACAAAGACAGTCCATTTGTGCCTCATCCTCCTCCAAGGCGACCTCTGGTTTTGGACTCGGTGCTCGACTTTCGGACATTGTGTAAAAGTAAAATACCTAGTACGCAAATTATAAACAAAACTAAAGCTAATGCTTAATCTAGAAATTTAACATCGATGTAAATATATCGTGGTAAATCTATGTAAGATTATTTTATATCAATGTACTAGAGTCACTTACTGCGACAGGAATGCGGCGATAAGAACGGCTCGTATAAACATCCCGTGCGTCCCGTCGGCTGCTGGGCGTTCTCGGAACTCAGAGCGCTGAACTCAGCGAGATTGACGTAATCGTCAATTCTTGGTTGCTCGAAATTTCAGGAACCACAGACTCGTTGCACAGATTTAGGCTTTAGCACAGGTTTAGGATTTAGTAGTACTTTAGGTTGGAATTTAGAACACTGATTTGTTTCACTGGTTTTCCACTTTGAGTTTGAACACTGGGCACTGAATATAGTTCAGTTTTATTAATAGTTCAGTTCGCGAGGCGTACCTGGGACTTTTAAAAATCCCCTTTAGCTGCCACCATTAATGTTATGGGGTACTTTCTAGACCCCTTTTTAAAAAAGATTTATTTTACAAACTAAAATAGAGAAATAGAAAAAACACAGAATTAGTAACTTCGGCACACGACCGTCAACGAAATAGAATGGATAGAGACTGACTGGGAACTTGGGAGGATGTTTATATAAAGGGAGTAGGATTGCTGATGAGGATGGAAAGAATATGGATAGGGCTTAGGTAAGGGAAAAGGCTAACAAGGATAGGATATAACAGCGCCCCTCCAAAATTCAAAACGTTTGAAGTGCGTTGTCAAAACGTTTGAAGTGCATTGTGTTGCGGGGTAGGCTAGTTATGATTAGTTGACCAACAAATCTTGGTAATAAGTGACTGAAATAAAGTAACTGAAATATTACGTACGTACTGTGCTTGGTTGAATACTTACTACATACAAACTCTTTCATAAGGATGTGACTACACACATTGAAACAGTCATTTGGAGGGGCGCGCCATGTTATAGTAGTTGATCTCTCCATAATATTATGAGTTATGACTTTAATCTACATAAATAATAAGTCAAATCTTACATAATTTTGATATAATTATGTATGCTGAACATGGATGCTATGTATAAAGTAAAAGTTTATAGGGATGAATCTCTCTTCTCTCTTTACCTACTAGAATTAGATGTGGTGTGATTTGAAGAATGTGTCCCTGTGCCGCTGTATCGCATTTAAGTCTACCTCGGCAGTTCTAAGTGCCAGCACAACAAGCCAATTCCATTAAGGTCTCATTATATATGCGAGGACGCTCAAACCGAGCACTTTAAAGCGGTGAGAGCAACAGACGACCAATAAAAAGCCTCCGAATGCAAATGAAAAAGATTCATCGAGAGTGAACTAAGAAATAAAATATCAGTTATTTATATATAGCTTATAAAGCAACTATAATTCATAACTTAGCTATGAATCACTGGAAGCCAAACCAAATAAAATAAAAAAGTAACGAGTTCATTTCATAATTTCATTCAGCAATGTCTTTACACAAAGCGAAATACATTTTCAATGAAGGTTAGTTAGAAATGAGGTCACTCGTTGCATCTCAGAATATGTTTCATAGGTCCATATTATATAGCTTACTTCATTCGGTTCAAATGCTTTTAGAATCTCTTGAAATGGAGCGGCACAATATTATGATGATAACATCTGATAGCAACGCTGCGTGATCACAAGAAAGTGTTTGACACACTGACCTCTATAATAATAACTGTCACATGATGCTTCTAACAAGGACGAAAATGGGACGAAAGATCTATGGGATATCCACGTTATGAAGCTATTCTTAAAACTTTTCAATTAATTAATTTCATCAAAGTGTTGGTACGATAAGGTTATGTACCTTATAACATCATCAATAGGAAGAAAAAGTCAGCAAGTTTATAAATCTATAACCCCACTACAACTATAACCGAATGAAATATTGAAAAAACTGCACATACTTTTTTGATATAGACGGTCAAAATCTTTATCTCACATTTATAGTCATTACCCTTTTTTTCGGCTTCGCCGTAGTTGGGTTAGAAGGATCAAGGTCGCCGCAGTCGTACTTTCTTATAATATCAGTTTCGGGGTCATGTTTTTTACTAATATGTATTCTGTGTCATGTCACCTGTAAGTATAGTAAGTACCTCCTGCATCTATAATAATTTGGGTTATACACGTGTTGATTGTTCTAGAAATTATTCATAGAACCATTAAATATTATGTTCCATTTAGGGTTCCATACCCAAAGGGTAAAATCGGGACCATATTACTAACACTCTATATCTGTCCGTCTGTCTGTCTCCACTCTCCAGACTGTATCTCAAGAACGGTAATAGCTGGAGAGTTGTAGTTTTCGCATATTACGTATTTCTGTTGCTGATAATATTATGACGACAATTACAAAAAACAAAATACATGATCCAGTGATTTTTTTTTGCAATTTCTTGTTCGATATCAATAATGGCACTTGAAATGTTTACAAAATACTCAGTTGTATTTACACTTTAGTAATAATAATTAATAACAAAATGAAAATGAAAGAAATAATAATTAAGGGGTCCCATAAAAAATTACTATTTTTGCTCTATAATAATAAAGGTACAGAACCCTTTGTGCGTGAGTCTAGCTCGCACTTGGCCAATTTTTCGAGAGTTGTACACGTCATACACAGCAAAATGTGATTTCAAATTCTGTTAGTCTATGATTTATCACTCTTCAGAGTGAATACAGAGTGATGGAACGTAGTAGGGGCCACTCGCCCCTCAATACTAGTTAGCGCTTTCATCTGCTTTAGTGGATTAACCAGAGTTGTATTGCGTGCAAAATCTATTAAGGCACTTCTGTAATAAAAGTCAAAGTCTCATCCGAAACTAACAAGCCAAGAGTAAATTCTGTCTACATTTAGTGTTCCTGTTCATTTGTAATAAATTCAAATTTTATTAATTTTTCTCAATTTCGAACCACAATGTTTTATAGAAATCAATAATTATAGTGTATTAAGTGATTATTATCATACTCGTATATGGATTTGTAGACCAAATTTTACCAATATTTTATACCATCTATTTGTCGAAGCCACGAGATAACCGACTAAGTATTATTTCCATTAATTTATTCCTAGAAAAGTATTTGTTATTATTATAAAGTTATTGTTACTTTGTACGTATTAATTATTGTTATTTAATAAGTTATACATACCATTCAATCGTTTCGGGATGATATAACATCCTTATAATATGAACTAAAAAGTATTAAATAATTATTCCTATCTAATAATGCCTTTTTCCGAATTCGGCTAAAACTCAACTATTTCTGTACTCAATCTTCATCATTTTGAAATCGGTACCAGATGAATCTTCTGTTCTCTGACAGAATATTGGAAACTTTTGGAACTGGCACCGACTTCAAAATTATGAAGATTGAGTACAGAAATAGTTGAGTTTTAGCCGAATTCGGAAAAAGGCATTATTAGATAGGAATAATTATTTAATACTTTATAGTTCATATTATAAGGAAGTTATTATTGTTTTACCTTGGAAGTCGGTTTTAATTTTTTGTTAAAAATAATAATTTCACTCTTTTTAGTTACCTAGTAAGCAAACGCGTACTATACGCAGAATAATACACCTGTATATTATTCTACGTATCTTATTACAGTCACACTTACAAAATATTATAATATCAGCTGCAGCCTGCAGATAATTTTAAACAATACATTAAAAAATATCGAAGTGAACACGTGTGACGTGCTAAGTAGCCGGTCACCGGACTAGTTTAAATAGGCTGGCACTCGCTCGACATGTGCGACAAGCACACGCAGCGCACATAGTACCTCCGTGAGTAATTTGTATTCTGTGCATAGTACCCGGCCCGCGCCCGCGCCGCCGTGCCGCTTGCTTGAGAGCCCTGGCAGATATGCGATGCGATGCGTTATTATACTATAAACGCTAAACGCAATGCAAAAGGTTGAAATTAGGTTGTTTTCCAGAATATCTCGGCGAAGTGAAACAGAAGTTACATTATCGAAGCAACTTTAACTTCTCAGGAGTAATGTCAAATGTGTGCCTTATGCTCTGGAGATAAGGTTGAATTTGGTGACATTGATGACCCTGACCTGGTAATGATGATGATGATGATGATGATGATGATGATGAATGTAATTTTCATAGTAGCATATGCTTTCAGTTCTTAAAACAGCGCCTAAACTCCCAAACTTGTATCTATAAGGAATCCGGAGTTCTCTTAGTAGCTTCGGAACCATAGTATACCTCGGTGCAAAATCTTGCGTTTTGGTAGCATGTGCTTAGGATGTTTCTCATTAAACCAAAATCACCATATGTTTCCATATAAATTTCGAGAAGTTCCCTCGATTACTCATGGATCCCATCATCAGGTCACTTTTGTGAACATGGTACCAAATTGGAGTGAAACCTAATACAACAAAACAAAAATTTCGAAAATCGGTTCACAAACGGCGGAGTAATCGTTGAACATACAAAAATAAAAAAAAGTAAAAAAAAAAAAAAAAATATCCACAGCCGAACATATAACCTTCTCGTTTTTTGGAAGTCGGTTAAAAAGTAAAATGAAACGTTAAAAAAGAGATTGATATTTATTCCATTCCAGCTGGGAATAATGGAATTTTCGTGTTAAGTTTGGATTAAATTTTCTTCAAAATTAATTTCGAAGGCAATGTTTTTGAGGGCCGCAATGAGGGTAGTTTAATTAAATATTAAAACAGGGACATAATAATTGAGATTGACGCTATCTGTAAACTAAACCGTCCAAATCCCAAGCTCGGCTTCCGATGTTATCCTTTCAATCCATTTATCCACCAGATATAAATCAAAGTAAATGGGAGGAATCAATAAGTGTTGCTATCAAAGACGATCCTTTAGGTTCGGTTCCCAGGCCCCTGTGACCCCTGACTTAGTAGGTTATCCTTGAGATCTCATAGTAATAGCTAGGTCAAATTACACCATCTCCAAAGCGAGATCAGAGGATCAGAGTTCTTAGTCAAAATACATTCTCCAGTTTCGATAAAAACCGGCCAAATGCGTGTCGTGTACAACATATAAAATGTGTTGTGTACAACAGGGCCAATTATAGCAATCAAGATTTTGTTTGCAGAATGTAGTTAAACCAGACCATTGGCATCACTCACCTAACTGAGCCCAAGACCTTCCGGGGAGTCGCGACCCACAGGTTGAAAAGCTGTGGAATAAATGATTGTGACGTGTAAAATAATCCCGAAGGTCATATTAGCAGGTTAAGGTAGGAACCTTTTTGTATTATCAGGGCGAGCGAAGCGAGCCCTAGTTATATTTCACAAGTCATACTTTTGTGGTATACTTTACGTAAAAACTATCACGCCTATTGATGTGTGCTTTAACATAGTAAGTTTTATTTATATGTAGATGTGTTATCATTGGTCAGATAAGGTTTGGTTATTATCTGATTAAATATAATTCAAAGGTGACTGACTGACTGATATAGTGATTTATCAACGCACAACCCAAACCACTGGACGGATCCGGCTGAAATTTGGCATGCAGGTTGGTGTTATGACGCGGACGTAGGCATTCGCTAAAAATAACTTTAATCAATTCTACCCCAACGGGATAAAATAGGGGATGAAAATTTGTGTGAAACTTTGTCAACTTTAAATCGATCTGACTGAGACTTTGATACATAATTAATAATAATAGTTTTTAACGCGAGTGAAGTCGCGACTCGCGAGCAAAAGCTAGATAAAATATAAAAAATTTAGAAGTGTCAAGGGACACCCGGATGGAACGAAGTTATTAAAAAACGCCATTTATTGATGCCCAGGAATACCAACAACGACACTTTTGTGGAATTATAATAAAATTTATGTATTTAAACGTCCGGTAGATGTCACTGTTTATTCTCAAAAACGCCATCTAGTTGACTCACAGGAATACTATCAACGCCTTCTGCCCCTAATAAGCAGGTACTTATAAAAAAGTGTCGAGGTCAAACTGTAGTTCGGTCTAGCCTCCTTTCGCAATGCCGAACGCACCGTAAGGAACTTCGTTCCAAAAAAACTGCCTTAAGAGCCCGGGCTACCCTCAAAATTCTCATACATACGTAATACCAAAGTCATTTTCTCATACGAAAATATTTAACATGTTTGAGTTATTTTTCAGCTTAAAATAGTAATTACCTAGGTTCCTGTACAAAAATAAACTTCAAAATATTTAAACACTAAAAAAAAATTTTTGTGTATAATTTTTTTTTACTAAATTTACTACTAAATATTTAAACACTAAGAAATAGAGTAAAACACTAAAAATATATAAATAAATAGTAAATTTACTACAAAATATTTAAATACTAAAAAATATTTTTACAGTATAAATACTTTGTAGTAAATTTACTATTTATTTATATATATTTTTAGTGTTTAAATATTTAGTAGTAAATTTAGTAAAAAAAATTAAAACACAAAAAAATTTTTTTTAGTGTTTATATATTTTGAAGTTTATTTTTGTACAGGAACCTAGGTAATTACTATTTTAAGTTGAAAAATAACTCAAACATGTTAAATATTTTCGTATGAGAAAATGATTTTGGTATTACGTACCTATGTATGAGAATTTCGAGGGTAGCCCGACCCCTTAAAGAATTATTACTACGCAGAAAAACGGCGCAAGCCCTTTACCTCAGGAAAATTAAACATTCGACCACGGAATAATTTGCATAGAGCTGAAAATTAGTGAAGACGTTAAATACACCATTATAAATAAACCCTCAAAATTCCCCGGCGATCCTCCTTGTGCTAAAAATTTTATTCAAGGCCAAAGGTATGAAAATGAGGTTTTTCCCGTTTTTTTCCCAAACTGTACATTTCATCACAAGAGTGTAGATCATAGAATTTTCTACAAAAAATATTCGGATACTTTTTTCATACGACTTACCATTCCTTATAAATGGCGGGCTTAAAGTTTGGGAAAATCATATCTATACTTATATTATAAATCTAAAGAATTTGTGGAGCTACTGCTTTGAATTGAAGAATTCATTTTTTGTTGGATAATCTTATTTATCGAGGAATTCCTTCATAAAAAGGCCGGAAACGCACTTGCAACTCTTCTAATGTTACAGTGTCCATGGGCGATGGCAGTTGCTTTCCGTCAGGTGACCCGTCTGCTTGTTTGCCCCCTAATTTCATAAAAAAGGTAAAAAGAACAGGGGAATAGGGATACATACCCCTTTTCCCTATTCCCTCAATTAAGCCTTTTCTTTCTGAAAGTATGGCAACTCGGCGATGGTAGTACTTTCCATCAGGTGACCTGTTTGCTCGTTTCACGTTTGTCTCCTAATTTTATATATATAACCGATCCCCTCTTAAAGGCTGGCAAAGCACTTGCAACTTTTCTAATAACGCGAGTGCACATGCTCTTGTGCTTTTTCATAAAAACGTGTGTAGTAAAACTTACAAAAAGAAATGAAACCCCACCAAAAAACATTTTCATGTAAAATGCTGCCAATATGAGAACATAATAGTTCGTGGTGTGAAAAAGTAGTGAGATCTCATGTAGAGCCAAGTTTCAAATCTTACACACTCAGCCCTAAATCTAAAAACCTTAATTTTACACATAAATCGCGGCAAAATACTTGATATAATGTGTCAGCCGCACGAGAAGAATCTAAAAACTCTACACATTAGTCAAAATGGGTGGCTTGGCCATTTTGTTATTGGTCATGCTATGAGCTTTGAACTACTCTTCTGTTGTACTTAATAACTTTTATATTAACCCCAACTAAATGGCCAGGCCACCGATTTTGACTAATGTGTAGAGTTTTTAGATTCTTCTCGTGAGGCTGACACATTATATCAAGTATTTTGCGACGATTTAGGTGTAAAATTAAGGTTTTTAGATTTAGAGCTGAGTGTGTAAGGTTTTAAACTTGGCTCTACATGAGATCTCACTACTTTTTGACACCACGAACTATTGTTCTCATCTTGGCAGCATTTTTACATGAAAATGTTTTTGGTGGGATTGCGGGTGGGATAATAATATTGTCGTATAACGTAACTATAAAGCTTATTTCAGGTCGGCTTATATTTTAGGCATATGCGTAGGTGAAAGGTCAATTTGTAATTAAATTAACGCGAAGTTTCAAGCAATATTTATTATTCTAAAACCTAATTTAGGAGTCATAACAATCAGGTTTTGTTTGACTAAAATTAGAATTCTCGATCGTTCGAAGTGTTACAAATTACAATATTATTTCCAGTTTATTAAGAGTGCTGAGTGGGTTGCAGCACTTGCAGCACAGGAGTTGTTATAATTACAGTTAAGGTTAATCTTAGTAATAACTTTAAGATGAGCTAAGGGTCAGATTACACTAAGGCTGGGCATAGACGGACCGTATCTTGCAGTCAACATGAGTTGACAATGCAAGATGCGGTTGCCGCACGGCGATCTGCAATTTTCATACTAAATTCATAATATCCGCAATACACGGTCCACGGACCGCTCGAGCAGTTCTTGAGCGGTTGGAGCAATCGCTCTGCAGTCGAGTTTCGCCGTGCGCTCGAACAACAAAGATATTAATAGGTAATAATATGTATGGTCGACAGCATGATGCGGTCGTGTTACAGTCGTGTACGACTTCAACGCGACGGGTCTAGACTCTAGACTCCTAGAGCAATCGGCCGCGACTACAATTTGCGTTCCGTCTATGGCCAGATGCAGAGTGGCGATAAATTGAAGCCGCTGAATAAATTTTGATGAAATTTGGTAAGAAGATACTTTGAGTCCCGAGAAAGGACATTGGACACTTTTTATCCCGAAAAAATGGTTCCCGTGCAATAAACGAATTTTTGCGCAACGGTTTCGCGGGCGAATCTAAGTTTTTGAATTAAATTTTCCCCTTCATAAATCGATCTGTAAGTGCCCAATCAGAGCCGTGATCGCATTATCCTCGGTCTAATCGACTCGAGTCTGACCTGATTGTTGCTCAAACAATGACCCCATTCACGATGTGCACAAAGGATAAAACGATTCAGAGAAAATTACATTTCTCTAAGTATCGTATAAGTGCCTTTCTAGGTAAGTGGTAGTCCGAAGATTCGTGCTGTACTCTTTGCACATTGTACCATCGAAGAAATTAATTCATAGGCAGTTGACGTACAGCTACGTTATTTTGTTCGGCTTATGTTAACTTAATGTAATGCCCGGGACACACGAGGCTAGTTTTTCAAGCTAGGATAGCAAGCTAGTGTTTGTAATCTAGCAAGCTAGTACTTCTGGCTTCGTGTAAACAAGACTATCTTCATTTGTAAAACAGAACTAGCATGCTCCGAGCTAGGTCAGCAAGCCAGGACAGTTTGGTAAAAAACTAGCTTGCTATCCTAGCTTGAAAAACTAACCTCGTGTGTCCCGGGCATAAGTCGTCATTTGTCGGCTGGGTTTGACATAACGCGACCAAAATATGTAGGTCCGCCATCTGCTTATGAATCCAATTCTCCGATAGTACAATCATGCTCGCATGCGGCTCTATGTGCTGTTTTCAAAATTGATATTATACCATTGGAGCAACTAATTTGATTCGTAGACTGATAGCGAGCTACGTCATTTGGTCGGGTAGCCAAGTCAATGTTCGTGCTTTGTTAGCTTGCCTTGACATGTCATTACTCAAATTCTCTACACTTCTAGGAACCCACGAAAAACCGCCGGTTTTCCACAACGAGCTCTAGAAGGTCCGTTGATAGTTGATACCAACGTTCAATTGTTTGTGCACGAAAATGAATACATATAAATACATTTTGCTTATTTAAATTATTTAAGAATTCGTTGTGATGAAATGTCGTTTTAAGATTTACTTTCCTGAAACTTTAGCTGAATCAAAACATCGAAATTGTAAATTGAATTTCAGTATTTGTTATATTTGAAGATTAAACCTATCATATTACTAAATAGCCCAGGGGATTTAGAATTAACGATTCACCTCTTTGTACTACTATTCGGTCGATTCGTTTTGGCTCAGGGATTTCATTCTCACTCCTCGAATATTGCCCTGCAGTCGAACCCCCGAATCTGATAGGATTTTGATTTACGAATCTGATTAGTTTCAAATTGAGCCGCAGCACGATCGTACGCTAGCATAGCTTTAATAAGGAGTGGGAAAAGCCGTTGAGTTTGAATTAGTTCCAAATTGGGCCGCATCACGATTTTGCGCTAGTATATTATAATTATCATGTCGGAAGTAGAAGAGGTCGAGCTTATTCGGTTCTCGGTTCGGTTCTGATTTGGGACTCGGATGTAAGGCAGCTAATCATTATCTGACTAGCGAACGAGGTAGTTTAAGTGCGTAAGACAGCCCGAAATTGAAGCGACAATCGACCTATCAGAATCGAGATAAAAACTCATAACTCACTTGAGACATTTTTATACATTTTTGTCTCGCAAATAAGAAAATATTCCAGGAAAATATCTGTTAATACTGTAAATCACATCTAATCCCGGTCTTTTTTATTACTTTTGAGAGTTAGGAAGTTTGGAAAACGATAATAAAATCTTGAAAAACAGTCGTTCAATAAGACTTATCTGTGTTGTTGGAAGCTTCTTACAGTCTTACCTTTTACTTCCTTAAGCAATTTATTTCTTTTATATTATACCTTGCAAAAAGTAGTCATAATGTTAACAATTGTTGCTATCAGTTGATACCCAATTCAAAGAAATTCGTGTGGTTAAGTATAATTACCATAAAACACCTACTTTGCACTATAGAGAACATGTATCCCCACAACCCTTTGTGTCCTTTAATTGACCTTGTCGAGTAAATCCTGTCATTAGTAGCCCGAAGCGTCACAAAAAGTTAGTCAGAGTGTTTCGTTGGCCGCCTCTACATTGATGGTTGCGGTCTAAAATACGTTCGACTTCCATATACACAGCCAGCAATGTGTACTATCTGTAGATATATTTTCACTCATGAGTTTTCATTACACAGAACATAATTGGGGTAGGGGCATTAAGTCATAAGGCCGGCAATGCGACGCGTGACTTGGCTCTTATTACTTTCTTCTAATTCGTTAATTAAGAATCTTTCTGAATAGTGTCTGTCGTTTTACTGACTAAAAAAAAGACGGGTTGCACTCCGGGAGTGCCGGCAGAAGTGAAAACTTGATTATTAAAGTTGTGCATTTTTTTTAACCCATTTTTTATGAAAATCGATTAAAATAAATATATAATATAACGATCGTTTTAATTAATTCATCGAAACCGTTACAATCGATTAAAAAATATCGACAATCGAAAAAAAAAACTGCTGTCAGACAGACTGCCAGACACTTCTCGCGACAGTTGTCTTGCAGGTGGAAACGCAGCCTTAATCAGCGCGTCTGCTAAAGAACTCATTTCCCCGACTGTACATTTCTGCTTAGCACAATTTTCCCCGACTGTATATTTCTGCTAAACAACTCATTTCCCCGATTGTACATTTCTGCTTAGCACAATTTTCCCCGACTGTACATTTCTGCTAAGCAACTCATTTCCCCGACTGTACGTTTCTGCTTAGCATAATTTTTCCCGACTGTACATTTCTGCTTAGCACAATTTTCCCCGACTGTACATTTCTGCTAAACAGCTCGTTTCCCTGACTGTACATTTCTGCTTATCACAATTTTCCCCGACTGTACATTTCTGTTAAACAACTCATTTCCCCGACTGTACATTTCTGCTTAGCACAATTTTCCCCGACTGTACATTTCTGCTAAACAACTCATTTCCCCGACTGTACATTTCTGCTTAGCACAATTTTCCCCGACTGTACATTTCTGCTAAACAACTCATTTCCCCGACTGTACATTTCTGCTTAGCACAATTTTCCCCGACTGTACATTTCTGATTAGCACAATTTTCCCCGACTGTACATTTCTGCTAAACAACTCATTTCCCCGACTGTACATTTCGTTCGAGTTCGAGTTCGACACAAAACACTACTCTCCAACCGTTTTACGCTTTTTCTATGGTTTTTCGATCAACACGAAAATCTGACGCGAGTTTCACAGATTTACCCATCCCACAAAAGTGCTCAACGCCGCTAAAGAAGTTTTCACTTCAAAAATTTCGTTAGATCAAATTATTATTATAATCTACGAATAATATTATATTATTCGTAGATTATAATGCAAGAATTAGTTAATATTATTCAGCAGTATTGCACTGAAAAATATAATAATACTATCTGTCCAAGAAAACGTTGTGTTGCCATTTATACAGTGTTTCGCCCATATTATTTTATTGTTAGTGACTAAATAAGTATTTCACCATGGAAACGTCCATCGCTATCCCGTCGCACAAACAATGGTCGCCGTCAGTTTCGAGTAGTAATGATTTACAATTATTTATTCAACAATAGTCCATTGAAATGTTACAATTTTAGGACCGAATATTTCATTTATTAGAGGACGCAATTTCATTTTTGAAATATGTTGGGGGGGGGGGGTCAATAGAAGCTTAACCTCAAGTTTGTGGGGTCGCCACTCTTGTCCCGCGGCCGCCATCTTGAAAAAAGGGGTGACAGCACTATTTTCGTGATATCTCGGAAACTATAACTATTACAAAAAAAAATTTGTGAACATAATTTATTGCAAATTATTTTGGCTACAAATATGTTCATATGAATTTTTACCCTAAATTAAAAATTTAAAAAGTTATAAGCAAAAATATAATTTTCTTTAATAGGTTTATTATCGCTCTTTAACTTTATTTGATACATTTTACAATAAAATTACCTTAGACCAACCTTGTAGATGATCTTTTGAGAAAAAGATTCCCAAACCCACTCCGATCTCATGAAATTAATTTTCTGCAGATGCAAAGGAAACTGTGAAAGTATGTGTGGCTACAGAAAAGCAGGCCTAAAATGCTCTACAGTATGCTTACCATCCTGTAAAGCATTTCAGGCCTGCTTTTCTACACCCACAGTCTACAGTATGTTTACTTCACTACATAAATATATGCAAACTATATTATAGTATGCCTACTATACTAGTCTGCACATGCAGGTACTATACTATAAAGCATTTCAGGTCTGCTTTTCTGCAGCCACACACGGTTCCACAGTTTCCTTTGTATCTGCAGAAAATTAATTTCATGGGATCGGGGTATCTTTTTCTTAAAAGATGATCTACAAGGTTGGTCTAAGGTATTTTTGTTGTAAAATGTATTAAACAAAGTTAAAGAGTGATAATAAACCTTTTTAAAAAATTTATCACTTTTTTGCTTATAACTTTTTAAATTTTTAATTTAGGGTAAAAAGTTATATAAACATATTTGTAGGCAAAATAATTTGCAACAAATTATGTTCTTACAAATTTTTTGTAACACGTATAGTTTCTGAGATATCACGAAAATAGTGTTGTCAGCCCTTTTTTCAAGATGGCGGCCGGGGGACAAGAGTGGCGACCCCACAAACTTGAGGTTAAGCTTCTATTGACCCCCCCAACATATTCCAAAAATAAAATTGCGTCCTCTAATAAATGCAAAGCAAATGTAACATTTCAATGGACTACAAATGCACTTAACAATATAAAAAGTAAATGTTGTCCGATTCTCAACCTTAGCTGTTATGCTCACTAAGATTTACGAAAATCGGTCGAGCCGTTTCAGAGGTGTTAAGCCACGCACCCCGTGACGTATAAAGGAAATAAAATATATCTTACTTGCACAACATTTGTTAAATGTATTAATGCATTCCTAATTTTAAGGTCAATATTTAATACATTGGTAATAGTTAATTACGTTTATCTACTTATTTATAACTTCACTGGTATTGTGGTACATTGAAAAACTTTTAATTTTATTCCTTACATGTCGCAGGCTCACAGCTAATGTAGAAAACCGTATAACTGTATTGCGAGAACGACATAAGTGCCGTACGTACGTGTTCTTCGCATATTTGAATAGCTACAAGCCGGTGTAGTCAATTAGTCAACTTAATTTAATTTCACAGTCCTGTCTCTTACCTTACCTTAGTTAACTTGATAACTTCACTGGCGGGATTTGTCGGAAGATTAAGTTGAAACTTTCTTTTGCATTATTAACGATCTTATGTCTTCCCCTGCTTAACAAATCCGTCTTTCATTGTACTTATCCATACTAATAATTTATAAAAAAGTGTATTCTGAGTCTTTCTGTAAGCCCTTCTACGCTTAAGAGCCCGGGTTACCCTCGAAATTCTCATACATACGTAATACCAAAATAATTTTGTCATACGAAAGTATTTAACATGTTTGAGTTATTTTTCAGCTTAAAATAGTAATTACCTAGTTTCCTGAACCAAAATTATTTTCAAAATATTTACTTAAACACTAAAAAAAAATTTTTGTGTATAATTTTTTTTTTACTAAATTTACTACTAAATATTTAAACACTAAAAATAGAGTAAAACACTAAAAAATATATAAATAAATAGTAAATTTACTACAAAATATTTAAATACTAAAAAATATTTTTTAGAGTTGGCATATTTTGTAGTAAATTTAATATTTATGTATATATTTTTTAGTGTTTTACTCTATTTTTTAGTGTTTCAATATTTTGAAATTAATTTTTGTACAGGAACCTAGGTAAATACTATTTTAAGCTGAAAAATAACTCAAACATCTTAAATATTTTCGTATAACAAAATGAATTTGGTATTACGTATGTATGAGAATTTCGAGGGCAACCCGGGCTCTTAAGCGCGCGTTCAGACGTGCGCGTTTCCTGCGCGATTTTTGGGTGGGCGGATTCAACGATTGTCGCGTATTTCCCCAAATGGTACGGAAGGTAGCAAAGTTTCAAAAAAATATTTCAGGTCGGCTGATTTTGTGATATGACGTCGTCATTCTTGCTCTTCTGGTTACAGTCCGAACCTTTTTGTCCAAGTTATAATCCTGGATTTTAAAATCATTTTAGTATACATACTATATATACTAAAATTATTTTAAATGATTTTAAGTGATTTTAAATGATTTTAAAATAATTTTAGTGAGCGAGGAGTGCTTAACACAAACGTAATAAATACGACAATTATAATAATAATTGTTTAAGCCTGGCCTTTAACATGACAAGAGCCAGAAGCGAGATATTGCCATTTCTTTTTATCAGGCGCTGCTTATATTAATAACATCATCTGGATAAATGCATCATCACCCTAAAACGGAACCCTAACCAGCAGATTTTTTGTGAATTGGTAGGTTAATAGTTATATAATTTAAGAGTAACATTGTCTTACAAATAGAACAATCCATATTTTAGGATCATCAAATAAAAGTATAAAATCCTTTCTATCTCTGTTAGCTACCACTTTCAAGATTTTTCACGAATAAAAATGTTGTTTGTCTTATCAAAATGAAGCTACTCACAAAAAATTAGCTTGATAGTAATAAAAAAAAATGTTCCAGGCCCCCCTGGCTATATAATGATCTCGATATTTTTTTACATCGATAGATTAAACCTACATCGATGTACAAAAAAAGCATTTGATAAATTAACACTTATTACTAAGGGATCCTAGCTGTATTTTATTTCAATTAAAGGTAAGCAAAAGAAGTATTTAAACGCACTTTCAGTCCTCACTCCTCATAGCTCTTTGCTTGGTTTTTATGAAGGCTCCAGTAAAATGTATACAAAGCTTGGCTCGCTCGGATTTGAAAGAGGGATTTCATTGAACATACACTCGATATATTTTTCAATTTGTGAATATTTTAGGAAACAACCTAAATTCAAAATTGTGTAACAAAACATACTATGCCGTTTCAGGATTTTATATAATCACTAGACATCGGATTTGCATATTTGCATATGAAAATGCATATTATTATAATGGCACTTTTAAGGTGATAGTGCATATTTTGGCACTTTTTCGTTGATAGTGCATATTTCGGTAGTTCTAAGCTCTCGTAGTCTCCAAACTAGCTATGCATGAAGCAGTGGCGAAGCCTCCATAGAACACGATTCCTACCGGCTTACCTTGGCCAATTTTAATATATACATTTTTTATTATTAATAATTATAGCTTACCCCGCTTCCTACAATTTCATAAAAATAATTCGCCATGTATTTAAAATCACGCAAACGCACACATACCCGTTTTTACGATCGCACTCAGAACGCGTTCAAAACATCGGGAATGCACATTTGAATTAATGTATGAAATTCACGCACACATACACATTACTACACATGCAAACGACTCGTCGATATTGTCGCACAACAAGCCGATTCCACATAGCCTACCTAGTCTTTATTTGTCATGTGTTAAGGTTTAGTTTCACATGTTTCGCTTTAAAAGATTTCGTCCAATCACAACAGAGCTAATCATCGGCCGACCGGCGCGTGATGTCATTTCAATTCACTTACGCGCTCATTTGCACTCATTTTGTACTGTTATTATTGTAATATGCAAAATTTTGTTTATTAAGTTAGTGGGCTAGCTTGATTGTAATATTATATAGTTTAAAAGAATCGAAAGTAGTGAAATTTTACTTGCCAAGTGTTGTGTTGTGTTTTGTTTGTTACATCGTAAAGGTGAGAAATGATAGCATTAGTACAAATTGACTGTTGTCTTACGGATTACCTATTAAATGACTTAAATTCGTTCTCAAAACAATCGTTCGAAAATAAAAAACATATCATTAAACAAGGACGGGCGCGTCCCGATATGAAAATTGATTATAGGCGTAAGGATGGGTTTTTCAAACATTTTCACAGTTCAGTGTATGATAAATATAATTGGATAGCGGGCAGTTGCAAATTAAATAAGTTATTTTGTTTTCCATGTTTGCTGTTTTCCGATACAGATAGTGCTTGGAATAAAACGGGTTTCTCAGACATCAATAATTTGACCAATTCGGCTAGGAAACATACTCAAACCGAAAAACATTTACGCAGTTGTATATTATTACACAATTTTGGAAATAGTAGAATAGAAACATTTCTCGGAAATAATTATGAATCCCATAATCGAAAAGTGGAACGTAATCGAAACTTAATGAAACGTTTAATAGACACTGTTGTTCTTCTTGGAAAACAGGAGTTATCTTTCCGCGGGCATAGTGAAAACGTTAATTCAGACAATCGTGGCAATTATATAGAAACATTATTTTATTTAAGTAAGTACGATAGCGTTATAGACTCCCATCTTATTATATGATAATGTTTTGGCACATTTCGTAAAGAAAAACCGTAGAATTATGTTAGAATATAAATAATAATTCTTAGGTAATTTTTCAGGTTGTAGAATAGGAATATTAAATAACGACGACAGACGACAAATAACAAAATTAAACATTTAGGTACTTACGTATTTCTGCTGATATTTCTTTGCTACTAGATTTTGCCCGCGATTTCGTCTGCGTGAACTTCAGACAGGTAGCCTATGTTCCTTTCCATGTTTGACATGGGATGCATGCAAAATTTCATCTAAATCCAGTTTTTGCATGATTGAGTAACAAACATCTACACTGGCAAGTCAGGATTCACTTATTTTTGGTGTGTGAGTGTGAGTGACATGTGCTTAAAACGGCTTTTTTAAAGCCACTTTTATCATACTCGACATGCACTGTTCATATAATACCAGTGATGTCATGTATGGTGAAGGTGGTGAATACTAACAACACTAACACTGCATGCAACGCACACAATGCAAGCAAAGCATCATGGAAAAGGTAAACTAACACACTTAATACAGGTATGTAATTTATTGCACGTTTTTTTTACAAGAATTGAAATTTCGCTTATTCACGAGTTAGCCGTTTTTTGGTCCGGCTTTACCTTTATTTTTTTTCACCCCACGCCACTGGCATGAAGCATGACATACACCGAGGCCACAAAACAGAGGTACGATAGATCAAAACACTTCAAATATGTGGCGCCATACCCATCTAAAGATTGTGCATATTTCGGCCATTTTTCGTGCATATTATTTGCATGCATATTTGGGCACTATGATCGTGCATATAATCCGATGTCTAATAATCACCCATTATTATTTTTCCACACATATTCGAAGCAAGC
Source organism: Lysandra bellargus (assembly GCA_905333045.1). Lineage (NCBI taxonomy): Eukaryota > Metazoa > Arthropoda > Insecta > Lepidoptera > Lycaenidae > Lysandra > Lysandra bellargus. The sequence goes on from HG995332.1 coordinate 3,835,531, forward strand.
TAAGCTCATTTTCAACCTGCAAATTTAATTCACTTATCATTCAAGCTGACATTATTATAATACTAGCTATTTGACATTTTTTTAAAAAAGTTCAAAATCGGTTCACAAATGGCGAAGTAATCGTTAAACATAAATAAACGAACATAACACCTCCTCCTTTTGAAAGTCGGTTAAAATTGTAGCCTATATGTTATTCTGATGTATAAGCTATATTATTGTAAAGTTCCATTAAAATCCGTTCAGTAGTTTTTGCGTGAAAGAGGAACAAACATCCATACATACATCCTCACAAGCCTTCGCCTTTATAATATGAGTAGGATATATACAAGAATTGCTCGTTTAAAGATATAAGATTTAAATATCAATTAATTATTTAAATTGCTCTCACGGTGTCCCCTAAGCCACATTGGCCTAACCTAATAGAGTTTTATGAAACATAGAGCTCCAGGATCCCGATTCTATAACACCCCGAAAGTCGTCACTGTCACACTTATAATCAATGAATTCAATGATTATGTTTCAAACTCTTTATTATTCTATATTACGTACAAAATGCTCTTAATATTTCATAATCATGCATTTAAGACTTTTGTGTTACTTGAAGATTGATTTTAGCCTGCCATCTTTTCAATACGTCAACGGCATCTGCCTTAATTTTCCCCGACCGGATGTATTCTATACAATTGTATCACTAGAATCAATCTCTTATATCAATTTTGTAATCACGGAATATTTATTGATACCGAGATAATTAAATATATAAATAAGGTTTAACGTAAATTATTATATTATCTAAACATAAAGCTTACACACTTTTTTTTTTTAAACGGGCTTTGGCCCACCACACATTCCCACCACTGTATCTCCTGTGTCGCCAGGATCGACAGCGGTATCCAACCACGAAAACCCTTTGATATGATCTCAGGGAGCCCGAGGGACATGCTAAAGCTGTCTTGGGACCCGCAACGAAATTAATCAGAAGAAAATAGGAGGAGTAGGAAGATTCCAATTTCCCTCCCCATAAAAGCGGGAGACAGCACAAAGTTGCAATGACCGAAAGTCAAAGAACTTAAGGGGGAGCACCACGGAAATAAGGTTAATAATTGTGACTCCTAAGCTAAAGCTAAGTTAATATTGGAGTTTATTGTGTTTGACTGTTGCCAATAATAATTGTGACAAAAACGCTTGAAGGCACGGAAGTTTCTAGCGCTGTCCACGAGATCACCGTAGTATGCGACTCCAGATGTACAGAATAGGTTGCTTAGCATAGTAGTTCTTTCATCCTGCCAGAGACTACACTCCCAGAGAACATGATGAGCGGTTTGTTCAAACATGTTGCCTTCGGTCGAGCACTCGCATATGGGTGAAGCTACTAGTTTAAATCCGTAAAGTTTGGCCTTAAAATTTCCATGACCGGTCAGGAATTGAGAAACGCAGTGATCAATATCCATCCAATGTTTGGACAGCCGTTAACGAATATTAGGGAAAAAATTATAAAGATGGAACAGTCCCATCGCGACTGCCATTCGGAGATTAAGCTTTGCACAGAGTTTTCTAAAGGTTCAAACAATCTTGCTATTTTAATTTTATCGCGAGCGCTTAAAAAGAACGGGTTGTCAATGTTTTAACGTTTATGTTAAAACATTGACCGTGTTTAGCTTACACACTTGTGAATTGTGATTGATGCCATCTGTGAGCGTGTGAGTGGGACAGCCTGCTATTTAAGCGCCTTTCGAGATAAGAGAATAGTTTCATGCATTGGAAATTGATTCTGTCAGACCATACTACGGTGGATATGACGGTAAATTTGCATGTTCAGACTTTTACCCCATGTTTCGGCTGGAATTTGGAAATGGGGCACTTCAACAACGGTAATTGCTTACCGTTAGGCAGGTGCCGCGTTTGCTGAAAAAAAATATTTAAAGCTATAAAATAAATCCCATCATTTCGAATAATCCTGAACGCTGCAGACTTGTAACCCCCAAAACTCCTCGAAAATGTTATGAGCATACCAAATAAGGGGATTTAGGAAGTGCCATCGTATTGTTAAGGTAGGTAGGTATTTATTTAAATGTATGCGCCGAGAAGCACCATAGCTGATATTATCTCCTTATTTGGGCAAAATATTCTCCGGATATAATTGGAATTTTCCTGGTTGAAAAGGAGAAAGAACTTTCTTCTTTTCTACCAGGAAAATTCTAATTTCAATGAAAATTTTGCAGGGAAATAATGAATTGCCATTTATTGCACCATAATATACCGACCAAATTACATATAGCTCCTTCTAGTCAAAGACATTTTTCTTCGCTGTAATCGAATACATGTACGTCTAAAATTATTATATTTTGTAATGAATGCAAAATCAAAAACAATATCTTTTATATAAAATTCTCGTGTCACAATGTTAGTCCACGAACTCCTCCGAAACGGCTTTACTGATTTTTACCAAATTTTATATGCATATTCAGTAGGTCTGAGAATCGGCTACTGGGTACTTTATATATTGATAAATGCATTTGTTGAATAAATAATAGTAAATTATTACAACCTGAGACTGACGGCGACCATTGTTTGTGCGACGGGATAGCGATCGACGTTGCCATGGTGACATAGTTATTTAGTCACTTCAATAAAATAATATGGCAAATATAATATTATTGCAAAGCAACGTTTGCCGGGACAGCTAGTATTTTATAAAAATCAGCATTACATATATTTTTCGACTAGACATAACATTTCATGTTTCAAAACATAATTAACATAATTTTTGCTATGCCGAGTTAAATTAACACAACCACAACCTTTCACACTAATATTAAATAACATTGGGTCAACGTACGTTCGTGAAATTTTTCTTTTTTGTCAATTTTTTTTTAAATCTTAGGTATAACTAAATGACCCGATGAACATCTTATCACTTTCATAAACCTTTCCTGGACTTCAACAAATATTTCAAGACTAAAATAAGCCAAATCGGAATCGAGTCTTAGCTATATTAAAAATTTCATTTTTAGGGTTCCGTATCCAAAAACGGGACCCTATTATAAGACTTCGTTGTCTGTCCGACTGTCTGTCTCCAGAGTCCAGGCTGTATATCAAGAATCGTTATAGCTAGACTTCTGAAATTTTCACAGATTGTGTATATCTATTGCCGCTATAACAACAAATACTAAAAACAAAATAAAATTAATATTTAAGTGAGAGTCCCATACAACAAACGTGATTTTTTAGGCTTTTTTTTTTTGTTCAGTAACAATAATGGCAACAGGTAGACTTGAAATTTTCACAAAAGCCTTAATTGTATATTCTGTAATTTAATAACTAATAATAAGATTTAAATAAAATAATTTAAGGGTCCGTATACGAAATTTGCCGATTTCGCTGATTTAACAGACGTGATTTAACAGTTAAAATACAGTATTTCTATAAGTTTTAATGCACAACATGTAAGATCATTTCAATTAAGTATAATCTAATGTTGGAGCTAGATTTTTTGTTTTTTTTTTTGAGTATTATTAAATAATCCAACTCAAACCCGCGACAGTTTTATGATTTTTGCTGTAAAAGGTTTAGAATATCACCTGTTTATGGATTGTATTGACGTCTTAATGGTATGAAAAAAATACAATGTACAATACCCGGCAATAAATATTGCACATCGACCTTTGGAAAGAGACATTCGGCTAATTTCGGTTCCATAGAGCGTTATCTTTGTAGCACACACCTATTTGACATTATGTCAGTCGTTGTTCAAATTCAATAGAGTGCAGTCGCGTCCAGTTCAAAATATATATCTAGAGTTGTTAACACCCCTAAATTTGCTACAGCTGTAATTTTCCAAAATAATTTGAAATACGTAAACATAATTTGAACACCTTTTTTTTATTTTATTTTACCCGAATATAAAGCCATAACTTATAGAAAATTTGGTGTATTTTATACAAAGAATAATAAAATTGTCAAAAGAAGCAAACCTTAATTGTTTTAACAGCTCCTAATATATACCGGACTTTTTGTATTTCGTGCGTAAGAGATAACGCTCTACAAAACCGAAATTAGCCGACTGTCATTTTCCAAAGGTCGATGCGCAATATTTATTGCCGGGTACTGTACTGTTGAGAAAGTCGTCGATAAAATGTTGGAATTACTTTTTACCACTTTAATATGAAATAGTTGAGTAAATAAATATGTAACTCGGCAAAATTTTAGAGAAAATGGGAAAAGAATTGCTGTTAATTTCGGCAACTTGGAGCTGTAATTCATAAAAAAAACGACAGAAATAACCTAGAGATAAAATTCTATTCAATTCGAGAAAAAATAAAAAGGAAACAAATTGTGCCAAAAAAACACGATTCAAAACAACCTAAGTCTCACATTATTTTACTCGCCGCAAGGCTCGAATCGGCTTTCCGCGCTTAAATATACTTTAAATGTAATATATATATATATATATATATATATATATATATATATATATATATATATATATATATATATATATATATATATATATATATATATATATATATATATATATATATTTAGTCTAATAAGGGGAAAATACCTAATAATATTTCTGTAGCGAACATTTGCGATTTCGTATTCATCGGCAAAATTTCGTATACGGACTCTTAAGGGCTCCTATAACAACACAGTTTTTGGCCTATTTTTGCTCTATAACGCTACGGAACCCTTCGTGCGCGAGTCCAACTCGCACTTGGCCAATTATTATTAGTATACGGGGTGTAACAAAACTAAGTGATAATATTTTAGGATATAATATTGTATGGGTCCCTTATACATATAGAGTTCGGTGTGATAGTAGCAGCGGTGAAAATATGATTCATGTGTTGGTACTTAGGAATTTTCAGGATTGAATGAATTAATTATCATAATAAAAATTCATAACCATTAAAAGTATATTACATAATATTATTTTATATTCTTTGGTCAGCCATAACCTTAACACAACTTAAATCATCATCACACAGTATTTACATTATATTTAGTTCTGCGCCATAAAAAATATTATATTATCAATATCGTACATAAAGCATTTTTCAATTCATTTGATTTACATCACGTTGTCCTTATAATTTGGTACATTATGACGGTCGACATCAGCAACACTTTAGTCCAATTGACGAGAACTGAAAAGAAAGTTAGTACATTAGTATTTGTCGAAAATCTGACTAAAATCTCAATAAGATAAAATATTATTCCTATGTTTTCCAGGCTAAATGACAACACCAGCACAGACAGTAAACAAAAAGTTGTATACGACGTTTTATTATTCTGATAATATTATGACGTCGTGTTCGTGCATTGTGCAACATGTCAGATTTCGGTCAGATTATTTACTGTATGTGCCAGTAGCGCCTCCACTGCGACCGTTGCGTTATATTGCGTATTCAAAAAACAGCAGACTTTTAAAGATCAAATTCAAGGCAAAAAAACAAGGTTAGATCATAACAAATAATAAAAATAAGAATATACCTGCATCTGAAGTTTTATAGCCACTAGATCTTGACGGAGGTGTTGGAGGTGGATCTGTAATAATACATTAATGTAAGAAATACCTTAAGGGGCCGGGCCACCCTCGAAATTCTCATACATACGTAATACCAAAATCATTTTCTCATACGAAAATATTTAACATGTTTGAGTTAATTTTCAGCTTAAAATAGTAATTACCTAGGTTCCTGAACAAAAATTAACTTCAAAATATTGAAACACTAAAAAAATTTTTGAGTATAAATTTTTTTTACTAAATTTACTACTAAATATTTAAACACTAAAAAATAGAGTAAAACACTAAAAAATATAAAACTAAATAGTAAATTTACTAGAAAATATTTAAATACTAAAAAATATTTTTTAGAGTTGAAATATTTTGTAGTAAATTTAATATTTATTTATAGCACGTCCATTGGTCAATTCGGGCACCACTAAGCTCCTCTCCGCTCCGCGTCTGTGGAAACGTGGCCTAACGCCACTATGTTACAATGGCTTAGACTAGAGCGTGGCTCTTGACAGAATGTCATAGGTTCCATTTCGACTTAGATAATTGTTGTTTACACATTTGGTTGGAACAATTTAGGCTGATCGCATGATTTTCTGACAAGAAAATGGACATAATATTGTATAAAGTCGGTCCGTCCGGTAAAACTCCGTCTCACTGGGTTGTTTGGCAACAAAAGTGAGCTCTCTCTCTTTTGTACTAGCCAGTCCACACAACGCGAACGGCAGAGCTGCGTCGACACAACGCTAACGCATTAGCGTTGTGTCGACGCAGCTCTGCCGTTTGACACATAGCCGGTCACACGAGCGCTGCGTCATCGCAGCGTTATTACGAAGCAGTTTTAACGTCAACCCCCCCTCCCGTCTCGGGGCTGCTGTCCGTCATGTGTACGTTGCGACGACGCAGCGCGCCGTCTGAACACCTTGGTTATTTGTATGTAAAACAACGCAACGGCAGCGTTGCGTCGACGCAACGCTAACGCAACTCGCCGTATGGACTGGGCACTGACTCTCAGGCGCTACAAAAATCACACTTGCGTAGCTGTCCTGGATTTAATGAAATCAGCCACCGTCACCGAAACCAGTGTAGAAGTATTCGTGTGTACCTCTATAAAATATATCCCTCTTCCTGCTGTAGTAGTTGGCCAGGGGGACTTGCAGATCACAGAGCACCTCCACCGTAGGAGGGAGAGCTTCGACACTGACCACGGCACTCGTGAGCGCCGTATACCTCCCCTCTATTAGCTTCAGGGAAGATCGCGCGTGCAGAGGCCTGTGACAACCGATTCAGATGTGAGAATTATGGGCTTTCCACACAAAACTGCAAAGCATCGCATCGCAAATATCTGCGATAAAACTCGTAATGAAAATGACATTGCGACGCGAATTAGCATGAATTCGCAGTTATGTGTGGAGAGTCCTATTAATACCAAAATGAAAACGGGAAAATAGAAGTGAAATTGCATACAGGAATATTAGTAATACCTGTAGTTGTAATTCGTAAAAAAAATATGCAAACTATTTAAACATCTTTTATGAAATAAGGTGGCAAATGAGCAAACGGGTCACCTAATAGAAAGCAACTACCGTCGCTCATGGACGCTCGCAACATTAGAAGAACTGCAGGTGCGTTGCCGGCCTCTATACGTATCATGTAATCACCTAATCACGCATGCAAAATAGTAGTGCTGTATACTAAAACAATTGTTATACCTACTGCCAGCTAAAATCGTCAGCTCGGGCTTGGGAAACACTCCCTCCACCGCGCAGATCACATTGAGAAATCCATCGCTGAGCCGGTCTAAAACCATGTCAAACTTCTTCTCAGGAACTGAAAACAGAAATTGTATTTTTGAAAGTACTACAAGGCAAATAGAAGTTTGAATTGGTTATCAATTGAGTTACCTTTGAATATTATTTCCTGCTTTACCTTCATAATCTGGGGGCACGGCAGTGCCCCAGCCAAGCTTTTTAGCAAAGGCACGGCCGTACCATACTTTTCTCGAAGCGGTTCGCGGCTATTTCACACCCCCTTTATCTTCGATGTTAACAAAGCTACGGATTTGAAATTTCGGTCACTAGGAGCAAGTATTAAAACTAGCTTAACCTCCAAATTACATGAAATTTCAATAAATAGTTTGGGAGTTACGGATGGTCAAAGTTACTACATTTTGTCACTCACTGACATATAGATCATCAAAATTCTAAGGTACTTCTAGCAGACTTAGAACCTTGAAATTTGGTACTCGGATAGGCCTTTATTCACAATGAAAGGAAAAATTATGAAACCGGCCAAGTGCGAGTCGGACTGGCGTACATAGTGTTCCGTACCGTAAATTTGTATGGGAGCCCCCCTTAAATAATAAGTTTATTTAATTTTTATAATTAATTATTAAAGTTAACATACAAATGAGCGTTTTCTGAAATTTTCAAAAACCTTAGTGTTACCATTATGGATATAGAGCAAAAAATGGGAAAAATCGTGTTTGTTGCATGAGGCCCCCGTTTAATAATTTATTTTATTTTGATTGGACTATTAGCTTTTATAACGACACCAGAAATACATAATTTGTGAAAATCGCAACTATCTAGCTATTGCGGTTCTCGAGATCCAGCCTGGTGAGTGGTGACATACGGATGTACGACGGACAGACAGCGAAGACTTATTAATAATAGGGCCCCGTTTTCAGCCTTTGGGCAGGGAAACCTAAAAACTGAAATTGAAAAATAATATACTTAATAGGTAATTTAATATAATAATTTATTAAATAAAATAAAAGATTTGTATGTTTGTAACTTTGCAAGAACAATATGTAGTTTTGACTGCATAATATTTGTGTTTCGACTGCATAATATTTGTTTGACGTACAAAATAAAAAATAATATTAACAACGTTAATAATGAAAAAATAATTGAATTCCATTTAAATATAAATGTAATCACTAATCAGTGCTGAGATATACACTCCTTACTTGCTGGATACAATTATTGGGGGAGTTTTAAGTTATCACGTGAAATAAGGTGTGCTCCTTTCCTGCGAGGAACGTCGAGAGTCGAGACGCTTACAACAGTGGCCAGTGCTGCTATGTATTCAACGGTAAAGATAAAAATGACCACATTCAAGTATTAGCTTAAGAGCCCGGGTTACCCTCGAAATTCTCATACATACGTAATACCAAAATCATTTTCTCATACGAAAATATTTAACATGTTTGAGTTATTTTTCAGCTTAAAATAGTAATTACCTAGGTTCCTGTACAAAAATTAACTTCAAAATATTTAAACACAAAAAAATAGAGTAAAACACTAAAAAATATATAAATAAATATTAAATTTACTACAAAATATTTCAACTCTAAAAAATATTTTTTTTATATTTAAATATTTTGTAGTAAATTTATTATTTATTTATATATTTTTTAGTGTTTTACTCTATTTTTTAGTGTTTGAATATTTAGTAGTAAACTTAGTAAAAAAATTTATACACAATTTTTTTTTTGTGTTTAAATATTTTGAAGTTAATTTTTGTTCAGGAACCTAGGTAATTACTATTTTAAGCTGAAAAATAACTCAAACATGTTAAACATTTTCGTATGACAAAATCATTTTGGTATTACGTATGTATGAGAATTTCGAGGGTAGCCCGGCCCCTTAAGAGTCATTTATATAATATGAATATAATAATCGACTCAGAACTCAGAAGTATTTACGTTATGTTGTCCACCTATAAACTAACGAAGCCTCAAAGAAAAAATATAAAGAAGATAGGGAATGGGTGCTAAGCTAAGTACAGAAAAGTTATAACGTGTCCTGAAAAGAAAAGAAAAAAGACCTTAAAAAAAGAAATGAAATCCCACCAAAACATGAAAATATGTAAAAGGTGCCAAGCAAAATATTGCATAGCTATTCAATACTTCTGTCGTAAAAAGTTTTCAGATCACATTCAAGCCAAGCCTTCAACTTATTTTGTAATTTAAATCAACATTCAGTAAATGTATCAATAGATTACTTTATTTTATAATTATTATAGTGGCTTGGCAATGAACACTGGAGAAATAATCAGCTACTAATTGGATTTATTGGGTACCATCAGCCACATGCGTCGTTATACATATTAAAACACTTTACGCTTGCCGTCTGTGTAAGTATGAACTCCTCCCAATATGCAGTTTTATATTTGTTTCTATTGTGCTCATTGCCAAGCCACTATAATAATTATAAAATAAAGAAATCTATTAATACATTTACTGAATGTTGATTTAAATTACAAAATAAGTTGAAGGCTTGGCTTGAATGTGATCTGAAAACTTTTTACGACAGAAGTATTGAATAGCTATGCAATATTTTGCTTGGCACCTTTTACATATATTCATGTTTTGGTGGGATATTATTTGATTGTTTGACCTTCACCAAAAGAACAGAGAAAAATCTTGTAGTCCACGCTATACTAAAGAAGTGATGTGCCAAGTGCCAACAGCTAATTCTTTCATTCTATTAGTTGATGCGTAATAATAGTACCTATTTAGAAATTAATTCTATCAAGTTTTGCTGAGCGTCATTATTTATAGATTTAGGCATCCATTAGACGGTAGGTTTTGCTGTCAGTTTTACCACAGTCATGACTGTGACTGATGGGTAACCTACCGTGTAAGAGCGTGACTGACGGTGATTGACGAAAATCTGGATACATTCGTCAGTCCATCAGTCACCATAATTCATGATTGATGGAATTGACTTACGAGGAAACTACCGTGTAATGGATGCCTTAGACACGAACTTTAATATTCATATTATTCATAGACATCGACTCGACAAGGTTAGCTCTGCAAGAATCCATATTACTAATATTATTTTAAATGCGAAAGTGTGTCTGTCTGTCTGTCTTCACGCCTAAGCCGCCTAAATTTGGTATGGAGATACTTTGAGTCCCTCGAAAGGACATAGGATACTTTTTATCACGATAAAATGTACGATTCTCGCGCGATAAACAAATTTTCAATGGCGTCATCTAGTATGTAATAATAGATTCTCACCAAATATGGTCATGGGCCTGGTCCGCTCGTCTTCGGCCAGAAAAGTGGAGATCACGCAGGTGTAGTTGCCGGTCAGTTCCGGCTCGGGACGGACCACCCGAAGCGCGCGGTGCCACGTGTATGGGTTGTTAGACACCTTGTATGATAAGTCCAACTGAAATCAAACATATTCCTGTAACAATAAACCCTTACACTAGTACCTATATGTAATTATCCATACCATACTCTCTAATATTATAAATGTGAAAGTGTATATGTCTGTCTGTCATCTGCCTGTCTGTCTGTTACCTCTTTACACCCAAACTTCTGAACCGATTTTGCTAAAAGGTATGAAGATACTTTGAATCCCGGAAAAGGACATAGGATACGCGTTTTATCCCGGTGAAACAAGCAAGGGAACTTTATACTTTTCGGAATACCTTATCTCGTAAAATGCCCAGCACTTGGGGCTGGCGCGGCGGTATCCACTGGTAGACGAGGTGCTCCCGGCCGTCACGGAACCACTGCACTACGAGCCCCGTGACGTTGTCCGTCACGAAGTCGCAGTCCAACGTCAGCGGCGCCCGTGTACCGTCCTGTAGAACCTCCGGGATGCGCACTGACGTTATCCGCACTGACTGGACGTCTGAAATGAAAAAAATAAAATACGTAGCATGAATACATTTTTGAGCGTCAGAGGAAGATTGACGAAACTACCATGCCTACCAACGGTTCGGAAACTAACCCGGCGAGAAGAAACTCGCTCATGTATCTCGATGTAGAATTTATTTTAGGTTAGGTTAGGTTAAGCACACAAAAATTAAAATTCAAACTAGCTTACACTGAGAGATATTTTGATAACTGATAGTATTATTGAATCTATATTTAACCATAACAACACGCCAACATGCATAAGATGCAGAAACCTTATATCAAAAAAATGTGGATACATTATAATAATATTATCTTGTACAATGTGCAGGTAATGCACGATCGTAAGAGCAAGGCAAATACTTGTAAATAAATAACAGTCAAAGACTATTAAAGCTGTTATTGTGATAAATGAATTTTCAATGAGTATCAATTGTTTCTATTTATTTTATTATTAACGTGCGATCGGGCTAAGAGATGTTGAAATACCCTAATATTATTAAATACCCAGAATATTCAAAAGCAAGTGGCATAAATAAATTGAAGAGAAAAAAAAATTGGAGTTTACTCCTTAAGAATCGATTTTTATATATAAGGCGCCCGGTATGAGAAAAATCCGAGGGGTAAAACCTACTAACAAGTAACGAAAATGTGTCACGTTTTTGGACGACGGAAACTTTCTAATTTGGCTGTGAGTGTATTAAGACCATAAAGGTAATATACCTATCGGAATATAATATTATATAAAATAATATAATTATACATATAATAATATAATATAATTATATTATTATATAATTATATAATAATAATAATATAATTATATTATAATATTATATAAAATAATATAATAATATAATTATTTCAAATTCAGGGAGGGGGTAACCGAGGTGTTGCCATTGATGTTAGAAGAAACCCCGTTCCTCTAGGCCTATTGGGAGCGGAGTTATGGCTACTGGCTTAGTAAGTCGTTTGACAGTTGCCAAGCTGTCAATGTCAAAGTTTGAATGCTTGTAACTCGGCAACTATTTGTCCTGGATATGAGTTATGAGTTTCTTCGGCTTGATCTTCCTGGATTTTTTAAATATATTTTGTTGAGTTATTATTATTTTCTTGTATAACACAAGCTCTACACAATGAACACTTAAAATGGAGACAATAAAATATTGGAAAAATTGATTTATTATTATTATACGACATACTTGCGGTCTCTTAAAACTTTTGAACCGTTTGAAAACAGAAGTAAAATTATTACTTATGTATTAGTTTGTTGTAGAACGAACAAAGCAATAAGTAATGAGTTTTTATCTAATAAACTTACATTCGTTAGTCGTGGCTGCATTGTTCATATTCCAGTGTTGATTACATTATTTTATATTATTGCCTCATTCTCCTAAACAACAAGGATCATTGATGATACAGTATATCCTTATTAAAATCCCAAAATGTGTAGTGCTGCTACGTATAATACCTACCTACTGAAAATGCACTGTTTTTAGGGTTCCGTACCCAAAGGTAAAAACGGGACCCTATTACTAAGACTTCGTTGTCTGTCCGTCTGTCTGTCTGTCTGCCTGTCCATCTGTCTGTCTGTCTCCAGGTTGTATCTCAAGAACCGCTATAGCTAGACTTCTGAAATTTTCACAGATTGTGTATAATAACTGTTCCCCCTATAAAACCATACTAAAAATAAAATAAAATTATTATTTAAGGTGGGCTTCCATGCAACAAACGTGATTTTTTACTATTTTTTGCTCGATACCAATAATGGCAACAGGTAGTCACTTCTCACAAAGGCCTTAATGATAATTATAATATGTGTACTTTAATAATTAATAATAATATTAAAATAAAATAAAAAAATTAGGGGGGCTGCTATACAAAAACATAATTTTTAGCCTATTTTTGCTCTATAATGGTACGGAACCCTTCGTACGCGAGTCCGACTCGCTCTTGGACGTTTTTTTTCCTTTATAATGATTTTTGAGTATTATTACGTTGAATAGTCTTTATTAGGATTTGAAGTGTTAATATTCTAAATTTTTACAAAGTAATAATGGTTACGTCCTATTTCTAAAGATTACATTCAGTGCATTTTCTTTCTGACAGAAGTAGATTCAGTTGATTGACTATAACATCAAAATATTATCAATAACTCAGTTCAATTGCGTAGGTTAGACGATCAATTTTTCATCAATCTGATCCATCAATCTGATTGACGGTTCGAATATTGATGGTTATGAAAAGTTCATATTAAAAATATGATCAATTCATCAATCCGTAGGTTAGACGATCAAATTTTCGTCAATCTTTACCGGATCGATGGATCAGATTGATGAAAAATTGACCGTCTAACCTACGATTATAGATAAACTTCAGTCAAAATAACCTCAAAAACCGTGCATTAATATATTATAATTTATAAGCAAAGTTTTAACTTAGACAAAGCGCGCGGTCACTAATTGCTTACTAGATTAATAACCTTACGAACATAATACGAAAACACTTGAAACAATCTTAATTGGCCGCATTATAACGGCACGCGCCAGCGATAAGTAACGAAAAACCTTTATCGTATAGAAGAATCATGAGAGTGATGCAAATATAGCATGACGGCGAAAAGGAAAGGGACAAAAAATAAGACATGTGTAGTGTGTGCACCAGGCGTGACGCGTGCGCAGTGTTCCACATAGCCGGTAACCGTCGCGTCGGTGTGCGATATCTGTCTGAGACGCCATATTGCCCGCATATCTTCAACGTATTTTAAAATTTTATATACGTACTTTGTATGACTACTAAATGCCCTGGTTTCTAGTAATAATAGTCTAGCAATGTATCAATAGTGCTAATATACCGAAAGAGTTTCTTCAATTCTAACGTAATATGCACTGGCATCGTCAAGCTAACTTAACATAATATAACCTTATAAGCAGTTTCCTAATCTGATCTCTAATCTGATGACAGGGTCGTGCCATCGCCAAGTTTAATCCTTCGATCGCGGATTCTTGGAAATGCTATTGTATTCTATTGTTGTCGCGATCACCGGTGCTTTTGTGGGGCTTGAAGGATTAATATTATTGGAAGCTGGAGCCAAATCACAAATACAAACACTTCCTTTTCAGTACCGATAGCTGAGACCTCACATCTGTATCTCTAGCTCTTAGAGCTTGAGATACAGATCTGAGGTAGACTACCTATTGAGTAGTACTTTAACTTGAAAATGTTAATTTCCAAAAGTCACCTATTTGGTTTAATATACCTACTCGGTGTCACTACAACATTAATCACGAAGCTTTCCTACCTCTAAAGCTAAAATTCCTCCAGCCATTCAGTCTGCAATGTATACCAATCACACAAACATACATACTCTTAAAAACATAACTCCTTCTGGCACAGTCGAGTAAACAGTGAATTTACATACAACAGGTGAGCAGAAAAGATCGCCCCTGAGGAATATTAAAACTGCGTGCTCACGGAGCGAGGCTTCTGCTAGAGGCAGCAGTGCGTGACGCAGGTCGCGTGCTCAGACAATACCAGAACATGTCTTAGAACAAAGAGTAGCAGGTCTAAAAACATTGATATTGTGTGTCGCCTAATATGTGTTTACCTCTAGCAAAACCGCACAAAGCGACACTACACTGTAGTCTGCAGCTGAGTGATGCGACAACTCATCCATTGCACTGACGTTTTGTGTTGCGCAGTTCTGCTGCCAATTGTTGCGGCTTAGTCCATGCAAAGTGTAGTGTAGCTTTGCTTCGCTGCAGCGTGGTGTCGTATTGTGCAGTCTCATCTTTAAAAGAATAGCAGTATGATAACGTATAAAAATATAAAATTTGTACACGAAATTTAGGTAACTTAGCAGTTGCTAGATACGTAGTTGCCTAACCAGAATATATTTAGCCATGTGATAAAGAGGGCCTCGCAGACGTCCATGCTAATTGCTAACAGTTATTTTGAAAGTAGATGGTTGAATTTGCCTAACTGCTTTTCAAACACCGTCACTCTCAAACTTTAAAAAAAGATATGCAAAACGAATAAAAAGATGAACTTTGAGAAGCTACCAAGATGGCGTATGTATAATGTCGCTAAAATACCAACTCTTCAAAATAGGAACATTTCGAAGACGTTGTTTAAGACAAGAACAAAAGAATATCGTTAAAACTCTGGCCGAGGGTGCCCTGTTGGAGACAGTTTTACGTTTTATGTAAATCACTGGAGATAACTTTTAAAAGCCCATCACGCCTTACGCGTAGAATGTGATGCTTGAAGTCTCGCGAAAATACCGACACATTCTTATGCTTTCAGTGTAAAAAAAGATAGAAAATATTATACCGTGGTTCTTACGGCGGCTTTTCTCGCTGGGTTGGTTCTGCCTTGACTCTTCTAAAAGTTTTAGTGTCTTACCGATGTGGGATTAAATCTTTTTTCATTCATTCATCTCATTTCAGCGTACAGATATATATTTTGTTCATAAAATCTCGCACCTATATTATATTCAAACGTCTGATTTTATATGCCCTAGGAGTCCAAGACTATTCAAATTCTGCATCCAAATAAAAAGTAAAGGCTTTTTTGGTTTGTAAGGTTCCTTACAACAACTAGCGATAATTTTAAAGTAAAATATTAATAACATACCACCAAAAGATTAATTTGGATGATATTCGTAAAGTACTTGCTATTATAGTAGCTTCACAGTTATACCAGTATTTCGATATTATATTAAGTTTGTTATCACTTATCACTTATGAAGAATATTGATAGAGCGGATAAGCGAAAAACACTATGTAATTCCAGGAACCCGTAATTCATATTGATTGTCAAATGTGCATCGTCCCTTTTACAAACCACCCACCTCATCATTAACTGTCATAACTCACAACGATCTGAAAATATTTTATAACATCCGATGCGATTTATTTGTATAGTTTAATAGAAATTATTACACCGACTAATAGACGTGGTTGAACTACGCATTTGTTTGTGGAACCCTGTTTCACTTTTTAAGATGTCTTATGTTGATGTAGGGTGGCAAAGTCTGTAAAGCACTCGACAATCGGTGTATTTCTATGAAAATTATCAGTAATTTTCACATATAACATTGTCAGCATTCAGCAATGTATTGGTAAAATATTAATGGCATTTACCGAAATTCATTGCGTACTTACTGTAGTTTATTATGAGTTTTAATCCTCGGTGCTTTGAAATTCGAGCTTTTATAATAAGGACGCCCTAATTTTAACATCATCAGAATTAGTTAAATACCACATGCTAAAATCTTTCATCAAGATGCCCAGAAGTAAAAAAATGTCATGGAATAGCTTAGAAAATAGAGCGCTTTATTATGAAATTTTTGTTTGGTTACTGAGATGTGTAAATTGGTACTCTTGGTAATTTTGGTACAACTAAACTGGTAATTAATATTTATAAATACGATAATAGAAATCGTAACCGACCACCACTTATCGTACGTCGTGACGACACATCAAATTCCGTGCTATTTTGAATTTGTAGATAGTGCAGTCGCCAGAGGTTTTAACTTTTAACCTCCGAAAATTCAAATAGTGAATGGATTTTTGTTTTTGAGGTGTCATTTTCTTTTTTACACTATAACTTGCTAACTGTACCAAAAATTTTTTTTTAGCTTTTAATTTTTTAGTTACTTAATTAAAAATTAATATTTCACCATATAAAACCGGTCCAGAAAAAAAATGCTTTCTTGTTCCTGTTATTTAATGACTCTTATCCGATTGTTTACGGTGAATATACGGTGAATAAAATTAACCAAATACACAATTTTTAAAAAAGAAAGTTTGCATTGCTAAGCTAAATACAACTATAAGGTTTTTGCAAAGTTTTTAAAGATTAACGCTCGTCGTAACCAAGATAAAAGGGTTTGGGTAGATTTAAGGGTTGTAACGAAAAGTGTGTTGAACTTGTTGTGCGTATTTCATTTTTAGATAAATGATAACTTTGAAGTACTTAAAAACGTTTAAATATCTCCAAAAATGTGTAAAATAGACCGAAAACATTTTTCTATATTTGTTGAGAATTTATTTAAGTGAGAGCTAAAACATTAAATGCATCGACAAATGAAAGACTTTTTCTAGTCTTTGAAATATATTTAAACTTCCTACTTAAAGCCAGAAAAAAAATTGGGTGCTACAAATCTCACGTACATACTAAAGACACATGCTGCGACCTATGTTTGGAAAATGCTTACCTGAATACAAAAAATATGAGTTCTTAACCTTAATTGTATTTTTTTTCCTTTAAGTATGTTTAAAAAATAAATAAAATATAAATTTTATTCTGTAAAAACCTAAACAAAAGAAATAAAATACAGATTTTATTCGAAATATCCGTGAAAAGTTTGTGCTACATTTTCAGAAAATTTAATAAAGTAAGAGCTAAAAAGTTATACACATTAAGAAATAAAAGGCTTTCTTAAGCCTAAAAAATAATTTTAAACATCCTATTTAACACCAAAGAAAAATAGGAACGCCATTTACCTGGCGAGGCACACAACAAGCACATTTGGAGGTATGCTCATCTACATACAAAAATATTAATTTTAAATCTAAATTATATATTTTTCAACTTATTTTATTTCTTTGGAATATAAACAACGATACAGATCAAAAAAATAGTAATATATTTTATTATTTTGCTATATATTTAAAAAAAAGAAATATGCAAATTTTCTTCAAAATTTTACAGTTTATGAGTTTACTTGAAGTGGAAGAGAATAATTTAGAAATCAAAAACACAACTTTTCAATAGCTAAACTTTATTATTTATGTTATCAGCTACACATTCCTTTTTTTCTTTTCAATTTTCATCCACTATTGCAAAAATAGGAGGTTTGCACGATTTTTACGCTCTGGGAACTTCAGTAAGAGTTTAGTTTGCGTTTCTATAACTTATAACGTATAAAGGATTGCACAAACCTACGCGACCAAAGCGACTGCGAAGCGGTAGCGTCTACCGCGCGGCGAACGCTGCCCATGTAATCTTATGGCGCTGTGCACACCTGCACGACCGCGACGCGGGATGTTCGCGTCGGCAAGCGAAACGTGCGCGTCAAGTTGTCAGACGCGTGTTTTGAAGTGTACATAACTAGACTTCTTTTTTAAAACCTTAAAACCTTTTTTTATATTATTTTCTACAACTCTTTAGTTTATGATTTTTTGATTTGTATACGTTTTGATAGATTATGTCATGATATTAACGTTTGACGGTTCGCACCGTAGTCGCGCAGGTGTGCACGGCCAGTTTCGCGTTGCAGACGCTCCCGTATCGCGTACCGCGTCCCCCTGTCACTGACGCTTAGGTTTGTTTTAAGCTTTATTTCGTGCTTATGTCAGTGAAATCGAATAGCTAGTTCATAGTCCATACAACCCTGCAATTTCAGTTCAATTAGATTCTACATTCAGTTTGATGTCAAATTATATTTATTTTTTTCCGTCATTTTCATTACAAAGGTTTTGAAATGTTTTCTGTTTTTCTTACATTATTTTATATTATTATTTGGGTTAGAAATCGACTTTCAAAAAAGAAAGTGATATTAATTTGAACGAAAAGAAAAATAGTGATTATTAATAATTTACCATACTTAATAAACTTTTCAGCTTGGAATTAAATGGACCGATTTATTAAGTTATTGATATTTTAAACAGGATGGTAGATTAATAATTATAGTCTAAATTTTTTTGCGGCCGGTACGGTTTCCACAGGTTTTTCTAATTTCACGCCATAGCTTCGATCATTAAAAATAAAATACCAAAAAACCAAAAAGACAGAAATAAAACCTAAAAAACTTACAATGTAAGAAAACCGCCAATCTGAAAATGGTCCACATGATGTCCGTGAAACACAACACAAACAAAACAAAAAACCCGTCGCACGCGCTTGTTGTTAAGACTCCGACTACGGACGGTGCATGGAGTAACCGACGATTCTGAGGTCCGCCAACCAACCGTGTCGGATGCCCGGCTTCAACCCTAATATTATAGTAAGCCAGTGGAAAATTTACAAATATATTTGAATATACTAAGATGTATTTTGTAAAATATTAAAGAAATGATTATATTTTAGAATATTTATATGCCGAAAAAATTTAAATTAGTAATCAACGTCGCAACATCAAATTGTAAATCCATCTTAATAATTCTTTGCACAAGTTGATCGTAAACAATATAATGTTGTTTGAATGTTTCTGAATATTTATTTCGTGCTTAAAATAACTCTTATCTTTGGATCAGGTACAAATCAATAAATAATAGATATTATATGTATGTACACAGGGTACAATTAAACCTTCCTTCCAAATTTTGATATATTGATCCTTGTTAAAAATAAAAATACACGTATTTTTAACCGACTTCCAAAAAACGAGGAGGTTATATGTTCGGCTGTGGATATTTTTTTTTTTTTTTTTTTTTTTTTTTTTTTTATTTTTGTATGTTCAACGATTACTCCGCCGTTTGTGAACCGATTTTCGAAATTTTTGTTTTGTTGTATTAGGTTTCACTCCAATTTGGTACCATGTTCACAAAAGTGGTGACCTGATGATGGGATCCATGAGTAATCGAGGGAACTCCTTGAAATTTATATGGAAACATATGGTGATTTTGGTTTTATGTGAAGTGTACTAAGAATATGCTACCAAAAAGTCAAATATTGGGTCAAAGTATACCATGGTTTCGAAGATGCTGAGAGAACTCCTGACTCCTTATAAATACACGTTCGGGAGTTTCGGCGTTGTTTTAAGAACAGAAAGCATATGCTACTATGCAATTCATATTCATCATCATAATCATCATCATCATCATCATCGTCATCATCATCATTAAGGTCACCAATGTCTCATGGCACAGAATTAATAATAGTACAAGGCATAGGTATGGATATACTAATAATAATAATTATGTACTGTATAACAACACCTGTTTGTTTAATACATGGCGGTCGGCGCCGCAGAGGCGACGGCGTCGCCGCGCCGCCGCGCCGCGTGGCGCGTGGCGGCAGACAACAGATCGAATACTTTACTAATTACTTTATAAAATTTAAATAGACAAATAGAATTAAAATAAAGTTATTTTAGAAAGAGCATTTACACAAAACAAAGTCATTAAGTGTCTTTTTAATCAGTTATACTTATTAATCGATAGATGGCGCACTAAGTATCGATTTGAATTCTTGATTAAGCGCTTATTCCACTTATCCTAGCTAGGAAGTCCTAGCTAGGGTCCTTAAAAAATTTAGTCAAGTGGAATAACATTTAGAAGCTAGGATCCTAGCTAGGATCCTAAATCGGAAAAAATTTAGTCAAGTGGAATAACATTTAGAAAGCTAGGATCCTAGCTAGGACTTCCTAGCTAGGATAAGTGGAATAAGCGCTTTACAAGAACAGAGCTGTCAATAATTATGATAATATTAAATATTATGAGTAGCTACGCTACATCCTATGCAAGTTTATACAATTTTTTATCTGATAGATCCTTCGATCGTGGAAAAACGAGACACAATAGCCTTTCTATTGTTATCTCAATCGCCGGTGACCGCTTGGGGCTTGAAGCATTAAAATTGTTAAATTACTTAGCACAATATGTTCACTTCAATGATAATATATTATTTTGTGAGTGTGAGTTGTGACTCTTGACAAATTGTAATAAGATACGTAAAATATACGCGAAGGTTTACCTACTAGTGTAACTAAAAAGAGTGAAATGATTATTATTTTTAACAAAAAATTAAAACCGACTTCCAAGGTAAAAACAATAATAACATTAATATGAACTAAAAAGTATTAAATAATTTTTACTATCTAATGGTGCCTTTTTCCGAATTCGGCTAAACCTCAACTATTTCTGTATTCAATCTTCATAATTTTGAAGTCGGTGCCAGTTCCAAAAGTTTCAAATATTCTGTCAGAGGACTGAAGATTCAGCTATCTGGTACCGACTTCAAAATAATGAAGATTGAATACAGAAATAGTTGAGGTTTAGCCGAATTCGGAAAAAGGCACCATTAGATAGTAAAAATTATTTAATACTTTTTAGTTCATATTAATGTTATTATTGTTTTTACCTTGGAAGTCGGTTTTAATTTTTTGTTAAAAATAATAATCATTTCTTTTATAGTCACTCAGTACTAAAATGTTCAGAAATAGCTTCTGAAAGTTATCCTAAAAAACACTACAATTAATGGACACGATGCGTCGGCCGCGCATGACATGCCCCCGCGCGCGCGCCTCTCATTCCCCTGTGCCGCGAGTGACCATTCTGCAACGATTTTAAATGTGATAAAATGTCATTGAAAAAAATATATAACACCCAATTTTTTTTTTTTTTTTGGTTAAATGGACTCTAATGATACCTAAGCCCTGGAAAATTTTTGGCAGGAAGATTCAATTGCACCCTGTATATATTACAAGGTGCAAAACTTTGTGATAAGATAATACGTATTTAGGGTTTGTATCTGTTCCTTATAGACAGTTCACTGTCAAAGTAGCAGTGTGGAAAGACCAAATATTTTTTTCACCTTTGTATGGTGAAACTCGTGTAGCTGGGGCGCCTGCCCATACAAAAGAATGGTCTTTCAGCACTGAGAGCTCAGCTTTCACAGTGAACTCTTTACAAGGAACACGTACACACCCTAAAGTATTATCACTAAGTTTTGTTACTCCCTGTATATAAGTAGGTAAAGCTGGTAAGTACATACGACTATAATTATTATAATAGGTACATAGGTAACTACTACCCTAAAATGCAAACAAATCTACGCAAGGCTGCAAGTATAAAATTATACACTTCATATTAATAATATTATTATGCTGTGCCAACTAAAATATTATAACTGCAAGCAATTTTTTAAATATTTGTTAACACAAAATGCATTTAACATATTTTTCATATTTCCTTGTTTTTTAATAGATTTTTGAATAAATTCATTATTAAAATTATTTAATTCTTAATTTTTAGTTTTACAATTAAGATTTGAATGATTTTGTAATAATAAAAAATTAAAAGTACTTATCTACAAAACACAGGCCATCTTGTCAAAAGTTATTAGCAGTCAGCACATTTGAATTCTAAATACAAATCTGTTTGTAAGCTCGAGCTTGAACTGCTAAACATATATTGATGCATCATGAATTGCTTCTATGCCTTAATATATCGAAACCAGATTTTAGATAAGTATGCAAAAACATTCACTGCATTAAAGGGTCAATTTATACTAGCGCTGAGTCGAAGAGCATTGAAGCGAATTACCAAAACTGAACATAGCAAATTCAACCTTAACTCAAAAACGCGCGCGTCGGGCGCATTCGCGCGAATTGGTCTCGCAAAGTAACTCGTGTGCGTTACTCTCTCAAGTTAAGGTTGAATTTTCTATGTTCAATTTTTGGAAATTCGCTTGGATGCGCTTCAATTCTGCGCTAGTATAAATTCACCCTAAATTACTAGGCGTTTTACAAGCTCGTTTCAAAATCTCTCACGAGACGCACCTCCTGAGAGATTGGAAACCTATCACTGTAAGAACTTTTATGACAAGGACTTACGCTCATAAAACAACGAGGTAAAATAACCCTGAACGGATAATGACTGCTATTGTCCTGTGCCGGCCCTTAATTAATATTTATCGTCCAACTCCCTTCCGGTGGGATTCAATCTCGGTTGACTTCGATACAAATTCAGTTAGTATCAGTGCACACGTGACGCCACGCGGCTTTAACTATTTTGAATTAAATCGGCCAAGAGCGAGTTAGACTGACGCACTTTGGATTCTTCTGGATTGGATTCTTTGGACCATTATAGAGCACGGAACCTTAAAAAATGTACCTTATTTAATCCGTTTTATTTTGATCTAAATGTTATCAAAAAAAAATTTATATTGTGTGGCACTCGGGGACTGCCGCGATAAAGCTATTGCAAGGCATTTTGTACGCACGCAAACACCGTGCCGAAGTCTGCCGAACTGAACGCCACAATGTCGACCGGCATGCAGAGCGGTGCGGCGTTGCCGCTGTGCTGTCGGGGCTGTTAGGTTTATTTTCATTACGGAATTTCTTGATTCGGTTGCCGCGCTCACGGCCCGCCATAAAAGCTATGCAAAAAAGTTGGGAAGAGAAGTGTCGCCTCGCTGTGCTTCAGTATCTCGGTGTGAGCTAACCCTAAATTATCTCATAAAATTTAATATTCATACAATAATTATTGTACATTACGTCTATGATAAATATAATAATAATTAAATATTTTTAATATTTTTGTTTCTATTTTTACCGTATTTTTTTAATACAAAAATAAAACATTATTATTTTTATTCTAATTTAAGTGTTATTTATTGAAGATCCAAGGATTTTTGAATTATTTTTAATTATGTTTTTATATATTTTATACAATATAATATATTAAAAAACCGGCCAAGTGCGAGTTATACTCACCCATGAAGGCTTACGCAGCAGCAATAATGTTTATTTCTATGAAATTAAAAGGTTTAAGATTTTTTATTTCAGCTGATTTCAATTAAGGTTTACCATTTATGACGTATAAAAAAACTACTTGCTAGATCTTATTGGTGGAATAGGTCCGCCATCTGCCTATGAATCCACTTTTCTGATAGTACAATTTACATCATACATAACGTGACCATATCGCTGGCCCCGGGCAACAAAGCGGTAAACGCCGGTTACGCCCTTTTTAATGTTAATTGATTTTTGGCTTCTCTGAGTACTAGTCTATCACCCCTATTTATTTCATATTATTTTTAAAATAACATTTTGGGTATAATAAATGACAACAGCTTTATGGAATTTAAAATACTCTTACGACTAAAACTGTATTCTTGCATTACTCTATGAAACATAACTAAAAAAACCGGTGAAGATACAATACAGCTAAGTTTTCGCTGTAAGGTTTCCCACAAGAAGGGAGTAATCGGCTGGTACGCTCGAAATCTAAAGCGGAAAATACGTCGTATTATGTTCTTACAGTCGTAAATCTCAAGCGGTTTGATGTTTTTATAAAGTCAATAAGCAATGTTGCAATTGAAACAATATCGCTTATTAGTTGTATTATACATTTTTTCAATTATTTCAATACATTTTTACTCTGTTACAATTATTTTGATATGGTTAAATAGGTTAAAAAAAATTACTTTCGTATGACACTTCAAACGCTTGTTTTGGACCACTGTATGCTGCACTATAAACAAATTAGCTTAATGTGTCTCTCTTGAACAAAACGATTTTTAATATTACGCCTTTATTGCCCGGGGCCAGCGATATTACGTCCCGCTTTAGGCGGGACAGTCCCGCTTTCAGACAGTCTGTCCCGCTGTCCTCCGCGAGGCCGAAATTGTCCCGCTTTTGCAAACAGACCAAACGACAATAATTTAAAAGTATTTTTATATTTGAAATGCCCTAATATTATATGTATGTAAATGCGAAAGACGAGTGTCTGTCTGTCTATATGTCTGTTACCTCTTCACGCTCAAACCGCTGAACTGATTTTGCTGAAATTTGGCATGAAGATACTTTGAGTCCCGGAAAAGGATTCAGGATACTTTTTGCCCCAGAAAAATGAACGGTTTCCGCGCGATAAACGAGTTTTGGCGCAACGGAGTTGCGGGCGTTATCTAATACTTTAATAAATAAAATTAATGATGGGGGGGGGGGGGGGGAGGAGAGTGTAATTCGGTAGATGTCCCACTCTGACAAAAAAAATAAATGGTCAAACATGAGACACGTTAATCATACACCATGCATACGGTCACGCACTAACGCATTGTCCGTCTATTCAGAAAGTCATTGTAAAAACATCGCTTCATTAGTCATAATACTAAACCGTTACAATTCACCTAAATTATTATCAACAGGATCAGTTATCCATTCTGCTATTGTCAAAAGTGTATTATTGTATTTACAATAATAAACTTTTGACATGGTTTCGATGCAGGTATGATAGAAATTCAAAATAATTATGTTATTAAATTTTAATCCTAGACGGTTTTGATCGGTCTAAATTAAAAAATATATTTTTATTAATTTAAATTTTGTTACAATTTTTAAATTTCGAACGCCGTATGCAATTGAGATTTTGTTCCACATCGTCGCATCTTGTCTCGTATGAGTTGACCCTAAATAATATCAGCGGGACAGTCGTAATGAGGAGCTTACACCGGCTGTCACGCCGGTCAAGCGTGACGCCACCCGGAAACGGAACCCCCGCTTCCGACCCCATAGTACACTACCGTTTACTTCTACCACTGTGACTGACAACCGAGAACTTTATTAGCACTGGACAATCTCGTATATTAAAAATGTTCGTTTAGCGATACCCACGGCATTTGTTGCCTTATATTATAAGAAAATTGTTCTTGAATATGTCTGAGCTAGGTACCTACTTTTCATACTACTGGAGGTCAAAAGTTTGTGTCTAAGGCTTTGTCCACATTTGTATCATTTTCGCGTATCAGATCCCGATTATGATCGCGATCATTGCGATCATTTTGCGTCCACATTATCGAACATGATACGCTTCGACGCTACGCGACGGATATCTGATACGAGATCATGATACAAATGTGGACAAAGCTTAAGACCGGCCGACCAGCCATTGAAGGACCACATCATGCAGTCGAAACCGACTGAAAAATGCGGTCGCCGCAAGACGATCCACATATTAACTCCGAAAGAGATCGTCAGCGTATATTATGACTAAGAGAATACATCCGCATAATCAAGACTACTTCACGACAGTATATTCTGTCTTAATCAATATTATATTAGGGTCAATTTAGTAAGGAAACTCTCAATGGCCTTTTGTTGCTAACATCAAACGTTGTATACAAAAATGGAACTTATTATTATATTGTTTTAGTTGATAAAAATCTGCGTATTTGTCAATAGTGAAATCATTTTGCGGACAACATCTGAATACTAATATTGTAAATTGCGAAAGTCCATTTGTAACCTTTTCACGCTCAGACCGCTGCACCAATTTTGCTGAAATTTGGCATGGCATTACTTTGAGTCCTGGAAAAGGACATAAGATGCTTTTTATTTAGGAGAAATGTACGGTTGCTGGCGTCATCTAGTATTTCCATAACGTTCAAAGTTGTAGCCTCGGGGAAGGGCTTTATGTCTTTGTGCTCTGATTCCCCGCTAAAGCTAAGTAATTAAAATGATATACTAGTATAAAGAGTGTACAATGGTCGTTCCACTTTCTTAAGCCCGCGGCGACCGGCTTACTGGCTTACAGACTCTGTAATTACATCATTTTAATGTTACTCACTGACTAGTGTACACTGTACAATGCCGATCTTATTACTGTAGGAATATGGTCTGACTCTGAACGAAGCGAATCAAATATAGGATGTAAAGAAAATGAGTACTTAATTAAATAAGGTGTGTATGACGTGTCCCTTAAGGGGAAGACAGCTGCCAATTCGACACCTTTGTGCAGTTTTCTAGACGTATGTATTTCATTGATTGGCAAAAAAAAAAATGTGATTTTTGATTATATTTGGAAAAGCTTGTCGAATTTAAATAATAAAATAATGTTCTCCTACTGGATGAAAAAAAATACCAAAGTTACATCTTTCAGGAACTTTAAACGGTTCTAACTAAAGTAATAATACAATCTATGCTTTAAAAATTTGTTTATTTGATACCTTTTACAAAAATCCAAAGATTGCCGGATTTAATTTTCGGTTCTGACATCTAGATTTCCTATAGTATTTATTTTTTCCTCTAACAAACGAAAAATGTATCCACGCTACCGAGTGAACACTTCACATCTCTGTCTCTCTGGCATGAAAATCGACACAGGTGCGAGAGTGATGCGAGATCAAGGTCATTGGCAGTTGTCAGCGTCTTAACTGTACAGAATTCACTGTGACAGCTGAGGTCACAGCGCTGATAGATTTACTTTAGAATTTTACGTTTCTATGAATCTTATTAATTTGCCCGAGTGATAATTATTGCCTGCAGCTTCATTCTATAGAAGATGGATTCAACTTTATCCCATTGTCCGGACTGTATTAGTGAAAATAAGGTGGAATCACCAACCTACGTATTAGGTTTTCAACACAAAGAGACGTTCCAAACTGCCTTCTAATTTGTTGTTACTTGTTAGTGATATTGATTATTCTACAGTCGGGGCATTTTAATAGGCCACATTTGACATCTGTCAGATTAATCTCCATAGTGAGGTGAGCTGCGTAAAAACATCGACCAAAACGAATAAATCGATACGGACTTGAAATAAAATATTTAAATTTTATACGTTTTAAACAAACTCCTGTCCCATTATTACTTTTTCTTTTGCAAATTCAAGGAGCAAAATAAGACAAGTACATGATTTACAAAAAAAATGCATTTATTTGCTTGAATTATAAAAACTGTTAAATGTAGTATTATCATTATTCATTTCACATAAATATGTGTTACTTTTCACAACGTGGTTATTAATTTATGGGGATATTTCGTTACAAGTAATCAATGCATCGATACTATTTATTGGCTTCCAATTTTTAGGGTAACTTCCCTAGAGTTTAAAAAGAAAAAAGGTCAGCTAACGTAACATTGTAACGACGTGCAATTATTAAGATCAGAATTTGTTTATTACGTTTAGAATTGTTTATCAGTAAAAGCAAATCGTTAAATAATTCGTATCGGTCATATTTACAATAAATATGTAATCGTCATTGAAAAAAGTTAGTCAATTGTGCAGTTATAACAAAACGAAAATATTTATTTTTTATGTACGTCGCTATAAGGTTACCTGGTACAATTTTGATGAACTGTCAAATGTGGCCTATTAAAATGTCTCAACTATATGTCGCGTCGTAAGCCCTTCGTTAGCAGATTCAAAGACATCAGCTACAGACTCACAACATTAATAACAATTAGGAGGGGATTGTTTTTGTAGGTATGTACTGTGGAGAGTATAATATAGAGTGCTTAAAGTTTAAGAGGGCGACTTACCCAAAATATCAAACATCGTCCTTCTCTCTTACTCACGCCCGTCTTTCATATGGCAGGTGAAAAAGGACGACTCGGAATCATCGTCAAGTTAGTTTTTTTTTAATTAATAACTCGATAAATATACAACATTTAAAAATCCGCTAGGTCAGTGTCTCAATTATAGAATTTTATACAACGTGTTAAAATATTAACTTAGTTTAATGCATGGTTATGGCAATATATGAAAAATTCGTGAAAATTAGACGCATCTTTGCGATTTTTTTCTATCGAGAAAATTTTGAGATATCGTTTCCGCTAAGTCGGATCCTCGGAAATATAATGTTGTATCTGTGTTTAAAAAATGAAACAATTTGGGGCCTGTTTTCAAGTATAAAAATTAATTATAAAATCAACAATTTTTGGGTTAGACTCCCCTTTAAGGCTCCTTTAGACAGGGCAATTTGACGCAGAAATGCGCAAAACGATTCCGGTCACGAGTATATTCTTAGGTGTCACCTAGTGATCAATGGTTCTAGGGTCATCTATTTAAAAAAAACAGTTTTCATCTACGCTTATGTAAATATTTAGGTTAGCTAGTAGTCGGTCACTTTGGTGAAACCGCACAATAATCTTACAATGGTTAACAAATACATATCTCGTAACATTTCGTTTGTTAAACTTCTGTTATGCTGTTTGTGAATCAACCAGGTAACAAAGCGACTTCATCAAACATTAATACCGGGTCAACCCGTGGCTGAACACTAAGTGGTGTGTTTAGTCAGAATATTATATCAATGGAACAGTTTTCATCCGACCTCTTTGTAGCAGGTCGACATGCAAATCACATTGATTATAGCATTATCTTATAACTAGAGTTTTAAGCAATTGCATAGCTTTGAGCGCGGTGACCGAATCATGAAATTTCGTAACGAAAATAAAATTAATAGTAGAGGAGGGGAAGAGGGGATTTTGGGAGTAGCTCGAGCGTGTCAGATTAAGCTTGCATAGGCTTCCGACATGTGTCTAGTTATCATGGCATTGAAATCAGATTTCTCACGCGGTGGGTTTTTTTTTTTTTAATATTGAAATGTCATCCGATCTGTCAGATTAAGAATTAAGATAGGGGATGTTTAGTATGTCCCAAAGAAGCTTCCATGAAAAGCACTGACGATTCAAAGATAAGGTGAGCCTGTAGGAACATTTTAAAATATAAAAAATAAACCTTTGATATTTTCCTAACTAAAGTTCGCAGATATTTTATTTTGCACTAAACTAAATGATTTAGTCCTTGTTGTCTAAAATATAATAATAACTGACCGAAATAAGCAATTTTATGAATATAAAATAAAAAACGCTCTTAATATTTTTTTATCAGTTTTACCTAATGTTTTAAAAAACCTACTAGGTCTCCATGACGCTCGAGTGACTACAAAATTAGCACCTTCTCCTCCCCTACTATAATACTTACTCATCTAACGTCGTTTCAGTTCGGTAGATAAAGGTGAGAAAAATATTTATCTCGCCTCCGGGCGGAAAACTTTTCTTTTGAACTGTAAGTATACAAGGTATTCTAACGTTATGATTCACGCGCGTATCTGTAGTAAGTAAAATAAATATATTCCAATTTCCAGCAGGTAATAAATATCATGCGACAGATTTCCGATATGAAGCAGTTATAGTCGACACCGATTACGAAGCAGTTCACCAGATAACACATGCGTCAGTTTGGGAAGACTTAAATGGGATGATGATATTTAACCTCCATAGATATTATATAAACAACTAGAATCTAGATGAGCCAGTGAACACGTCATTTCCCTCCTAATACCTTTCCGGAACTTCCACTAATATTTCAAAACTAAATTATCCAAATTGGTTCAGCCATGCTCGAGTTTTAGCGAGACTAGCAATATTTAAATTTAATTTTTATTTATTTCATGAATAATTATTTACCTATTGGGTAGAATGTAGAGGGAGAAATAAAGTTGACTATTTGAGTACACGACACAGTGAAAAAACTCCAATTTGGTACATACAGAATTCAGCGAATTCCTTATTCCATCCATACTTCCATACTCGTCCATACTTAATATTATAAATGCGAAAGTGTGTCTGTCTGTCTGTCTATCTGTCTGTTACCTCTTCACGCTCAAACCGCTGAACCGATTTTGCTGAAATTTGGCATGAATATACTTTGAGTCCCAGGAAAGGACATAGGATAGTTTTTATCCCGGAAAAATGTACGGTTCCCACGCGATAAACGAGTTTTGGCGCAACGGAGTGTGTGTCTGTCTGTTACCTCTTCACACCCAAACCGCTGAACCGATTTTGCTGAAATTTGGCATGTATATACTTTGAGTCCCGGGAAAGGACATAGGCTACTTTTTATTCCGGGAAAATGTACGGTTACCGCGCGATAAACGAGTTTTGGCGCAACACAGTCACGGGCGTCATCTAGTTCCAATATAAAGTCACAGGCATGTAAAATGTCTAGTTTAATGAATTACAAATTTATATATTCTATTAAAAAGATTTAAATTTGAAATTCCCTCAAAATAGAGACAATATAGGTATGGTAAGGGCCGTTCCGTGATACTGCATTACTTCAACACTGATGCCTTTTTTCACCAACCCCTTCATTGCTTTAAGCGTTCCTTAGCAGTCATTATATATTTACATAATACGAACATATCCTTCAAGTTTTCACCAAGTGTATCACCTACTGGCTACTTCCATAGGTCGTCAATTCTGTAAAACATAAGTTTTTCAAAAACCTATTTATTTCAAGAGATACATGACCCTAGAGACTAGCTAGCAAGCTAGCTAGGTAACACTTTGCGTTAGGTGGTTGGTGAAAAAAGGCATTATAGTTACTCTACTGCTTTTATATTGCGCACATGTCACATAGGTGTGAAATTGACACGAACAGTGTAGGGTGACCGTACATCTGAAAGGCAGCTCGTTAAGAGTTTACAGCCGGCGCTCAACTCCAAACTCAAAGTCCACAATGGCTGAGTTTACTCCATTTAAGCGGGTGTTTGCTCGATTAATTAGTTTCTGCACACTATTAGAAAATTAATTGCCAAAATCGCGTCAAATTTTCGAGTGGCCAACGTCGACTTACTAAATGAAGGGGCCATAATTGAAGCGTGCCGGTGAGGTACGGCAGACTATGAACCTCCAAAATTGACAACTAAAATTTTTAAACATTAACCTGACTAAAATCATTAAGGGGTATTTAATTAATTATGTATCTTTTTGGTAAAGTAAGCCGAGGGCGTCGTGACAAAACATTGAGATTTGTAAGTGCGCCGCAGGCTGAAAAAGATTGGGAACCCCTGATCTAGCTAATATAATATCTAGCTATACATAAAACCCTTTTTTTAATTCAAATCATTTTCCTTGTCCTAAAGCCTTTATGTAAAAAAGGTCAGTATTAAAATTGTTAGTTGTCCACTTCATCTTAAATGCCGTAGTTGCTGACTGGCTTATTGCAAATGCCCGTATACGCAACGGAACTCGACAGCTTTTCTAACGTATGTTCCGGGCATGAATGAAATAAAAGAAAATTTATGAAGGTGTTCTAGACAGCAAAATAATTCAAGACGCGAGTGGAAGAATAAGGTAACATGAAAATACTTCCCGTTTTTTTGCTTACATACAGGACTTAGGGCCGGAAAAATTATTTGAAATAGAAAAACTATGGATTATATGTGTAGCCAGATATATTAGCTAGGTTTTGAAGTAGATAAGTTACGAGTTTTTTTTTAATTATTAGGGAAAAATGAGTTATTGTCCGTATGTTACGAAATGTTACTTTAAGTTCGATTCTTCCACTCACGTCATCAATTTTACTATAGTTGCACTGGCCACTATGACGAATATGTAAAAACTTACTAGGACAAAAATAACAATTGGTGTTATCAGTCTACTGGTTTTGACAGAAATAGATTTCTACTCCATTCAGGTAGATAGTATGGCTTACGTAGTAACTATATTTAGTAATCTGTGGTATGGCCATTGGCTGTGACGCAGTACCTACTTGGCCCTTCGTAGCCACGTTTAGTACGCACCCAAACCATGCGTTATATTTGACCCGCATTTTAACCGCAATTAACCGTGCGCTAACAATTTGACAAAATATGTGCAGATAAGTTTGTTCAGCTGCGGGAATAAAGGAATACGAAGCAAAGGAAAGATTTGCTAAAAGCTTTCTGGATAAGTTTAAAAATTCACCGCGCCGATACTTAGAGGCTCTCTTTGGCAAAAAATTTTGGATCTGCATCATAATAATTTATTCACTTAACGCGAACAAGAAATTATTTCTATTTAAGATATTCTATACTCTATATTAAAAAATATGGGTTCTTTCTTTAGAAAATATATTACAGGATTTCCTCGAATAAAAAAATGAAAAGTAAATCGAAATTCGTTCATCGTGCGGGACTCGTACATTTTTCAGGAAAATATGTTCTTTCCTGTTTCTCACTCACACAAAATATCTTGTGAGTCGTGAGTCGCAGAATTTCGGTTGGCAGAAATTCTGCTGCATTCAGTTTCATGGAAAATTCCTACTTCATTCACAAAAATAATTTACGCGACTGAAATTCTGCGACTCGTGACTCACAAAATTACTCTTGTTTGGCTTCGCCCGCATGAAAATCGCATCGCAAAAATCTGCAACAAAACTCATACTAAAAATTACATTGCGATGCGATGCGAATTCGTAGTTTTGTGTAGGGGCCCTTAGTCGTACTGTAGTCTGTACATAACTGTGCTACAATGAAACTGATCAAATATCTAATGTCAATATTGGCAGAACATAATTAAGTCTCTCAACCGGGGCTGGGACCAGTTGGAATTGCTTCAATAATGGAATAGGATACATATTGCTGTCTGTTAACATTATATTTCAATAATTCATCTTGGCAGCGTCCTCGTTCCAACTTATTTAAATATTTAGATTAAATATTTCTCTGCAGACTACGATTTTTGTTCAATTATTCAGGTTTAAAGAATTTATTCTCATAAAAGACACAATAATATCCACTTACATGAGAACAATACATTAGTTACACTTATCTATTCGACTTCAATTAACTTCGAGTCTAGTATTATGTGAATTGAAATAAATGATTTTTTGTGTTCTCAACATGTCCGATTTGCCTGAATAATAAATCTATAGCCGGTAGCATTATTAATAAGACCACTTATTATTACCTTTAACCATAAAGAGACGAGTGCTGCACTATCTCTATCATAATTTTAGTACAGATTAAAACAAAGTTCATCTTCCTCTGAGACTTTAGCATGATGAACCACATATCTTTCCCTTACATCACGTCTTAATGAGGACCACTTAATGCTACGGACTGCGCGCAGTGCATTTACCGAAACTCGATTCTCCATTCTCTAATTTACCTTCTAATAATTATATTACTGTGCAGCTGAATACAGCACGAAGTATATTTCATTGTGGATTTTATGTATAACTTAGCTAATACTAGGGGAGGGGCGGGTGCTAATTGTGTAGTCAATCGAGCGTAATGGAGACCTAGTGGGTTTTTTTCATTTGATAAAGCTGATAAAAAAATAATAAGAGCGTTTTTTATTTTGGCGGTGGGTTCAGAAACTGCAGCCATTTTAAAGTTTTGAGAAAGAAAATATATTCAGAAAATTGTTTAATTAGATAAATTATAAATATATTTTCGACAACAAGAAAAATATGAAGCTTTAGTTTTTTTATATTTTAAAATGTCCCTATAACAGGCTTACCCAACCTTTGAATCGTCAGTGCTTTATATGGAAGCTTATTTGGGGCTTACTAAACATCCCCTATCTGACAGATCCGATGACATTTCAATATTCTATATTAAATATTATATATTTAAAAAAAATTTTTTTTGACCCACCACGTGAGAAATCTGATTTCTATACTAGGATAACTAGACACATGTCGGAAGCCTATACAAGCTTAATCTGACACGCTCGAGCTAGTCCCGAAATCCCCTCTTTACCTCCCCAACTATAAAAGTCACACTCGGAGACGTTTAACGGTAACTTAAATTGGATAAACATACAGATTATAGAGCACTAGCTGTTGCCCGCGACTTCGTCCGCGTTAGCATAGTAGACTGTAGATCACATCCCAAGTATTATTTATTGTACAAAAATATTCAATGTACAAAATTTACTTTCCTACGATTTTATTATATATAGATGTTCCGCGCGGCTTCGCTTGCGTAATTTAGGAATTTCACGCAACCGTACATTTTTCCGCAAAAATAGCCTATGTCCCTTCACGTAGTCTATTCTTCATGTTTGCCAAATAACATAAAAATTGCTCCAGTAGTTTTTAAGATAATAAGCAATTTCATATAATTTCCCCAGTTTTTTCCACATTTTTCTCTATTTCTTCGCTCCAATTAGCTTTAGCGTGATAAAATGTAGCTTATAGCCTTCCTCAATAAATATGCTATCTAACACTGAAATAATTTTTCAAATCGCACCGGTAATTCCTGAGATTAGCGCGTTCGAATAAGCCCTTTCATATAATTTCCCCCGTTTTTTCCATATTTTCCCCTATTTATTCGCTTCTATTAGTCTTATCGTAATAAAATATAGTTTTTAGCCTTCCTCCATCAATGGGCTATCTAATACTGAAAGAATTTTTAAAATCGAATCAGTAGTTCCTGAGATTAGCGCGTTCAAATTAGCCCTTTCAAATAATTTCCCCCCGTTTTTTCCACATTTTCCTCTATTTCTTCGCTCCTATTAGTTTTATCGTAATAAAACATAGCCTATAGCCTTCCTCGATAAATGGGCTATCCAATAGTAAAATAATTTTTCAAATCGGATCAGTAGTTCCTGAGATTAGCGCGTTCAAACAAACAAACAAACAAACTCTTTCCAATTATAATATTAGTATAGAATATAACATAGTAAGAAATAATAATTATTAGGGCCTGTTTCACCACTTCCTGATATGCTTATTTGACATATTCTCCATACTCTATCTGTCAAGTTAAGTGGTGGATAGCCTTATCAGAAAGTGGTGAAACAGGCCCTTAATGTATCTGAGTACAGATGCTGGTAATTAAAGTTATTGTATATCACGAAAATTTTTCTTTGTTTGGAATTTGGATTGAACAATTTTTAAAACTAGACTCTGACTAAATTGAGACATAGATATGCCCTCCTCGTCATATTATTATATCAATATAAACAACAATACTGCATTTGGCAATAAAACCAAAAAACCCTATCGAAGAAAATGTTACATGTTGCAATTTAAAACCGCAATGCAACAATGTAAAAGCAGCAGCATATTCTACGTAGCGAACGTAAATGTACAAAATTCTTCTTTATATTGAGCAATTAAAGCGGCACAAGAAATTCCTTTTGCGAAGCCACAAAGGAACTTTTTACGTCCATTGCAACTGATTTACATAGTGCTTTATAATGAACCTACAAGCGGCTTGCTGCAGCACGTTAATACTGTTATTGATTAAGTAAACAGAAAATATGACCGTACGTAAGGCGCAGAGGCGGCGCAAGGCGTGGGCGGTGTGGGCGACCACCCACGGCCTCGCGGTCTAAGGGGCCTTGCGCCCCTTGGACCACGGCTTTTTTTAGGGATTTACAAGTTTTGATACTCAATTATTCATAAAAAAAGTTTTATAAATAAAACTTTGAGTATCAAAAAATTATTTCTCTCCAAAAATCCGTATTCTTGTGTCATCTATCAGGGGGCCTCGCAAAATATATTTCAGGGGGTCTCGCAAGTTATATCTTGCCCACATACAATTTTGGTCTTGCCCCGCCACTGGTAAGGCGTAATGCTTGCTATTTTTAAGGATTCCTTTTCTATGCGCAAAATGGATAAGGAGCGTGAAAGAAAGAGTAACAATAGTTACAGAAAATCAATTTTGGCGAAGCAATAATACCAAACACATACATACAGACGTCGATAAATTGTTGTTTTCGACTTATTGTTTTTGATGGATATAAATAGAAAATTTCCTTAAATAGACAAAATTTTCCAGATAAAATATACACCCTCCAAAATTTATACCATATACCCAAAGATTTTTTGCTTCACGTTTGACAATATCATAAAATCAATGAAATGAATATCTGTCGTATGACGTATTGACGTTAAAAATAAGCAATTTCATATTCATATTTACTATCAGTAGGCTACATATTATAACAAGTACCCACCATTACCATATTTCACAGTGTACAGTCCATTATAGTAATGTACCCGAGGGTAGTTTCACATTTTTCTAACGGCGAGTATGCGATGATAAACTGTACTCTTGCAGCAACTACAGCATCACTTAGCTCGGCTTGAAAAATTGCAAGCTAGTTTTATAGTGGATTCCTTGGCGAGCGTAAACGGGCCACAGGCCACAGCCCAGAACCAAGCTTCAAAGTATTATTGTCACTCCGAGTAGATGGCTACTTAATCGTTATGACATCGAAATTTTATTGTCAAATATATGAAAGGCAAAATATTCACTCAAAAATATACTTAATTTGGTTTATCGTTATTAATTACGATTACTATGACTTACAGGCTGTGAATAATAAAAACAAAGGAAACGTAACTCCCATACTATTCGTTTTAAAACTTCACCATTCAACCATCCTTTCGAACTGTCCATGTAACGTCAGCCTGATATCGCTCAAGGCCACCTAAATATTGCGAATGTATTGAAAATGTGTACCTACCTACATAGGTACACATTTTGACAAGTATTGTAGGACATGGTTTTGACGAAGTTACTATTCCTTACTTTTTATTATTCGTAGACTTTAACAGGCGAACTTATTTAGTGAGCAGTGGTGTAGGTACTGAAAGCACAACTCAGAAGTTGTGAAAAGCTCAGACTTAAGACGCTGACAACTGCCAATGACCTTGATCTCGCATCACTCTCGCACCTGTGTCGATTTTTATGCCAGCTCTCTGTCTCTACAGAGATGTGAAGTGTTCACTCGGTAGCGTGGATATATTTTTCGTTTGTTAGAGGAAAAAAATAAATATTATGGGAAATCTAGATGTCAGAACCGAAAATTTAATCCGGCAATCTTTGGATTTTTGTAAAAGGTATCAAATAAACAAAATTTTAAAGCATAGATTGTATTATTACTTTAGTTAGAACTGTTTAAAGTTCCTGAAAGATGTGACTTTGGTAAATTTTTTCATCCAGTAGGAGAACATTATTTTATTATTTAAATTCGACAAGCTTTTCCAAATATAATCAAAAATCACATATATTTCTTTTGTGGCAATCAATGAAATACATACGTCTAGAAAACTGCACAAAGATGTCGAATTGGCAGCTGTCTTTCCCTTAACCCACCGCGTCGGGATTGTGATCACACAATATTATGGCGGACTCGACTAGATAACATTAAAATTGTTTTCTGTATTATTAGGGCCAATTCAGACTGCACCGCGACGCGTAGATGCTTTTCTAAATTTGTACTGATTTGACAGATCTCAATTGCGTAAGACGTCTTGAAAACCTGTCAAATCCATACAAATTAGATATGCATCTACGCGTCACGTTGCGGTCTGATTTAACCAGAACGGTTTTAACTTTTATGTTCCTTTGATGCTGTCTGAGACTAACCAATTCAGTAGAGCTCGTCCATCACTGCCTTGTCCTTGAAATCCATCTAGTCTGATTCACAAGTGCCATTTTCCTCAAACTTCTCTACCACCGTTTATTTGAAAACTAAGGTCACTTAAGCAAGTAAATAATAATAAACCAATATTTAATCATCTGCCTGCTCTGTATAATTCATATTATAATTTTATTTTATAATATTTGTGGTTACGGAAATGACGGAGTTTCAACTCACGGCGCCCCTCTTGCCTTTCCACAGCGCACCAGGGCTCCGCGGCGCACAGTTTGGGAACCCCTGAGCTAGATGATAAAGTAGGTAAGTTACAAGATTTGTTCAAATTATAATAGAAAAAATGAGTAAGTACTCGATCTTATTTTGTAACATGCTACCTACTTCTTCCACATATTATATCTGCAATTATAATATCTCTCCATATACTATGCAACTGTCTGTCAGATATTTGTCCTCCCTATCAAATGTACGAAGATGTATGAAAAGGAAAGTCGCGAAGACAGATATTTTGTCGTAAGCATATAACTTTTGCCTGCCCCAAATTCAACGAGCTTAAACAGCAATGACACTTTCCAAAGTAAGTTTGTAACTGACGGGAACTTATTTATAGGGAGTTCCTCACGTATTTTCAATTTCGTTTTCAAAGAATGAAGCTAAAAATTCGAAATTATTTCTAGGAAACACCATAGTAACATGAGTTTTACATTGTACTATCGAGGAAATTGATTCCTAGGCAGTTGACGGACCTACGTCGTTTGGTCGGCTTATTCAATGTAAGCTGTGATCGGTCGGATGGGCGCGACCAAATTACTTATATTGGGTCCGCCTGTGGGGTCCGCCATCTGCCTAGGAATCAACTTCTCTGATAGTACAATTGACTTAATGAGGCATATTTCAGTAACTTGGTTCATTATCTTCCAAATTTGATTTACTCGGGCCATATTGCTGTAATGATAATGTGTTAGTCGCGCTAAAACTCGAAAACGGCTGAACGGATTGGGCTGATTTTAGACTCAAAATATTCGTAGAAGTCCAGGGAAGGTTTTTAAGTGACACGAAGTTCACTGGGACAGCTAGCAATTACTTATTATTATTATTATTAAATTGAAAACAAGATACGACAAAATATATAGTTCCTGGCCATTTAGCCGATATCATCTAGAGGGTAAGGCCAAATTAGCCTCGAAGAAGCTTGGTGTTCTTAACAGAGCGAGACAGTACTTCAGTCCGGACCAACGCCTACAACTCTACAAGGCGCAGGTTCGGCCCCATATGGAATATTGTTCTCATCTATGGGCAGGGGCGCCAAAATACCAACTGCTCCCACTGGATCGTATCCAACGAAGGGCCGCTCGAATTGTTGACTGCCATAGTATTTCAAACAGCTTGGACCCCTTGGAATTACGCCAAATGTAGCTTCACTCTGCATCCTCTATCGGTTGTATCACGGAGAGTGCTCTAAGGAATTGTTCGGAATCATACCACCTGCAACTTTTCGCTATCGTCCCACGCGAAAAACATACCATCCTCATCACCTTGATAAGTGGCAGTCTTCCACAGTGCGTTTTTCGCGTAACTTTCTGCCGCGCACTGTAAAACTCTGGAATGAACTGTCACTAGCAGTTTTTCCGGACCTATATGACCTGCAAACCTTCAAGAAAAGAGCGTATTCCCTCTTAAAAGCCCGGCAACGCACCTGCAGCTCTTCTGATGTTGCGAGTGTCCATGGGCGACGGTAGTTGCTTACCATCAGGTTGGTACCCGTTTGCTCGTTTGCCCCCTTATTTAATAAAAAAAAGTATTTCGTTAAAAACGATGACGAAATTCGTTGTCAAAATGTATACAGTGATTTGGAGTTTTTTCGGGAATGTGAAAGAGTGATGTTGTGTTTTTGTATTAATTTCCTAAAATTGTGTAAACAGCGACCAATATGTGGTCGCTCCTTATAAACCTTCCTCTTTAATCACTCTATCTATTGAAGAAAACCGCATCAAAATCCGTTGCGTAGTTTTAAAGATTAAAGGGAACAAAGGGACATGAGGGAAAAAAGCGACTGTTTTATAATACAGTGAAACCTGGTTAATTGGGATCTCAAGGGACCAAGACTTTTGTACCAATTATTAAGGGCTCCCAATAATCCAGTTATCCAATTAAGCAGGTTTAAAATTATGGGTGTCTCATTTACAGAGGCCGGCACACACAGGGGTCGATGGGTGCCAGGTTCAATTTTAAAGCTTTTATTCGTTTATTTTTTTTCTTTCCCACCAATATACTGAGACCGAATTTCCTAGTTGTTCAATAATTTTATACAGGGTTGACTTTGGTGTGTTATTCTCCCTACTCAATTATTCATCACGCGACATTCTACAATCATAATCTGATGGAAATTTAAAATTTTCAGATACTGATTACATTTTATATTTACGTTTGGTCATTTTTTACACTTTTATTCCGTTGCTTTTAGTTCTAAAACTGAGATAGTACTAACAGAAAACATGCACAATATAATGTATGTAAACAAACACGTCAAAACTGGTTACAAATATCATAATTTGTCCCGCTTATAGAGGTTATGAGCTACAGAGTCTCAATTATAGAGTTAAATATCGGAAAAGTCTTAGAATTAAAATCTCATATAATCAGTTTCTAAAAATCCATTAACAGAGGTAATTTAACGAAATAGTGCCGGGCCATCATTGCAACAGTCAATAATAGAGGTTTTTCATTTGGCCAGGTCCCGCTTAACCAGGTTTCACTGTATGCAGTGATATCTCTCTTTGTCCACTGCCGATCTCTTTGCAGTCCACCGCCGACTTGGTCTGGACCTGCGGGACCTCAAAAGGTTTTTGAGGTTGTTAAAGGTGTTGATAGTAGAATAACACCATTGTGTGTATATTAAAGTATATTATAATATCATTATTCATTATGAGTATAAATACCGAAAGTAGGTGTATTTATAATTCATACTATCACGAACAATATCCTCAACAAACAAGTGCCGTCAAAAGTTTTAAGGGCCGTTTCTTCTTCGGAGAAAAAACGATTGAAAACTCTACAAGTCCCCTTACCTGGCCTCCTGTATAGCGAGATAATTGCTATCTTTTACGGCGAAAGTTCCTGAACAAAACGCTACGTAATTATATATTATGGGAAAAGTTAAGACAGATTACGCTGTTTAATCCGAAGTACTTGTTTTTTTGTAACTGCTAACTTCGTTAATTGCTATTTTTCAGATATAGGGTTTTCATAAAAGTGAAGTTCTGTTTTTAAAACTTAATTATTACTACGTGTAAATTCACCAATGCTTGTAAGAGTTAAGACGTGTTATTTAAATATCATCTCGCTTCTATTAATGAAATGCATCTTATCATAGGGCATTCAAGATTTCCGAAACTCCGAAATAGAACGCTCTGGTGACATAAAACCCAAGGTACGGACGGACTGACAACCTCAAACAATATAATAGGGATGACGACAAGGTCAAAGATTAGCTGATTTTTTAAATAAAATAAAGACATAGCGATAAAAAATTAGTATTTCAAAAATTTCAGCTTCATTACTTATGTATTTTTTTTTTGTTATGAGCCTTCAAAGTTGGATAGTGACTTCGAAGTTCGAATTTTTTTTATAAAATTCCTTAAAGTTATGCAAAAATTTATAACATTTTTCTTATGCAACTACTTTCATTAACCCAATAATATTTAACATAGCTATCAAACAAACTAAGTAGCTAGGCGTGACGTCACTATTAGCTGACATTTTGTATGAAGCGTTTTGGGAAGGTCTATTTTATGTGAGTTTTGAATTGTGATATCTTGGAGAGTTTTTAAGCTATAATTATGCCCGGGACACACGAGGCTAGTTTTTCAAGCCAGGATAGCAAGCTAGTTTTTTACCAAACTGTCCTGGCTTGCTGACCTAGCTTGGAGCATGCTACAAATGAAGATAGTTTTGTCCACACGAAGCCAGAAGCACTAGCTTGCTAGCTTACTAACACTAGCTTGCTATCCTAGCTTGAAAAACTAGCCTCGTATGTCCC
Source organism: Lysandra bellargus (assembly GCA_905333045.1). Lineage (NCBI taxonomy): Eukaryota > Metazoa > Arthropoda > Insecta > Lepidoptera > Lycaenidae > Lysandra > Lysandra bellargus. The sequence continues at coordinate 3,877,373 of HG995332.1, forward strand.
GGGCATTAGAGTAATTTTTTCACCGATATTTCTATTTTTGAAAGGTCCTTCACTTACTAACAAGAAAAAAACATTTCGTCATGCCTATTTAGACCGGATCAATAAAATGTGTAGGTTAATTTACTTTGATTATATAAATACACATTTACGAGAAAATTGAAGCTTTGATAATAATTATTAATTAAGTATGGAGGATTAAACTTTATTTTGTTTATTAATATACATAATATAATATTATAACGGTTTTCTAAATACTGTAATAAATAGTAACATGTTTTTAAGGTTTCAATTTTGGCGTGTTCTCCCTTTCCTAAAAATTTCATGAAAGTCGATTCAGTCGTTTAGGCATATTGTATGACTTAACCGCTAAATAGCTGATGACAGACAATCGAAATTTTAGCTCCATGATTTGTCTAAGACAAATTATAATAATAAGCTAAAATTTAGTATATTTTATAATTATAATAAGACAGGTTTGTCTTCTCGCGCCATAATATCTTCTGATTGTCACTTATCCTAGAAGATCACTTGCACCAAAAGCCCACTTGCACCAGTCCACTGACGCCGACCACAACCACGATCAGCGTTGCAACGTTGAATAATGAATGAATTTCCTTGCCGTTTTCCGCGTTGCCGGCTAAGCTGCTTTAATTTCTCAACTCGGAGCGCAAAAATAATTGGAAAATAAATAGCCCTCAACCAACTTCGTTATCCTAACTGCGAGCGTAATTGCCAGAAATAGGAAATCGTGAATTTTTTGATGAAAATTCACAGTTTATTCGTACGATTTTAAAAATCGCTCAAAACATTCCGAATCAAAATATCACCGAAAGTTATTTGAAAATCGTGCCACAATAGTGGTATGTATTTAAACTGCGTTTAATTTAACATCTATTGCGTCGTTCGATAACTTTCATAAAAACATAATATTTAACTGGATTTCACCACATTCCAATAATAATTTATGAGTCTATATTTTATTGGAATATAGACTCATAATTTATAATTAAATATAACGATAACATGAAATGAAAATGAAAAAAATCTTTATTATATAACTGACATATTGACTAGGTTTTTCCCCTTTTAGGTTAATCCATGGTTCAGAAGAAACGAAAAAACTTTAATTGTAAAGAAAAAATCTGAAACAAGCATGGTAGCACTTTTACTTTAACCACACGAAAAAGTATTTAATTATAAAGTATATACCTGACAAATTCTTTCATTATAAACAAACGATATAAGTAGCGACAGTGCCTTTAAAATAATTATTGCTGTAATGAATTTACAGACTCAGATATTAGGGCAAACTACATAATACTAAACTGTGTATCAAACTAATAGCACACATTTTAACTTGAGGTTGATTTAACCCTCGTGAGGGCAAGAGAAGGTCCGAAGTGAATGCTAAGGAAACTTGAGCTCTGTGCCGTTGACTTAAGCTACGGTATAAGTATAGTCCGTTATGTGAAAATTAAAAGGGTAGTGTAACGTTCGCTTCTCACGCGAAATCGACGAGGTCGTTGTTTCAGTTGCCTTTTACGGGGTATTTTACTGCGTTTTTGTAAACATGTCGGCGTTCGCCCTAATCGCAATAAACTTTGACAATAAATTAGCTTTTTAAATACAGGAATTTGTTGGTAAACGTTGCCGATAAGGAAACAAAACTGCGAGATTTATAACTAGCTGTGCGTTTATTTGTTTATAATTCATAGCTGTTTATTATAACAAACATTGTTTAAATAGCTACGAGTCCTACGATTTAAAATTCAATTGAAAGTCGAAACCTACCTACGGCTTAGGGTCAATTCAGACCGCAACACGACACGTAGATGCATTTCTAAATTTGCATCAAGTTTGTCAAATCCATAAAAAAATTTGAAATGCATCTACGGGTCGCGTTGCATTCTAAATTACCCCTTAAGCGTACTTATAAGTACGTTTAAGTCGTAGGTAATAAACCTTTGTTAACAACTTAAAATTTACTTTAAACTAGGTACTGCAGATATCCTAGCCTAGAATATCCAGCATGACTGCTTTTCAATTTCGTCGACGCAGGTGGGTCAGCTAAATTTGCGCTTTCAGCTTATTGCGTTCTGTGGTCTCTGAGACCGCAGCCGACGCTGTCTGGCGCACCGGTTAGACGTTGCCAGCTTAGGGTTAGTCAAGTTGAACTTAGAAAATTGCTCTATCCGATATTGTTTCACTCAAATCTGCTGCAACTAAATTAATTATGTAGAATTCTTTTACTATAAAATGCAAAGTAAAGGCACACATCAATTTATTGATTTTGTTTACGTTTTACATTCCTCTAACATAATTAAACGCTTAGTTTTATTAATGTCATAAAAAGTGTTAAAGTATATGTTGTTATAAAGAAATAAATCCACATTTCAATCCTAGTGATGTTATGAACAAATATAAGAAAAGGCTATTTTTCGAACCGTTCTTATATGAAAAACTAAAGTCAACTTTATCAAATAACCCGGAATATAATACTCAAACAAATTGTACACACTAAAAGCCAATAAAATAAATTCTATGGCTGATGGTGCGCGATAAACGTGCCACAAATATTAAGAATTTTGTGTTTCTTTTGTTAAAAGTTCAGTAAACAAGCCAGGAAAGTATTAACACGGGACGGTGAAATAAAACTGTAACGCTTCTTTCATATTTGGAATAAAATTAAAAAGAACCAAACTTCCCAGCTAGCAATTTAAATCGCATTTTATTTAGTTTATGCTCAAATCGTTGAAAAAATCACTTGCTAACAGAGACGGCATTTTGTCGAAGTTAACCACTGGACAACCTTTTCCTTTAAACATAGAGACATATTTTGATAAGGTTTTTTAATAGAGTGATTTAAGAGGAAGATTTTATATTTATAAAGTACTAGATGACGCCCGCAACTCCATTGCGCCAAGATTCGTTTATCGCGTACATTTTTCAGGCATAAAAAGTATCCAATGTGTTATGGGACTCATAGTATATCCACACCCAGCAAAATCGTATCAGCGGTTTGGGCGTGAAGAGGCAGACAGACAGACACACGGCTTAAACCGCTCACCGGCTTTGTTGCAATTTGGAATGGAGATAGCTTGAGGACAGAGGATATATTTTAGTATCCAAGAATTTACGGTTTCCGCCCGAAAAACTTATTTTGGCGCCGTTGCGCCGTTGTTTTGAGGGTGTAGATTAGTATCTATAATACTAATATTATAAAGCGGAAGAGTTTGTTTGTTTGTTTGAACGCGCTTATCGCAGGAACTACTGGTCCGATTTGAAAAATTCTTTTAGTTGTTATTAGTACCCCGCAAACGATCAAAGTTATAAACATGTTTGATGTAATTTACGTTTTCATCAAACAGCAGCGTGCAAACGTGCATCAAACAAGTTTGTCAAACAATCAGCTAGAATCAGTTTGAGATCATGAGATCTTGTTTGACAAATACAGCGGAACACGTTCTTTCAAACACATTTGCCAAACGCTTCGCAAATCCAAACTGTCTTTAAACAGGTCAAACGCATAGTTTATTAATTGACAAACGCGACGCTTCAAACAAAGCAGTACACTATCAAACTGTTTGACAAACACGTAAAATTTGGCAAACAATTTGATCGTTTCCGGGGTACTTTAGCTGATAGCTCATTTATCAAGGAAGGCTATAGGCTATAATATATTATCACGCTAAGACTAATAGGAGCGAAGAAACAGAGGAAAATGTGAAAAAAAAACGGGAAAAAATATTTGAAAGGGCTTATCTACTATATGTTATTTGGCACAGATATTGAGAGGACCACGTTAAGAGGCATAGGTTTTTTTTCAGGTAAATGTACGGTTTACGGTAAGTTCCTAATTTACGCGACCGAAGCCGCGCGGAACGTCTAGTAATATTTATAATAAAACAGAACTTTTCGTAAACAGAACAGTTTGTTCCAACACTGTTTTCGAGGGTATATTAGGATTGACTTGTATTGTTCTACCTGAACTCGTAGGTCTGATGGGCGTCCTGAATACTTATGGGCTGATTGTGTCGAACAATGGAGGACTTTTCAGTTTTGTTCGCACAAACCGATCAGATTGGCCTTTCATTGGCCTTCCTGAAAGTCGTTACATTGTGACATGTTAGGGAATGTTTCGAAATAGCTTTTTCGAGTTCAAGTCTTAAAACACTTAATTCAACTTAAAACATTTTGTGTAAATGAAATAAAACCTTTTATTAGAATTTTATCAGTACTTATCCAAATTCAACTGCCTGTTTTCCCGTCTCTAATGTTGATATATGTATTTATTTATAGATATTATAGATTAGCACAAAACAAAAACATATTACATAGCCTTTTTTTTTACGCGACAACAACAAGTTCTTTGCCAGCTTTCGAAGTTTATAGCATAAATGGAAAGTGACAAATAAAACTCGATTATAAATGCGAAAGTGTGTTTGTCTGTTACCTCTTTTTTTTCTTCGCGCCGTTTACCGCTTTTACCGCTGCACCGATTTTGCAAAAATTTGGTTTATCGATACATTGCGTTCCCGGGAATGGACATGAGATACTTTTAATCCTGGAAAAACGTACGGTTTCTGATCTATACATTTTCAACCAACGAAGTTGTGTCATCAAGTTATTAATATATTGGTTACGAACACGTTACGAATTAGAGATAAGCTACGATAACATGGCGCGCCCCTCCAAAATTCAAAACGTTTGAAGTGCCTTGTCAAAACGTTTGAAGTGTGTTGTCTTGCGCTTGGCTAGTTATGATTGGTTGACCAATAAATCTTGGGAATAAGTGACATTAAGTGACATATTACGAGTACTGGTTGATTGGCTGAATACTTACTACATACAAACTCTTTCATAAGGATGTGACTACACACATTGAAACAGTAATTTGGAGGGGCGCGCCGTGTTATCGTAGTTTATCTCTACGATAATAACATCCCTTAAACAGCCGACATCAGATATTTGAAATCAAAATCCGGTCCAGTCGATGGAATAGGATTTTCCCATTTCCTAAATACCGACTTCCCCGTTCGATCCCGTCTGTCCCGCCCCGGATCCCTCGGCCTCCGGGGCGGAGCGCTATCCTGAGGAGGGAACACACGTAAATTACAGACTGTTCAGAACTGTTCTACCTCTCAAAAGACCTTTACGTCAATGACATAAAGAGTTTTGTTACGGCTACCAGATTATGGACATAATATACTTCATACTTAAATATGCTTCGGATTTTATTTTTTTATATCAATCCTCTCCTGATTCAGGAAAAATCGGTTGTCTGTAAAGTCGGTTTACTGACGATAGTTGAACGTGACAATGTATGACGTTGTCACGTTCAACTATCCTTAACCCCTTAACCACAATAGACATAACTACCAGTAGTTCGACTGCAAACAAACGGATCGGTTTCAATATCTGTCAAATTCGTCGGGTTTCACTAGGATTATGAACGGAATGTGCCTCGCGCTGGCTGATATAATTTATTTTTAAATATTTAAAATAAAGATTTCAAAATTGGATTCTGACAATTTTAATCGCATGTGCCAAAACACAAACAACAATACGACTAAAGAGGAACACGTCCAGCGAATATGTCAAAGTTTTAAATTCGTAGGTAACAAGTCAACAACCCTAGCGACGATTTTTGTCATAATACGTCAAATTTAAAAATTTCAACATCAGTTCTAAGTCGGCATACTCTATAATTCTGTCTACTCTGCCTTAACCCTCGCTTCCGAATCTCTATAAATAGAAACAAAGTTTTTAACCGACTTCCAAAAAACGAGGAGGTTATATGTTCGGCTGTGGATATTTTTTTTTTATTTTTTTTTATTTTATCGTTTGTGAACCGATTTTCGAAATTTTTGTTTTGTTGTATTAGGTTTCACTCCAATTTGGTACCATATTCACAAAAGTGGTGACGTGATGATGGGATCCATGATTACATTCATCATCATCATCATCATTACCACGTCAGGGTCACCAATGTCACCAAAATTGAACATAACAAAATATTCAACCTTATCTCCAGAGCGTAAGGCACACATTTGACATTTCTTCTGAGAAGTAAGTTGCTTCGATAATACAATTAATAACATGCTAGAGTGCACAGCTGTCACACTTACCAATCGCGGCCACGGGCGGCCGTAGACTTCACAAGCGATACACATTACAATAATAAAGATAAAGTTTAAAATCATATGACACTGAAAGCCTTGCCGCTGCTAAAATTCCGGTTTGGCGCGGCCCTAGCACGTGTCCACTTCGATTTTTTTTAAATGTATTGTTTAAAATTATCTGCAGCTGATATTATATTTTGTAAGTGTGATTGTTAACAAATTGTAATATGATACGTAGAATAGTATACAGGTGTATTAGGGCCGATTCACACCGGAATGGCGGAGGCAAGGCCAGCAGTTTCAGTGTCATATGATTTTAAACTTTATCTTCATTGTTGTAATAGATAGTATCGCTTGAGAAATCTACGGCCGCCCGTGGACGCTCGTGGCCTCTTGCGGCCGCCGGCGGCGTCGATTTCTCAAGCGATACTATGTATTACAATAATGAAGATAAAGTTTAAAATCATATGACACTGAAACTGCTCGCCTCGCCTCTACCATTCGGTGTGAATCGGCCTTAATCTACGTCTACGGCGATGATTTTACTAGGTAACTAAAAAAAAGTGAAATTATTATTTTTAACAAAAAATTAAAACCGACTTCCAAGGTAAAAACAATAATAACATCCTTATAATATGAACTAAAAAGTATTAAATAATATTTCCTATCTCATGGAGCCTTTTCCGAATTCGGCTGAAACTCAACTATTTCTGTACTCAATCTTCATAATTTTGAAGTCGTGCCAGTTACAAATGTTTCAAATATTCTGGCATATGGATTCAGCTATATATTCTGGTACCGACTTCAAAATTATGAAGATCGAGTACAGAAATAGTTGAGTTTTAGCCGAATTCGGAAAAAGGCACCATGAGATAGGAAAATTATTTAATACTTTTTAGTTCATATTATAAGGATGTTATTATTGTTTTTACCTTGGAAGTCGGTTTTATTTTTTTGTTAAAAATAATAATTCGAGTGTAACCTAAAGTTATTTCGATGGATTTCCTTCAAATGATTGTCTAAAAATATTTATAATGAGTAAAATAAACTATTCGCAATACAAAACGCTACTGTATACATTCGTGAAATCCAGTAAAATCTTCGAACAAAGCACAATTTTGAATAGCCGAAATAATTCTAATAGCTCACAGATCGTTTATTTATTTTTCATTCAGAGTGTGGTCAATGTATCAAAGGTCATAACCAACCAAACTTCTTCACACAAAAGTATTCTCTAAGTCATCGAAATACGTAATATAATCGCACGCGGCCCAGGTGGGCTGCGCTCTTTGTTTCGAGACTGAGTAAGAGTCTTACGGTTGTTGAGACTGTTGAGAGACAACGTGCCTCTTTGTCGCTCGTTCCGCGCTCTCGCTTGCACTTCAAGCCTTAAATGGAACGCCTCAGAGCGAGGTAACGCCGCATGAACTGTCATGTTTTTCGTGCGCGCACCCCATATCGAATTATAAGACGTTATCACGTAAAAAACGAAAAAAATATTTTGTTCCGTCGTCAGATTTACACCCCCGCGCCCCGGCTTGAGCACCACGAGCTCAACCACTGAGCCATGATAGAGGTCGTCATAAAGTCCTTGCGATAAAATCTTTGAATGTTTCAACTAGGAATTTCGCTTGAAACTTTTCACAAATAAATTACTGCAGCGTTTACATAAATTACAAGTTTTAACTTCCTACGACGTTACATGCAAAAATGAAGTCATTTTAAAACGCTACCAGTTCCACAGAATTTTTTAACTAAACTATTTCATTTCAATCAATACAGGTTCAGTCAGCTATCGCGTCGACGCGGATCGCGGTTTTGAATCCCGATGAGGATACAAAAGTTTTAAATATTTCTAGGTTTGTTTATTATCATGGTGTACGGCTGTTACTCATGATTACACCTAAAGCGATTTGGTCCAAACACAGCTTAATTAAAGTTTAGCCGCTGTAATATCGGTATAGAATGGCTAGCCATTTGCGAGTACATAGGTAATTATAAATTAATTAACAGATCTATTCAACAGCATATGAAATCGCACAGTATTTTGAGAGCTAGGTTAATGGTAGCTATTTTCAAGCATATTCTACATCTTAATCCTTATTAGACTTGATATTTTTAAATAACAAAATCTATGTTATGAAAAATAATTTTCGATTTTATTAGTCCCGACTCCCGTTAAAACTCGAGAGTGGCTGAACCGATTCGGCTAATTCTAGTCTCGAAATATGTGTGGAGGTCCTAAGAAGGTTACTATAGAACATCTAGTAACAGAAGCAGAAGCAAATTGTGGTGTTTGTTAAACATTTAATAAATTCAATTTATTTATTGGTTGGTGCTGCAACATACGAAAAAGAATCATTATATGTTAATATTGTCTGAAAAATAGCTTAGGCGGCAAATTATAATAATAATATTCAATTATTCCGACAATAATTGTACAATGTAATAGTGTAACCGAATTACATTCGCAACATTCCTAGTGAATCATATTATGCGTCCGTCCCTTAATTTGTCGGTTTATATTCATGAAGCGGGTTCAGGGTGTTTATCTCTATGTGCGGACTAAATTGGGGACGAAAACTTTTATTACGAATTCCATTATTATATTTTTGGTTTTAACCAACTGCGGCAGGACAATAATATTGTTCGAGCGATTTTAAGCTTCAAAGCTTTGACATCGAGGTGTCTAACCCTACTCCCTAGACGATCAATTTTATTGCGCAATATTATTTAATATTATAGACCGCCTAGGGTTGATATTGAACACGCCCGCCTTTCAACCAATAAATTGTTCAATAATGTTGTTTAATGATATTGCACAATAAAATTGATCGTCTAGTGGTCCAAGTTTTAAGTTTTTAGGGTTCCGTACCTCAAAAGGAAAAAACGGAACCCTTATAGGATCACTTTGTTGTCCGTCTGTCCGTCCGTCCGTCTGTCAAGACCCTTTTTCTCAGGAACGCGTGGAGGTATGAAGCTGAAATTTATATCAATTACTCAGGTCTACTGTCCCTTGAAGCTGTGAAAAAATCAAACTTCTAAGCCAACGCAATCAAAAGATACAGCCGTTTATGCCGCAAATTTTCGACACTTGCAAGGGAATCAAAACCTACAGGGTGCTTCCCGTGAACTCAGAATCTTGAAATTTGGTACGAAGCAACGTCTTATAGCATAGATAAAGGAAAAATTACGAAAACCATAAATTTTTAGTTACATCACATAATATATATTTTTTTAATAATTTTAAACTTACTACCCATTTCCTCATAAACGCGTAGAGGTATTAAATTGAAATTCATACCAAATACTCAGGTCTATAATACCTTTAAGCTGTAACAAAATCAAACTTCTATGTCAACGCAATCAAAAGAAACAGCAATTTAAGCTGCATATTTTGAAACTCGCAAGTACTCGCAAGGGAATCAAAACCTAAAGGGTACTTCCAGTCGACCTAGAATCTTGAAATTTGGCATGAAGCAACGTTTTATAGCACACATAAAGGAAAAATTCCGAAAACCTTAAATTTTTAGTTACATTACAAAATATATAAACGATAAAGAGATCTTTGTCTTAAATTTATGCTCCTCCATCTTTCCCCATTGTAATGTTATGAATTTCATTTTGCAATAAAAATACCATAGTTATGACTCGATTGTCGTAATGAACGAACTTTGTAAACCTTGCAGGTTTGTACGGAACCCTCGGTGCGCGAGTCCGACTCGCACTTGGCCGGTTTTTTTATTATTTAAAGTATGAGTTGTACACCTTTCATCTTGCAACCTTTTTATCAGTTATACACATATATATAATATTCTGTGCCAAAAGACTAAAACTTTGGATATAATAAGAAGGTGCGGTTCCTGGATGTAAAGTTGTAAAAGTACTTATTCACACACAAAAGGATGTAAAGTACCTAATACTAATAGGGTATAAAATATTTTACTATGCTATGCTCTAAATCAGAGTTACTAAACTCCTTTGTTTCGTTGACCACTTTCAAAATTTAGGTTAATCTGGCAAAACCCTCTCCCTATAATACTAATCTATGAAACTTACTGTTATCTTAACAGTTGCTTTGATTCTTAACAAATTTTCGGTCTATGCTTTTTTTATCATAAGAGAAATCAAGATAAATGGGGGTCCACAATCGTAAGAGACTCCCGCTTGCGATTGTGGACCCCCATTTTTTGTCAGGCCCAACGTAGACCCCATCGAGTCTCACGTGGACCCCTTTATCACTTTAGAAATTACTGCTCATATTATTTAATGAAAATTCAGCCACAACAACTGCGATTTAACGAGCTTCATTACGAATGAAACTAATTTAATATTGTATTGAGGATGCTGCGGGCGACCTGCTTTGTTACGATGCATTGTTTTGGATTTAGAATTAACTTTAATTTCGTAATTATTTTTCATGCATCATGTATAATATTCCAGATAAATGTCATGCGAAGCTGTCTATAGTATGCACATTACACAATCGAAAATCATAGACGATAACAACCTACAACAACCTTTTAAGCGTTCCATATATGGACCTACGTGGAGTACCTATTTATCTTGATGATTATTCTTAACTGATATTTTGGTAGCTTATACCTGAATTAATCTCTGTGACAGTGGCTCTTACACGAGGACGAAACGAGTAGACCGTGAGCTTGACCACAGATGCACCAATTAAAATATAACGCTCATTACTCGCTTCCGAAACAATATGGTCGTTACTCTCTCAGAATACAAAACTCATCACTGCTGGTTGCGCTCGCCGTTGCCGTGGGCGTTTCATGCCACTTAGGAATATCGTCCACTTTTAGTTGACTAAATTTCATCTACTTTATAATATTAAACCGATTAGTGAGGGAGCCCTAGAACAATATTTTTTGTGATTAATAACAAGCAAAATTTGTTGTGAGTAGCTACATTAGATAAGACAAACAACATTTTTATTTTCGAAAAATCTCGAAAGTGGGAGCTAACAGAGATAGAAAGGATTTCATACTTTGACTTGATGGTCCTAAAATATGGATTGTTTTATTTGTGGGACAAGGTTACTCTTAAATTATATAACTATTAACCTACAAATATACAAAAAATCTATCAGGTTAGGGTTCCGTTTTAGGGTTCTGTAATCAACAAAACTTGGTTGACTACTGTACCCTAAAGCTGATTTTTTGTATACTTGTAGGTTAACAGTTACATAATTCAAGAGTAACCTTGTCCTACAAATAAAACAATCCATATTTTAGGACCATCAAGTCAAAGTATGAAATCCTTTCTATCTCTGTTAGCTTCCACTTTCGAGATTTTTCAAAAATAAAAATGTTGTTTGTCTTATCAAAATGTAGCTACTTACAAAAAATTAGCTTGTTAGTAATCACAAAAAAAAATGTCGTGGGGCTTCCGTACTAGATGGTTTATTGGCAATATAATTTATATACTTTAATGCAATTATAAAAACCATTACTATAATATTATGTCACCATAACATTTTGTGCCACTACTTAAAACTGATGATTCTGTGGCAAACGATAAAAACAAATAATAATTTAGTCTTTTTTCTTAATTCATAATCTGAATTCTATTTTATATATATTTTAGATGTAACATAATATAAGTATACGTCATATCAGTATACGTTACATAATTTATGTTATGAGGGCACTTACGAGTGATAGGAGTGAATCAAAATTGAAACAAATATTTGAGGAGAAATAACAATTTTGTGTTTGGTGCAATAAAAAATATTATGATTACTAATGTACTTTACATTGTAACTTATTTCATCAAACTTTTGGTCACCTCTTAAACTTAATCCAAAAATAATCTCCCAAGAAATTACAAAAAGTTTTCCTATTCTCACAAATTACATACTAAAATAATGGTCACCTTAGTTAATTTGTCATTTAACCAAGCTAAGCGTCGTATAGCTGTAGTGCTGAACGTTGCAGTCAACAAGTCGGCCTACGATGTATAGCCGTGTGATTGAGGCGCTGTTCAGTCAAAGCTGTTTGATTGAACGGCTATTTTACCAGTTGGCTGCGACGATACGTAAATAAAATTTCAAATATTTTCTACTTTAATATTTCTACAACAATAGGCGACCAAATTTCAGTACGGCTAGCTAGACTGGATTTTGTCACCACACATTGTCATTGAAATGGACCAAAACTTCGCTAAAATCAGGATTAAAATAATGGAAATCCGTGTGCCCTGTCCGTGTGAAAAAATTCAAGGGAGTAGAAAATATGCTAAATTTAAAAGGAAAACTATCACTGCTAAGAAGACTTCATAAGTTTTTATGTTATAGTCGATCAACTAAAAAAATGTATTCGACGAAGTATAAAGGAACTTTTCGTTCAAATTCCTTTGAAGGTAACTGAGATGATGTTGTTAGTAGTGTAAAACACGTTATAAATGTACATTGACCATACAAAAATTATCAAAAACTAGTAGTACTACGGAACCTTATATTACGCGTGGCCCGACATGCACTTGGCCGGTTTTTTCTTAATACCTACCTAATTATGTTTAAAAAATATATTAAACTAACGCCCTCAGCTCCGTTGCGCCTAAATTCGTTTATAGCGCGGAAACCTATTTTTCCGGAACTCAATGTATCTCCATACCAAATTACAGTAAAATCCGTTCAGCTCTTTGGGCGCGAAGACAGACAGAGAGACTTTCGCATTTAAAATATTAGTATGGATAATGGATATAGTGAAGTATGGATTGATATGACAAGAAATAATATTGAGGGGCACAAATGGCTGTATAAATCAAGTGCTCAGTGCGTACAGATAACTCTGGAGCCGCGACCAAATCACGCGGAACGAGCCGATTTGTCCCGAGGATCATAACACTGGGATAATATATCAGGATGAGAGACATAATAGGAATTTCATCTATACATCTCTATACTTATTATAAAACAAAATCGCTTTCTTTTCGCTCATGTCCCTTTGTTCCCTTTAATCTTTAAAACTGCGCAACGGATTTTGATGATTCTTTCAGTGTTAGATAGCCCATTTATCGAGGAAGGCTAAGGGCTAACTTGAACGCGCTAATCTCAGGAACTACTGGTCCGATTTGAAAAATTATTTTAAGTGTTAGATAGCCCATTTATTGAGGAAGGCTATAGGCTATATTTTATCACCCTAAGACTAATAGGATAATGTGGAAAAAACGGGGGAAATTATTTGAAAGGGCTCATTTCGCGAACTACCGGAGCAATTTTTATGTTATTTGACACAGATAAGAAGTAGACCACGTGAAGGATCATAGGCTACCAATTTTACTCATTTTTTCAGTGTGTTTTATACCCGTGCGACGCTGGGGCGGGTCGCTAGTAATATTATAAAACAAAATCGCTTTTTTTCCCTCATGTCCCTTTGTTCCCTTTAATCTTTAAAACTGCGCAACGGATTTTGATGATTCTTTCAGTGTTAGACAGCCCATTTATCGAGAAAGGCTATAGGCTATATTTTATCACGTTAAGACTAAAAGGAGCGAAGAAATAGAGGAAAATGTGGAGAAAACGGGGAAAATTATTAGACAGGGCTAACTTGAACGAGCTAATCTCAGGAACTACTGGTCCGATTTGAAAAATTCTTTCAGTGTTAGATAGCCCATTTATTGAGAAAGGAAGGAAGGAATACAATACTTTATCACGCTAAGACTAATACGAGAATGTGGGGGGAAATTATTTGAAAGGACTTATCTCGCGAACTACTGGAGCAATTTTTATATTATTTGGCACAGATAAGAAGTTGACCACGTGAAGGATCATAGGCTATCGATTTTAATCATTTTTTCAGTGGCTATATATTTTATACCCGTGCGACGCCGGGGCGGGTCGCTAGTTTTGAATAAAGAACACTCTAGCGTACTGGATTATTCAGTGTTTAGTGAACTGCAGAAATGAAATCTGAAGATATAATATATAGAATAATACTTGTAGCACTCGGGGACTTATGCAATTGTAATACGCATACGTCTAGTCGCACGCGCACAAACACCGTGCCAAAGTCTGCCAAACTGAAATGTCGGAGTGGGGATGTTAGGTTTATTTTCTTTATGGAATTTCGTGATTTAATCACCGCACTCGTTGACCATGAGCTAACTACAAACTCAATTTTTTTACCCACAATTTACTCAACTATACAATATTATGTAACAATACTTAGTCATAATACTTTAGGGTGTGTATGTGTTCCTTGTAGAGAGTTCAATGTGAAAGTAGCAGCGCAAAAAGACCATTTTTTTTTACATTTGTATGGGAAACTCGTGACGCTGGGGCGCTTGCCCACACAAAAATGAAAAAAAATTGTCTTTTAGCGCTGCTACTTTCACAGTGAACTCTCTACGAGGAACACGTACACACCCTAAAGTATTATCACTTGGTTTCGTTACAGCCTGTATACATATACGTAGTTCCTAACTATATTATCTCTAGTCCACACATCCCAAAAACATTTCCACCTCCAAATATCCAAATAAACTTTATGTGGTTATCTATTTCACCACTTTGATGCTACAGAACGAAACAAAAAGGTAAACCTTTGATCCGGCCATGATCCGGCATATGTCGGACTATAATCGGCCAAACTTATTTCCAACCGCAACACGAAACCGGATTCCATCCGTTTTATCCGGCACAAACTATTCCGTGATGCGATTAACCCTTTCATCTGGTTTTCTACCGACGCGCCGCGCCGCGCCGCAGATCCTGTAGCCAAGACTTTTTCTTTCTCTCCTTTATAGAATTGCCGATCAAAATGTATGAAACTGACATTAGAGGAGTCGAACATCAACGTCATAATATTAATAACAAACTCGTCAATTCCATACATTTTGATCGGCGATTCTACAGGGTGTAACAAAACTCAGTGATAACACTTTAGGGCGTGTACGAGTTCCTTGCAAGGAGTTCACTGTGAAAGTAGCAGCGTTGAAAGACCAATTTTTTCACTTTTGTATGGGTATGCGCCCCAGCGTCACGAGTTTCCCCATACAAAAGTAAATATTTTTTTTGGTCTTTCAGCGCTGCTACTTTCACAGTGAACTCTCTACAAGGAACACATACACAACCTATAGTATCATCACTTAGTTTTATTACATCTTGTATATAGAAGCGATAAAGAAAAGGTCTTGGCTAAGGGGTCAGACTTTTATTTAACAGAACAGCAAATATAGAAAAAAAAATAGATCGATATCTTAAAAAAATTAGTATTTTTCTAATTTTTAATTGGGTTGGGGTACCTTCTCTTCGTACATTATCACTCCACCTGCACCCTAATCACCTTAAAGTACTGTCGCCTTTTGCGATAATATGTATATTATGTAAAAAACAGAGTTTTTGCCTGGAAGATTGATATAATATTACGTTGTTAGCAAAAAAGCCCTGGCAGAGGTAAAATAACTCCAAACTCCAAACAAGTATCTACAACTTGTAGTAACTGTTATTATTGTTACAATACGATTGATCGGCGAATGGGAGAAGAGCTCAGCTTGTGACGCGAATATTATTATTATTATTTTCTTATGAAATAAGGGGGCAAACGAGCAAACGGGTCACCTGATGGAAAGCAACTTCCGTCGCCCATGGACACTCGCAGTATCAGAAGAGCTGCAGGTGCGTTGCCGGTCTTTTAAGAGGGAATAGGGTAATAGGGGAGGGTAGGGAAGGGAAAAGCGTAGGGAATTTGGCCTCCGGTAAACTCACTCACACGGCGAAATACAGCGCAAGCGCTGTTTCACGCCGGTTTTCATTGAGCGCGTGATTGTTAATTAATCTATCCTTCATAATATTAAAAGAGATTCTATAATCTATATACAATTTAATCTCTTCAACAAAAGTATCAACTACAAATCGCTAAAGTTTTTTACTGAATATTTATATACGCCTTCTACGCGTCATAAGAAATATGGAAGCCCTATATTTAAATATAATTTATGGGCAATAAATTGTGTCGCACGCTATAATGTTTACATTATAAATTGCATGATAATAAACTATTTAGGAATATTTCAGAGGCCTGCTGTTATACGAAAAATTTGTAACAGAACTAATTAAAGTAATTTCCTGATGTTGAACACAGACATTTTATATTTCACTGCCATATATATATATTCTATTATATATATATATAATATCTAGTGATATGTCATTTCACTAGACTAAATCTAGTCAAATGTCAGAAACGCGGATACCGCCGAATAAAAATCGAGCCACTCATTTCTCGCTCGCTCTAGTATACACACACACACACACACACGCACATATATATATATGTCGCAGGGAAAAGAGGATATCAGGGATTTCACGATATCCCTAGGGATATCACGAACTCCCGGTAGATGCCGAATATTCTTGTTTGTTACGTCTGTGCCCACATATTGTATATTTTATATTATGTTATATAGTTACCAAATTATTATTTGTCATTCATGTCTAGGTTTCTAGACCGCGGCACCATTCCCAATTTGTGCAGGAATGACTAAACATCAACTCTATATAAATAGTCATCTTTTTGTCATTAGGGACACACTTCGCTTTAAACTCGCAATATTGTAACTCATCAACAATAAACGGTCACGGTAAATCAGTCTTTAAATAATTCCTATTACCTCCACACCGGTAGGTAAACGTCTTCGTACTAAAAATATCTAGTGATATGTCATTTCACTAAACTAAATCTAGTGAAATGTCAGAAACGCGGATACCGCCGAATAGCTATAAAATTAAAAACCAGTCACTTAAGCAGGTTACCAATGTTCGTGACCTGGGAATTACATTGGATGACAAGCTCTTATTCGATAAGCATATCCAAACTATTGTTAGCAAGGCCTCAAAAATGCTTGGATTTCTTATACGCTCAACTAAAGAATTCTCTCGTCTCAAATCAATTCTATACTGTGCCGTGCCCTAGTTAGGAGTAATCTAGAATACGCATCCCAAATATGGAATCCTCAATACAAATATTACATAAATCAGATTGAAAAAGTACAGAAAAAACTTATTAGATTGTTAAAATATAAATTTAAGCTATGATAACTTATACAGTCACCGCCATCTGCTTCCACTTGCTCTTAGAAGAAATATCAGTGATGTTACCTACCTTACCAATATCGCCAATGGTTCCGTTGACTGTCCCTCACTGCTAGCTAAATTAAATCTTAAGGTTCCCAGCAATACGCATCCTCGCCATTTTAATACCCTTCATGTCCCGCTATCTCACACCAGTTTCCGAGCTAACTCTTTCTTTCCCAGATCGTGTGCATCCCTCAATGATTCAATTAAAAACAATAACGATATAGACATCTTTTGCACCAGTGCTAAAAGTATAAGACAGCATCTAGCGAATATTTTCTTTAAATCCTTCCCGGATTAATGTAACCTTTGTACCACCGTTGTAAAGTTATGCATTATTGTTCGCTTAGACTTTAGATTAATAAGTAGTCTTAAGTGAGCATAATATTTCCTTCTCAAATAGTAATTCACTTGTGAAGACTTGTAATTGGTTCTAAATTGTAAACTTATCTTGCTATTATTTTAACTTTCAATGAACTATAAGTCTTCCTTACAAATAAAATAAAATAAAAATCGATCCACTAATTTCTCTCGCTCGCTCTAGTTCCCACATGTGACACGGGCACTAGTGGGAGTGAAACAAATGCGTCGCTCGAGCTGGCGCGGCTCGTCTAGCCTGGAGACAGACGGACAGACAGACTAACCCTTTGGGTGCGGAACCGTAAAAACTAGGATAATCGAAGAGCTGGAGTACCTGTAGTACCTGTGCCTGTACAAGAGCCTAACCAAACTAGAGATCGACATGCCATCTTTACAAAAAATATTCAACTTGGTCGGCCGCTTCATTTGACGTCAAAAATCAAAGGTCTGAAGTATCTGATGAAGAACCCTCAGTTGGTTTCAACTGTATGATTCAGAGATATGGTGATGCCCCCTCAGATCTGCTATAGTTGCATTGCACGTGTGATAATAATAATAATAACTCCCACTCTGGTTTTGGTGACGGTGGCCGGTTTCATTGAAACCAGGCCAAGAGTAATTTTATAGTGCCCAAGTGTGTGCGCAGTACATAAGAGCAATCTCTATATTCCTTTACTCGCAAAACCCGGTGGGACGGAAGACTGAAACGACCGGCGAGAGATCAGTCATCAGGCGCAGGACCGACTTTCTACATGCCCATCCGACGCATGGATCATCTAACATCTTACTTGCCAGATTAGTGAAATGACAGACGTAAGAAACAAGAATATATATATATATATATATATATATATATATATATATATATATATATATATATATATATATATATATGTTACCGCTAGAATGCGGAATACTCCACTTCTCACACTTCACCTAGTTAGTTTGCATAGTAACGAATAATACATCGTTAAATTGCGGAAGACAATTTGACGGTCGGCTCGCTCGGCTCCCCTAGTGTTGTGGACTAAGTTCTAACCTAACCTAACCTACTTGGACTTTCTGGATTGTTTTTGTTTTTGTTTTGGTGGGGGGCTGCGCTTAGGAATTGCACTCTAGAGGTTCAACCTCAGATCTTCAGATCCATCATCAGTCATACCTAGAGACCAATGACCCTCAATATGGCACAACTAGCTTCAATTATCAGTCGACGGAACCCCGCCTAGCGGGGCTCCTATTTCTGGGTGTTGTGGTCTAAGTTCCAACCTAACCTAACCTACTTTTGGACTTTCTGGATTGTGCTTGTTTTTGTTTTGGCGGGGGGCTGCCAAATGGGGGGCCCCCATCTGCAGTCTAACTGATTTACGCACATTAGCGGTAACATATATATACATATATATATATATATATATATATATATATATATATATATATATATATATATATATATATATATATATATATATATATGTTACCGCAAACGTTGCTTTGCCATAAACATAATATCCTCAATGCATAATATTAAGTATGTATTTCGCCCATATTATTTTATTGAAGTGACTAAATAAGTATGTCGCCATGGCAACGTCGATCGCTATCTCGTCGCACAAACAATGGTCGCCGTCAGTCTCAGGTTGTAATAATTTACTATTATTTATTCTACAAATTCACTTATCAATATATAAAGTACCCAGTAGCCAATTCTCAGACCTACTGAATATGAATAAGTATAAATTAATTTGGTAAAAATCAGTAAAGCCGTTTCGGAGGAGTTCGCGGACTAATATTGTGACACGAGAATTTTATATATAAGAATTTATAATATGTGCATAAAAGTTAGGAAAACAGTTTAACACAGTAAAATAATAAAATATATAAAGTAATGTTAAGGGCTTTCCCTACGGAGATTCCGTAATTTACCGTATTTAGAGCCTTATAAACTCATATTTTAAACCTACAAAGTTATAATAAAAATACAGCAATAATCTTCAGTATATCAACATTCGTTTTCACGTTTTAAATGTGATGAAATATGAACGCATCCTAATATTACTCTATTTTTATAATGAACGCATCTCTTGATCTTGTGTGACGTTTATGTATCTGTTAAGTGTTGTCAATATTTTTTTTTTTGTCTATTGCTCTTGCGAATACACGATCTGTCTAAAACGCTCTGTCCTATTTTATTCAATCCAATTTAATCCTTAATTTAAACTAAACTTCCATATCAGTTTTCTTTAGGTTATGGGCCTTTGACGCCCGGATAGTCAGAATTAGGGAAAATTTTTAATAGTTCTGCGAAATAAAGTAATTTGTGGTATAACCTCAATCCGGCTTTGGATATTTCGCGAGGTTTCAGGTATTTTTCTTTCAGCACCGAAATAAACTCATAAAATTTTTTACTGACGAGATATTTCCATCGTTATTTATAATGGCAACGAATGGAAACATGGTACAAATAGAAAAATTAAAAGGGCGTGACAATTACGCCACATGGAGTTTTGCTGTTAAGACGTACCTAGAACATGAAGAACTCTGGAAATGCGTTGAAGACAAGGAAGAATCAAAGTTCACCCAAAGTGACGACATCAAAGCTAAGTCAAAAATTATATTATTGGTAGATCCGATCAATTATATCCACATTCAAGAGGCAAAAACTGCCAAAGAAGTATGGTGCAATTTGCGTAAGGCTTTTGATGACTCCGGCTTGACAAGAAGGGTTGGTTTGTTGCGAGAGCTGATTACTACAGATCTGGAAAGCTGTGGTAACGTAGAGAACTATGTAAATAAAGTAATAACTTGTGCACACAAGCTCAGGAACATTGGGTTTCATGTCGATGAAGAGTGGCTGGGTACGCTCCTCCTCGCAGGGCTACCAGAAATATACAAGCCCATGATAATGGCAATGGAAAGCTCAGGTGTGACCATAAGTACAGATTTAGTGAAAACAAAGATACTACAAGATGTCAAAAATGAAAATGACTCTGGTGCTTTTTATACAAATTACAAAAGTTATAAAAACAATGCAAAGGCAAAAATGCAATGTAAGTCTTCAGGCAAAGGCCCCAGGTGCTTTAAATGCAACAAATATGGGCATGTTGCTAAATATTGTTGCTCACAAAGCTCAAGTCAAAGTGTTACAACTTATAAGAAAGAAGGCAAGTCGAATGAGGCTTCTGGATTTGTCGCTGCTTTTTCTGCTTCCCCTATTTTAACAAAAAGCTGCTGGTACCTTGACTCAGGGGCTGCAATGCATATGACTAACAATAAAGACTGGATTTATGATTTTGAACCTGCTTCAATAAGCTATATCACTGTTGCTGATAATAAAACATTGCCCGTGAAAGGCTGTGGCAAAGTAAATATACAAAGCTTTAATGGACAAACTAAGAAATTAATTGGCACTGTACAGGTAAAAAATGTGTTGTATATTCCAGATTTGGCTGTAAATTTGCTTTCAATACACCAGATCACTAAAAATAACTGTAAAGTAAAGTTTGATGAGAATTGTTGCAGAATATACCATAATTCAAAGTTAGTTATGACAGGATATATGCAAAATAACCTATATGTAATAAATAATGAAACTTTTGCTTTGTTGTCTTCCGCTCACTTATGGCATCAAAGAATGGGTCATATGAATTATAAAAATTTACCGAAACTTAATCAGTCTGTTACAGGAATAGATTTAGAAATTAAAGAGGAGAAAAATGTGACATGCAATACTTGTCTACAAGGTAAACAAACAAGAAAACCATTCAAGAATGTTGGCACAAGAGCTTCAGGCCTTCTGGAGGTAATACACTCGGATGTATGCGGCCCCATGGAGGAAAAGTCTCTCGGCGGTGCCAGATATTATGTCACATTCATAGACGACTACTCGAGAAAGGTATTTGTTTACTTTATGCATTCTAAATCTCAAGTTCTCAGTTACTTTAAAGAATTTAAGACATTTGTCGAGAACCAGCTACAGACTAAGGTAAAATCATTGAGAAGTGACAACGGGAAAGAATATGTCAATGAAGCATTTGATAAATTCTGTAAAGAATCTGGTATCAAACGGCAGCTCACTGTTCCATATTCACCCGAGCAGAATGGTATGAGTGAACGAATGAATCGTACTCTGGTTGAGCGAGCCAGATGTATGCTTATTGATGCTAATTTGCCAAAGAAATTTTGGGCAGAAGCAGTTGCTACTGCAGCTTATGTAATTAATCGCTCACCAACTAAATTAATAAATTTTAGAACTCCGGAGGAAATGTGGACAGGTGTGAAGCCTAACCTACAACACATGAAAATCTTTGGTTGTCCGGCGATGATGCATATACCCAAGGAAAAGAGACAAAAATGGGATTGTAAGTCAAAGGAACTAATATTTGTAGGTTATTGTCCTGAATCTAAAGGCTACAGACTATATGATAAAGAACAAGGAAAAATAGTCAGAAGTAGAGATGTAGTATTCTTAGAGGAAGTTATTAAGAAGGATTTTGCACTTGTGCCACTTGAGAGTATACCTAGTGAAGAACAAAAGACTGATAGCATAGATGAAACCATAGATAGTGAAGGAAGTTCATATGAAAGTATTAGTACAGTCGTAGATAATGATAGTTATATAAACTATGAAGATGATAAAGATGAAGATTACTTACCTGAACGTGATGTCAACCTGAGCTCCACCGCCTCCATCAGCCACAACCTGAGACCTAGAAAGAATAAGACACCATCTACTTACCTGTGTCACAATATATTAAAGAATAGTGCTCTGACGCCTGACCCTCAGACTGTGAAGCAAGCTATGGAGAGTAAAGATGCACTAGAATGGAAAAATGCAATGGATTCTGAATATAATTCGTTGATAGAAAACAACACCTGGACGCTCTGTAAGTTGCCGCCTGAAAAGAAAGCAATACCATGTAAGTGGGTTTTTAAAACTAAGTTAGATGCAAACGGAAACATTACTAAATATAAGGCGAGATTGGTAATAAAAGGATATGAACAGGTATATGGAATTGACTATAATGATGTTTATGCACCTGTAGTACGCCTAACATCTATCAGATATCTTCTTGCAATGGCAGCTAAATATCGCCTACAGATTGAACAGCTGGATGCCATTACAGCCTTCTTGCAAGGTGAAATTAATGTAGAGTTGTACATGACACAACCACCTAGTTATGAAAAAGGAGATCAAGTTTGTAAACTGAACAAAAGTATTTATGGCTTGAAACAGGCAAGTAGAACATGGAATCAAAAATTAGATAAGTACTTATTCGAGATTGGATTTAAAAAGTCACAGTTGGATCCATGTGTTTACTATATTCATACTGAAGAAAATATACTATTATTAACTGTATATGTCGATGACCTGT
The DNA here is from genome assembly GCA_905333045.1 of Lysandra bellargus. Taxonomy (NCBI): domain Eukaryota; kingdom Metazoa; phylum Arthropoda; class Insecta; order Lepidoptera; family Lycaenidae; genus Lysandra; species Lysandra bellargus. Next base: position 3,900,319 of record HG995332.1, read on the forward strand.
TACTGTTTTATAACAATGCAGAATTTGCAAATGATATTAAAAGTAATTTATTAAGAAATTTTAATATGAAGGACTTGGGAAAAGCTACTTACTATATTGGTCTGCGTATTCATTATGATGAAAGTGGAATTTACATAGATCAAACTAAAAACATAGAAAATGTACTAGAAAGATTTGGAATGGAGACATGCAAATCTGTGGGAACACCGATGGAGTGTGACCTAAAATTTTCAGAGAATGTTTCAGTGGATGTACCCTATCAAGAAGCCATAGGTTGCTTATTATATATTTCTCAGGGAACACGCCCAGACATTTGCTATGCAGTAAATACACTTAGCCGTTATAGTAAAAATCCTACATCAGAACACTGGATAGCAGTTAAAAGAATATTTCGCTATCTTCAAGGAACTAAGAATCTTAAGATATTATACAAAAGTACTGTAAATCAGGAAATTATAGGATACTGTGACTCTGATTGGGCATCTTCTACAGAAGAAAGAAGATCCTGTACTGGATATGTTTTTATGTGTCAAGATGCTGCCATATCTTGGAACTCAAAGAGGCAGCAAACTATTGCTCTGTCAACTACCGAGGCAGAATACATGTCTATCTCAGCTGCGACTCAGGAGGCTCTGTGGCTGAGACAATTACACTGTGAATTGTGGCCTTCCACTAAGGCTACTAGTATAACTTTATTGTGTGATAATCAAAGTGCAATTAAACTTACAGGTAATTCTGCTTATCATACTAGGAGCAAGCACATTGATGTACGTCACCACTTCATACGAGACAAGGTCAAGTCCGGTGACATCCATGTTGAATATATACCTACAAACATGATGCTTGCTGACTGCCTGACCAAAGCCTTGGCAAAACCGAAGCATCATCAGTTCCTGATCGGCATGGGTCTGCGTTCAAGGGAGCATGATGAAATATGAACGCATCCTAATATTACTCTATTTTTATAATGAACGCATCTCTTGATCTTGTGTGACGTTTATGTATCTGTTAAGTGTTGTCAATTTTTTTTTTTGTCTATTGCTCTTGCGAATACACGATCTGTCTAAAACGCTCTGTCCTATTTTATTCAATCCAATTTAATCCTTAATTTAAACTAAACTTCCATATCAGTTTTCTTTAAAATGTTCTATTTTTGTTTATTATACTCATGATATCAGCTTCCAAAGTAAAAACAATTTATTAAAATTCAAGCATACATTCAGCATCTCCTTAGTATTTACAAATTACTTTTATTTGAAACATACGCCAATAGATCGACAATTTTTTAGGTCAATTTTGAACTAAGATAAGTAAAAAAAATAGGGTTTTGGTGTGATCTTGGCTACGCGGCAAATGTATGGCCAAGGTCGTTTGCTCGGGGGACGGCCTTAAAACTACTACTACTGCGGCAACCGTACATTTTTCTGGTATAAAAAGTATCTAAGTAGTGTAGAAATGGAATTGTAAGATATATAAAAAGACAAAGATAAATGAAGTAATTAAGTTCACTTTTAATTGGAAGATGTCAGAAACATCGTGATAATGCCACTTCTGGGAGATCAAACACCCAATTTCTAAAACCAGCTATACCAACATATTTTATTAGCAGCTTAAGCGGATGAGATACAGATAGCTTTCATAGACTCCAACGGTAAAATACCTGACATGTTTCAAGCGCTTTTTGCGACACTACGTCCAAGTTATTAACTTTTTTGAGAGCTGTGAAAAGAGTCCTGGTTATGTTCAGCGTTGGCCAAACTTAAAATCAAACTCGATCAATGCAGAGATAACGGGATACTAGATGTAGTAGTTTTTGCGACGTTTGATGTCACACTACTGTATCCCGATTTTTATATTATCTTCTTATCTTGCATTATGAACATCGTCTACTGTTTATTTAATTTGTGGTTCCGTTGAGCTAAGGGCAGATTCACATATGAGGTACTTTGTAATTTTATCCGCCTTTATAGGTGAAGGCTTTCTATCTTATATAGAGTTTATAAACATATTATAAACGTGTTATTTCTCGCTTCTCACGTCGTGAAACAACCTTTATACGGTTACTAAGAAGTAAGAGGTAGTATCAACTATCAAGAGGCTTCGAGGAGTGTGTACATTACAAAGGATCGTTTTAAAACTAGTCTCTCAACGCTGAACTGTCCACTTTGCCTTTTTTTCGTAACAACCTTCCTCCGACATTAACAAACACAATAAAAAAAGAATTAGCGAAATTGGTTCAGCCAGTGGCGGTACCCACAATAATTAGTCTCACAATCCTGCATCGCGCTATCGAAGTTTCGGAGAACGACAAGATTGTATACAACGTGTGAAATTCAGTAGGAAATTCTTCTTTTGCGGCCTCCATGCATCAAGCCGTTTTTGAGATTAGCGCTTACACGCAAGTTTAGCGATTCATTTTTATATTATAGAAGATATCGATGGAGGTTTTCTTCCTGGCCACGTGCTAAGTCCGCTGATTTCGATTCCTAGTTGTTATATTAAAGTGCTACAAGGCTTAAAATGAACGTGGGCGGTGGCGCTGCTCGTAAAGGAGAACTGTCAAAAACATGTTAAAAATGGCGTTTTTGTATGATGGCAGCGTTAGTTCCTTTTTTCGCCACATTCATTTAAAACCTTGTCGAACCTCGTAGCAGTTAAAATGCACGCTACGTGTGCTACGTATTTTCTCTGTGCTACAGTTTTTTTTTTTTTGCACTCGCTGTGTGTTTTCACTTATCTGCTATTACACCGACTTGACATCTCATTATGACGATTTTAGCCTCTAAAATGACTGCAACATCTTCAAAATTCTTGCTCGTCTTCATTTCTAATCAAAGCGAAATCATAGTACCATCTTAGAGAAACTAAGCCAAAAAAATGTAGCAAAAAGACCCATTAAAAAAACTGAACTTTATCATTGAATTATCTTGCCGCTTGCGGTTTCAGGATAATCTCAATTCAATCAACACATCGTTTTTACATCACATTAAAAGTTTTTTTTTTAACGAAGTGTCTAGTCGTCCGATTACTGGATGAATAAAATAAATCTTAGTCGTCCGATTATTATCGGACGAATAGATTATCTTTTAAAGCTATTGCTAGTCGTCCGGTAATCGGACGACTAAGATTTATTTTATTCATCCATTTACCAGACGACTAGCAACAGCCTTTTTTTAAATCAAAATTTCTAAGCTTACTGAAGGTACCCGGTATATTCAGAAAGCAATATTTCGCAGGTTATGGCCGATTAATTTCACCGCGCTGACAGCTCCGACGCGGTGCGAAATACGCCTTTACACTTCGCTCACTTCGGAGTTCTTTGAGAGTCGTCCCTATACTATTGGAACAAGGATTCCGTGAGGGGCAAAATAACAGTGAACGCGTTGTAAAAAATGCGCTTTAAAGTATCGGTCAGTAATGTAATAGCTGTTACATTTTTTTGTCGTCGGCGTACTTTCTGATAACAAAATTGACGGTGGAATTTCCGATCAACTTTACAAATTACATTTAAACTAGGTTGATCCCGCAGCTTTTAGTAGTAACTAGGACTCCTAGAAAGGAAACGTTGATTCTCTTGTTTAGGCCCTTAGGGTGTAATTATGAATATTTTTTGTTTTCGTAACAAACAAATTTACATTTAGAATATTAGTAGGAATTGCGAGCTTCTTGACATTTTTTAAAATTGAACCGGAGGTTGCGAGCCCAATTTAAACGTTTTACAAAATCTTGTTTACCTGTTTGGCCAGGATAACGTAGGCTAATCACATGACAAGAAAAGTGATCCATACGTCGAATGGACATGACCGACGACTTACGTTTGATCCCTCGCCAAACATATCGATCAACCCCTTCACTGAGTTACGAGAGAAAGGAAACATAGATCGTTTTATGCACTGCGCACACACTGAAGCACTAGAGAGCATAAAAGTAACTGGCCTTTAATGAAACCCACCAGCGAAACCAGGAAAAAATGTCCACGCATAAAAATGGTAATACTAAATATTTTACCCTGTTTACTGCATTATTCATTTTAACTGTGCTCTGTCGGCAATTTTTAAAGTTTATGGCCGACTATGGGGCACCACGTAATTAATGTGTCAGATACTTAACTACCGCTGGAATACTGCCAACCGCTTACCTTAAGTACCTGCGCGATCTTAACTGAAACAGCGATAAAAATATATTGTTCATTTACCTACCTAATAGAATCTTATAATTGGGTTTAATTTAAAACAGACTATTATTTATACAGACTTAACACGTAACACAGACATAAAGTTATATTTGCAAGATGACGCCTACAACTCCCGCTTCGCTGAAATTCGTTTTAATTTCGCAGGGAAATTGTGCGATACATTTTTCTGCAAAATCTTATCTAATCCTTCTCTATCACAGTACTTATCTCCAAAACAAATTATATATTTATCAGTTCAGCAATATAACGTGAAGAAATAATAAGACAGACAATCTTTCACGTTTATAATATTGGTAAAGATATTAAATTCTTTTTAGAGTTTGAAGCATGGATATAAAGATTATGCCCGCCTTTACAAAGTATGCCCGCCTTTACAAAGTTATATTTAGATCTAATGTAGCCCCTAGGTATACCTTTTCTTCTTATTAAACTTATGTTCGTCTCACGAGATACAAACTTGATTAAAGTTTTAATAATATTTTCTACCATATTGTGGGATGTCTGTCCCAAGCAGCGCTAACAGGCAGACAATAAGTAATTTTTGCTCGACTCGACGATTCTCAAGACCTACTACTAGACGAACGGAGTTAAAGCAAAATTCAAGTTATTTTTTGCACGCTCAACGTCATACATTTCCAAAATCATAAGTCCATTGAATCAAAATCGGCCAAGGATTCCGTTCCGTTATAGAGCGAAAGTTGGCAAAAATTTTGTTTTTTGTATGGGAATTGGGAGCCCTCCTTATAATATACGAGCTTTTGCCCGCGGCTTCGCTCGCGTTAAGAAGTATTATTATACAAAAACTTTCAACCCAGTTTGGTTTAGATGTAAGAAATTGTTAAATTGTAATTTTGTAGCCTTATGAGGACGACATGGTCGCTTGTTTGTGAACCAAGTCCTAAAGATTTAAAAAAAAAACTTTCAACCCCTATTTTGACCCCTTGGGGTTCGAATTTATCAAAATCCTTTCTTAGCGGATGCCTACGTCATAACATTTACCTGCATGCCAAATTTCAGCCCGATCCGTCCAGTGGTTTGGGCTGTGCGTTGATAGCTATCACCATGTCAGTCAGTCACCTTTGAGTTTTATATATATAGATTATTTTATTTTGTTTTTAGTATTTATTATTACTAGAGATCACCCAATAGTCGCAATTCGATCTCAAATAGAAAATTAAATTATAAGTTTCAAATTTCCACGCTTTTCTAATGTTTTCTATTGATATTCTATTGTCAAAATATTGACTTTATTATTTTTTGGACATAATTCCTGCGACAGTCACATATTAATAAAGTCAAATGATGACAGATTGGTCGTACTAATAATAATTGTCTAACAGTATTTAAGATTCAATAATTGATGTTTTAATATAATATAGATAGCGGCAAAAAGTGAAAATTTCAGGAATCTAGCTTACAGTCTAGCAGTCTATACAGCCTGGACACAGACAGCAGATGGACAGACATCGAAGTCTCAGTAATAAAGTCCCGTGTTTACCCTTTGGGGAACCCTAAAAATTAAAGCGATACGTGGAAGCTAAACGCTCGGATAGCAAATGTTGTCCAAAGTCGAAACTGTCAAAGAATTACAAAGTTGGCGTCTGCCTGCGAAACCAAACTGCCATCTGTAATATACCAGCTTCAGTTAAGCGACCCACTCTCACAATTTTTATCAACCGAAAAAGATGTGGCATAGATATTTAAAAGCGCAGAAGAAAAACGCGTATTTTAAGCTAGATATAAAATTATTTATTTCCCAGGATCCAAAGTATCACTCTCAGTTTTTATAATCAACTAATAATAATTTTACAGTGTGAGTTAAATATAAAATACTTACATAATCATATCTGGAGTTTCGTCTTTTGGTGTAAAGTTATGTCATACATACGAGTTAAAATATTATATTAACCTATCAAGCCCCATAAGATCACCGGTGATCGCGACAACAATAGAATAAAAATAGATTTCCAAGAATCCACGATCAAAGGATCAAAGTGTATTCTAATATCTAAAACCGGAAATATTTTATACCTCAAGTTCAATGAACTGCAAAAAATAATTAAAAGTTTCTACTATAAAATTGTTACAGCTTAATATTTTATACAGAGCTTTATAAAGCTGTGAATAAAAGAAGTAATTATTAATTGTAAAAATGTTTTAAGGCGGGGATTAATCTCAATCCAAAACTATAACCTTGCACACAACCAAAGACCAAGCGTATACGCATCGCAATAAGATTCATTTTAGTTACTAGGGGCGGATCTTCTCTATTTTTCATGTTTATTTAAAATATCTTTGGAAATAAATATTAAGAAACAAAATTGTTCGGTTCAGAATTTTTTAATATAGATTTAGTAACAATTTATTCAAATAAAATGTTTTAAGGCTTATACTTCGATGACAAAGTTATTTGTCGGAGGTGAGTTTGTAAATTAATTACAGCCAAAGTATTACGTTTTATCTGGGGGCACGGCAGTGCCCCAGCCAAGCTTTTTAGCAAAGGCACGGCCGTACTATACTTTTCTCGAAGCGGTTCGCGGCTATTTCACACCCCATTTATCTTCGATGTTAACAAAGCTAGGGATTTAAAATTTCGGTCACTAGGAGCAAGTATTAAAACTAGCTTAACCTCCAAATTACATGAAATTTCGATAAATAGTTTAGTAGTTACGGATGGTCAAAGTTACTACATTTTGTCACTGACTGACAGATCATCAAAATTCTAAGGCACTTCTAGCAGACTTAGAACCTTGAAATTTGGTACCCGGATAGGAATGATGATGATGACAATGAAAGGAAAAATTATGATACCGGCAAAGTGCGAGTCGGACTGGCGTACATAGGGTTCCGTACCGTAAATTTGTATGGGTGTAATTATAAGTGTATTTAATTTTTATTATTAATTATTAAAGTTAACATAAAATTGAGCGTTTCCTGAAATTTTCAAAAACCTTTGTCTTACAATTATGGATATAGAGCAAAAATAGGGGAAAAAATCGTGTTTGTTGTATGAGGTTCTCCTTTTATAATTTATTTTATTTCGATTAGACTATTAGCTTTTATAACGACACAGGAAATACATAATTTATATAATTCGAGTTTGTCCACTCCTCCTTCCTTGTACAGTCCATCCTCCTTTGGAACGCCCTCCCCCAAGAAATCAGGATATCCCGTAACAAAAATATTTTTAAACGCAGAGTTCGTCAATTCTATTTAAATCAGTTGAACGATAATAATTAGTCATTAGTTTAAGGTTCCACTGGAATTCATGTTTGACAATTAATATATTATTATCATATATTATATTTTTATTTAGTATTTTAGTATTTTAATTACTTATTCTATGTATGTGTATTTTAATTATGTATAACTTATGTATGGTATTATAGTAAGCTAGTATGTATTAGTATGTAATAGGTAATTATGGTTTATGTAGGTCTATTAAGATATAATATGCATAAAAATAATAGTGTATCAAATATTGATACTTTAGTGAACAAAGGCTCACTTTCTACACGTTAAGTTAGGTAGGCGATAGGCAGACGACTGACTGTCGCAGGAGTCTCTCGCCACGCAACGAATATAGCTGATTTAACAATACGCGATTACCGCGAATTACAACGCACACTACAATATTAATATAACTATTTATTTCATATTACCAATTATGTTTTAGAATGCGCCTATTTTACACTTTCATCATCACCCTAAGGTTGGCTGGTAGAGAATGCCACAAGGCATTAAGCCCGCCTATGTAAATATTTGCATAAAGTGTTTTAAATAAAATAAAATAAATTTGTGAAAATTGCAACTATCTAGCTATTGCGGTTCTCGAGATCCAGCCTAGTGACATACGGATGTACGACGGACAGACAGCGAAGACTTATTAATAATAGGACCCCGTTTTCATCCTTTAGGCAGGGAAAACTAAAAACTGAAATTGAAAAATAATAATATAATACTTTAAGTATTAAATAAAATAAAAGATTTTTATGTTTGTAACTTTGCAAGAACAGTATGAGTTTCGACTGCATATTTGTTTGACGTACAAAAGGCTTTTAGTTAGTTATGAACTTAATGAAATGGTATTAATTAATTAAAAAATAACATTAACAACGTTAATAATGAAACAATCATTAAATTCGATTTAAATATTATAAAATATGTAATCACTAATCACTAATCAGTACTGAGATATACACTCCTTACTTGCTCGATATAATATGGGAGTTTTAAGTTATCGCATGAAATAAGGTGTGCTCCTTTCCTGCGAAGAACGTCGAAACGCTTACAGAGTTTACAGAGTTACATAATATATATACGCATTACGCAGGCTGCACCCTGCACAGATCGTCTTCCTCCCACACGCGGGCGCACCCGCCTTAGTGACGCCAACTATCGTAATATATTAATTTCGCCATAATTTCAAAACCAAATGTCCAATTTTATTCATTCAAAGACCAAATATTATCTACATAAACTTTACTTAGTAATGGAATAATTTATTTTGATAAGGATTAAAAGAATGAGTAAAATAAACGCGTTTAAATGTAGTCCAAAAAATTTCAAGATTTTTAAATAAAAAAATGGTTATTGTGCCTCACTCGACATAGATAGGTATAGTGTGTCGTGGACTTTTTTGTAGATATTTGTAAGTTCTACAATCACTTAGAATTTTATGGTTCTATCTTTTATAGTTTAGGCAGCGTACGTAAAATAAGTAACTTTTCTGGTTGATTTTTTACACCTTGCGTCCGAAGAACCCAAATATCTTACGGAACCTCATTTTTCCAAAATAAAATTCAGTCAATGTTTAGCAAAAATTATGTAGAATTCCAATAGTAAAAGAATTTTTAAAAATATCGGTCCAGTAGTTTCCGAGCCCAACAAACAAAAAATCAAATCTTTCTTCTTTGTACTATTAGTGTAGATTTATCGTTCGATTTAATATTAAAACTGCAAGTTATATACATATTTAGAATCAATGTTTAAAATTCTTTATTTTGATACCCCACTCGATACGCTTGGTAAATTTTTATTTTTGTTTACCTCATGATATGGCATCAAACATCCGCCATTTTGGTTTTTTCTTAATGTCACCTATCTAAGAACACTCGGGCTATTAAGACAAATCTAACGATACCTCAAATGTGAAAATCCGTTTAGCCGTTCTGAAGATACGAGGTATTAAAGAATATTACATACATAGAAGATACGCGCTAAACACATAACCCTCTTGGCAGTCGGGTAACAAAATGGGCTTGCTCCTCGCCTTAATTGAAAATCGTATGTTTAGTAGGGATGGGCCGAATGTGGTTTGAACCGAATACGAACTTCGGCCGAACATTCGGTAAAAATTAAAAATTCGGCCGAAGTTCGACCGAACTTCAGTTCAATTTCGCCGCGATTTTTCGTGTTGTGACGTCTTGTTTACGCACTTACTGCAAATATTGCTAGCTGTGCCCCGCCCGCACTCCGCACTTCCCCGCGGGGCCGTTAGCCAGCTAGTCATTAATTTGTAAAGTACAATTAAAGTCAAAATTTTTGTTTTTCGATTAAGTAAAGAGATTTCTTAGACTTGTTGAGAAGGGCAGTCAAATTTTGTTTTTTGATTAAGTAAGAAAAATTTCTAAGGCTGGTTTGGCTAGTAAGAAGAGCGGTTTAATTTTGCGTTTTGTTTGTTTGTAACCAAAAATTTTTGAGACTGGTAATTAAAAAAACCAATTGAAGTATTTTGTTTATCACATATGATTACTTTTTCTAATTCAAATAAGTAAATGACTATGAATGAATAGGTATAGTTCTTGTATCAGACTTATTTTATTTCACCGTTACTACACATATAGGTAATTTTTCATTAATTTAGCTATTGTGATAGTGCAAGTATATATTATAGTTCCGAATGTTCAGTATTTTAACCGAAATTCGGCCGAACGACGAAGTTCGGTTAAACGAATTTCGGCCCACCCCTAATGTTTAGTATCAAATGTTATGTAAGTAATGCATATTTTTAGTAACACATTTTATTAGCTTGGGCTGTATGTATGTAACGGAATCTTTGAGCACGATTTTTACCTATCTCCAATATAATATAAATTAATGCGACCTTTTGTTCGCAAATACCCGCTGCTATTTAATCCTTCGAGCGCGAATGCTTGGAAATCTATTGTTATTCTATTGTTGTCGCGGTCGCCGGTGTCCGGGGGTCGATATGTTAAATAAATAATTGTTACTTAACAAATTACAATTGCCTGTGAGCTTGCGGTGCTGCAGTGTAGCGGCCAAACCGCCTGTTCGCGCGGACGCATAAAGGATAAATAAAATCGCTAATATGTAAATACATATAAGCAATATGTGTCATACAATGAATATGCCGATATATAAGTTTGTATTGGGTAGCTCAAGAGTTTGCTCGATGCATAAATTTTGTGGATCGGATCACGAGCCGTGACCTCACATATAGTTCAGTATTTGACCCGATCCGGTCTCATTGAAAACGAAATCTTTAACATACGATTTTTGTTAAATGCACAACCAATGAATAGAACCATTAGCCAAGTTGTAAGTAATAACTAATTATGATTTTCATGTTCGATTTATTGCCTAGCATTTTTTATGAACTTACGCAAATATAGGTAATTCAAATACGGCTAGTCGCACGCACACAAACACCGCGCCAAAGTCTGGGAACGCCGCCGGCGGTCGGAGTGTTATGATTTTTCGTTACGGAATTTCTTGATTCGGTCGCCGCGCAAAGCCCGCCATAAAAGATATGCTATAACTTAAAAATCTAGCCTTTTCCGTTCTACTATTGAGCAAAGGCCCAACAGTAGACTAAGCTGAAGTGGAAGTGGAACAGACCATGGGAAAGGTCCATCCAGTCATTGGCTAGTCTGGCTGGCTTATCAGCAGCTAGTAGTACCATCTCCAATCCAAGTACTAAAAAGTGGGCAACTTTTAGTACTTGACTAAAAATTGCCCACTTCGAGGCTTGCAAAGCTTAGATCTTGTAGCATAACTTGAAACCATTAAAATTGATTTTTAAAGGTTTCAAGTCATGTTACAAATCTGATCTTAATATATCTGATTTGATTGATCAGATCAATTAAATTGATATACACGATGGAGTTCTGTAATAATCATTTTTTGTAAGAATATAAAATGTCATAATTTTTTACGTAAAGAATACTTTATTCTAACGCTACGCGTGGCTTGGTATCAGGACTTATTTATTTTATACGGTAACTCATACAAAGTATGATATATTTCTAGCTGTCTCAGGTGAAACATAGAGGAAATCTGAATATCAATTTCTTCAGTGGGAAGTTATGATGATATAAATATTCACCGAGTCCCCTTGTTTCTGAAGTGCGCGACACCAGAAATTTATAGTTAGCCTTGATATAAATTATAGTACCGAGTCTACTGCGCAGTAATAAAACTGTCCATAAAATGTTAGTAAATATCGAGAAAAGTCAAGCGATATATCAAGCAAAAGTGATTCCTGTTTGCATAATTTTGATGTGATTCGGATAATATAAACAGTGCGGTTAGATCAGTACATCACAAAGAAAACTCTTACATGTCAAAATATTGTATCGCTTTTATGCCAAGTTGTGTACATATTATTGCATTCCGACATTAAGAGCCCGTCCTCTCTTTTCTACTGCTCTCTTCACACTCACGCCCGTCTTTCATATGCCAGGTCATCGCCAAGTTAGCGGGCAGATAGAGGTTTTCTGTTTTTAAAGGGTTTTTTATATTGAAGTGGTAAAAAGTAATTCCAACACCTTATAGACGACTTTCTCAACAGTACATTGTATTTTTTTCATACCATTAAGACGTCAATACAATCCATAAAAAGGTGATATTCTAAACCTTTTACAGCAAAAATCACAAAACTGTCGCGGGTTTGAGTTGGATTATTTAAAGATACTTAAAAAAAAATAAAAAATCTAGCTCCAACACTATATTATAATTGAAATGATCTTACATGTTGTGCATTAAAACTTATAGAAATACTGTATTTTAACTGTTAAATCACGTCTGTTAAATGAGCGAAATCGGCAAAATTTCGTTTACGGACTCTTAAGTTACGTTGTTAAGCCTGTCTGTGGCTTAGACCTAGTTTGGTTTGTTTGTAAGTATCTAATTATATCGAGAAAATTACGTCTAACTACTTTGACCGTGGCCCATAATATTGCTACTAAATGTTGTAACCTACAAAAACTACAACAAACCCAACAAAAAATGTCAAAGAATAATCACGGATTCTATAGTTTAAATCTTGCAAATAATAGCATAATACATGAGTCACTAGGTGACGCCCGCAACTCCGTTGCACCAAAATTCGTTTATCGCGCGGAAACTGTAAATTTTTCCGGGATAAAAATTATCCTATATAATTTCCCGGGACTCAAAGTATCTCCATACCTCCATACAGATTACAGACACACTTTCACATTTATAATATTAGTATGGATGGATACAGATGCAAAGTAACATCCCTTTGGAAAAGAGTGCAGGAGATTTATTTTTTTATTTTTATCGTTGTACCTGTCAGTATTGGGTGCTGTTTTTGCTATTTATTGTGCTAACCTCACAATGTTTGGTGGAATTTCCGTTCTTTTTGTAAGTTGGTTCTTGTAAGTTCTTATTAATAGGTTTTTCATGTCCTAATTCATAAAATTGGTAAAAGTGTCATATAAACTTCCACCCCCATTTTAGGGGATGTTTTCTATATAACTAAGTCGGATTAATACCTTTGTTAGATCTGCTTTTCAATCGTCCTCCGCGGCTTGTGATTTGTGAATACCGATGAACATTTTCACAAGCTTTTTTGTGAAACCTTATTCAAAGTAATAATTTAATTAGCGCAAATAATAACCCCTACTGGCCCCTTATTACTCAAAAAGTCTTCTTTTTCCTAGAGTGGGTATTTAATTATAGGATTCCGACTTCCTAGGGACCCTATTACTGAAACTTCGTTGTCTGTCCGCCTGTCTGTCCGTCTGACTGTCTTTAGTCTGTATCTCAAGAACCGCGCTATAGCTAGACTTCTAAAATTTTTACAGATTGTGAATTTCTGTAACCGCTATAATAACAAAATATACTAAAAAAACAAAATTAATATTTGAGGGGCCGGGCTACCCTCGAAATTCTCATACATACGTAATACTAAAATCATTTTCACATACGAAAATATTTAACATGTTTGAGTTATTTTTCAGCTTAAAATAGTAATTACCTAGGTTCCTGTACAAAAATTAACTTCAAAATATATAAACACTAAAAAATATTTTTTTGTGTATAATTTTTTTTACTAAATTTACTACTAAATATTTAAACACTATAAAATAGAGTAAAACACTAAAATATATATAAATAAATAATAGATTTACTACAAAATATTTAAATACTAAAAATATTTTTTAGAGTACTAGTATAGTAGTAAAATAACTCAAACATGTTAAATATTTTCGTATGAGAAAATGATTTTGGTATCACGTATGTATGAGAATTTCGAGGGTAGCCCGGGCTCTTAAAGGCCATACCATACAAGGAATGTCATTTTTTGGCCTTTTTTGCTCGATGTCAATAATGGCAACAGGTAGGCTCCTGAAATGTTCACAAAATACTCAATAGTGTTTTACTTTAATAATAAAATTAAAATTAAATAAATAATACAAAAAACACAATTTTTGCTTATTTTTACACCCTAAATAAGACAACGCGACAGAAAAAGTTAATAAGAAAGCAGAAAAAATAAATTGTTGCGCGAAAAACTTCTCCTGGATAAACAAAACTGAAGACGTAACATACAAACAAACAAACACAAACTTTTTTAATAATATCATTAGTAGCGATGCGATAGTCAATTAATTGAGTACGATAAAAGCTGTTCATTATGACGACTGACTAAGCGTTTCTTGCGAAAGTGCTGCGAGAATGCAAACAAGGGCCAAACAACCCTCAGTTGTTCGCCCGAGGCCCGCAAGGACGGATGTGGGGTCGCAACGACCAACTTCGTGTTACGTCACGACAGTGATTTAGTGTTAATTCGTAAAAATGGTGAACCATAAAAACTGTAAACTTCTGTGTGTTGCTGCACTGTGGCTTTTGATATGTTGTAGAGGTAAGTTGACTGTATGTATACTTATATTGAATGACCAAGATCGCAATTCTGATAAAACAACTTTGAAACTTGTTATTGTTTTTGAATTCTGATAAATTAATCTATTGATAATATTTAAAGATGATCGTCTACTAATATTACCGTCTACTAATATTAATATGATGTGCCAATGGTTATGTGAACACACATACTTTCATACTGCAAAAAGTTCTATTTTTGGCATTCCTAGTCTATGATATAATATTGTTCCTAGTATTTTGAAACAAAAATCTAAGGTGCCAATAATAGGGCGACTACCAACGATATGTTTGCCTTTAAAATGGAAGGATAGATCGATCTTTTTAACACCTTTATGAAAGAACTGAACTGAAGAGCTTCGGAAAAGCTTCGGCCTTACTGAATATGTAGCATCCCACCATGCTCAATCAGATTTTATTTTAGGGTTCAAGATCTCAAGCATAATATATTTCCACAAAACTATTAAACTTTGGATGTAATTCATTTCTTTTGCATAGCATTTTTATCAACTTATACAATTTTAACCCATCAAGCCCGTAAGGCCCATATGGGCCGCGAATAAATGGCGATAACAAAAGATTTCCAGGAATTGGTGATCGACGGAACAATTCGTCTAGTAGCAGTCGGAGTGTTAGGTTTTTTTGTTACGGAATGTCAAGACATTCCCGCGATATACCACGATAAAAAATAAAGTAAATAAAGCGCTATATCAATAGTCAATACATAGACTATTTTTATCTTAAAATAGATGTTTTTGCAGGCTAAATAACAGGATGTATTTACCCGGGCGGTATTGTAAGCAAAAGCTGTCTACCCACGTAACAATTTTAATACAAGTTCGTTCGCTCCTTTGTTTCTTACAAATAAACAATAAAAATAAATATAATAAATGAATAGATCCTTCTATTTTTGGTTCAAGTTTGTGAGGCTGTTTGCTAGATGTTTTTTTTAATCTCTCACAAGTACTATACAACTAATTTTGATGAACATGGTAGTATAACAAGCCAAATATCAGTAGATCAGAGCCTCTAGCCAACAGGTTTTGTTTATCGCTTGAGTATCTAAAAATCGCTGTTCAAGAATGTATGAAATTGACAAAAGCACTCGATATTATAAAGTCGACAATTTACCTGCATCCTTCGATCGCGGATTCTTGGAACTCTATTGTTATTCTATTGTTGTCGAGGCCACCGGTGTCCTTATGGGGCTTGATGGGTCAAGGCTTCTTACAGACCGTTGACAGACGTTGACAGTTTATGACGCTTGCAGGAGGACTACCACGACCTTTCCTAAAACTATCATTCATCATCAACAGAACACTTGTTGTAAGATTACAATAACATTACCGTACTCACTTTTTAAATATAATTTTACTAAAAACATTAAATAATGCAAAACATTGTTAAATCCGCTGTGAAATATCAACTTTTTTAAGATCGCTAGCTTGACGTTAAAGTAATATTGCTTATCTGTCAAACGGTGTCGCTTAGTAGAGGTGGTGGTAGGACCTAAATGGTCGAATTATATCTAGCCAGGCCTATAGATTACGAACAATATGGACTTGATATAACCCCAGTAAATAATGTAGGTCCGCCTTCTGCCTATGTACGAATTTATTTAATGGTACATGAAAATATTTTCGTCCATCGAACCTTATATTCTTTTCAAGCACTAACTTTTCTAGGATAAATAATAGCCTATATTATAGTCTTGAAAATGTATATAAAATTATTTTTTGAAGTTTGAATAGCTGAGTGTGTGGTCACGCGAAAATTAGTATAGAAAATATATATTAATATGCCTAGCTATAAACATATTAATATATATTATAGCTAGCTCTGTGACGGGCTTTAGAGTCGCCAAAACCAATGACCCAAAAATTTGCCTAAAGGGGCTCCAAAATCTTTTTTTTTTTTTGCACACAGGCGCCAGTGGCCCTTATGGAGGCCCTGGGTCTAGAGAGAACATTAAGACATTATTCTGCAGTACAATTTAAATTCGAAAATGGAAATATAATAGACCATTATTTGCGTCCATGTTCCTAACTTTAAAAAGATTTTATCGCGGCCTTAATAAAAGTTTCCAAGTTTTTACATTTTAACATTGTACGATGTATTTTCGCGCTGAAATTAAGCCAACGCTTTCAGTCACGGCACACTAAAGCAATATTTTTTCTTACTTCAAACTTCTTTATAGTTTTTAAAGTTCTGCGAATGAACAGTTACGTAAATTATAACATTAGCCAGCCACTCTGACCGTGACAGCAGCAGCGGAAAGCGATATAATATAAATTATTTTTTAATCATTTTTAATTGCAGAAGCATTATGCTTTTGAATGGATTTACTTTTACTTAAAAATGTATGACGTATTCATTTTAAGCGTAATAAGTCTGAACGTTGGACCCTAAAGGTCACAGGGACGCCTGGTTTTCAGCGAGGCGTTACAGTGACTGACTATCCCTTTTCGAGTACTTATCAATGTGTGACCTTTAGTGCTAGTTCAGACAAAGCGAAAACCGCGCGTTTCCCGTGCAGAGCGGTTAAATGTGAAGTTTGTGATACAACGCCTTTGTAATAAGCTGCGAGCGATTAGCGCACGGGTCTAAACCGCGTCATTTCAGCTATATCACTAGTAGTGATTCACTACCACCGGCACGTGTATAGATTTTATGGATAAGCCGTATAGTACGCCGTGCGCTGCTCGCCGCGCCGATGTTTTCGAGAACCGGTCCATATAAATCTGCACATTGAAATGCGCCGCTCTCGCACCGCCCCATTGCTCGCTGATTTCGAGACTGAAGCCTTACACCTGGCCCAGAAACAACGAGAAGCGTGCGGTTTCTGCTACGTCTGAACTAGCTCTAACACTTGGTGCCTCGAAGCATTTTATCTTTGTTCTTACTATGATATCCGTAATCCTAACTAAAAATGCAAAAGTATCTCTGTCTCTCTGTTACCTTTTCGCGCTTAAACCGCTGAACCGATTTTTATGAAATTTTGTTCCAGAGATACTTTGAGTCCTGTTAAATTACATAGGATACTTTTTATTCCGGAAAAATGTACGATTCCCGCGCGAAGAACGAATTTCTGCGCAACAGAGTTGTGGGAATAACTATACTGTACTCGGCGAAACATGGCGGTAGCGGTCATTGACTCCCTGTCAAAAACTTGTAATTTTCTATATAAACCGCGATTGACAATGAAGTGTCAGATGTCAATAGCGGCTTTGTATAAAAAATTACATATTTCTGACAGGGAGTCAAAATTTAACGCTGGCGCCATGTTCGAGTTCCGAGTACAGTATATACCATAGTATAGCAATATTGAATATTGCTATACTGTGGTATAGACTATAGTAATATTATAATAAGAGTACCGG
The DNA here is from genome assembly GCA_905333045.1 of Lysandra bellargus. NCBI lineage: Eukaryota > Metazoa > Arthropoda > Insecta > Lepidoptera > Lycaenidae > Lysandra > Lysandra bellargus. The sequence continues at coordinate 3,918,046 of HG995332.1, forward strand.
AATTAACGTTCAAAATAATTGCTTTACAAATAGCTTTCCTTATTTAATTAAGCACAAAGCAAGACTATCTTTATACTAGCTTACGAAGTTGTGCAGCTTAAGTAAGTCCGAGCTTTGCACTAACTCTATCCGACTTTTAATACTTCCAGGTCTTTACGTTAATTGAAATAATAACAATTTATTTGGCTAAAACCATGTTAATCTTTGTTAAATTTAGGTAATGTAATGTATAAGAAATTATAAAGATGGTTGGAAGTTGTTTACACACAAAAATTTTGTAGCTTTTTCTAGCTGTAAATTCCATTTTAATAATTTTAAGATAAATATAAAGTTGAAATTTTACAACTTACATGATAATAATATTATAAAATATAACATTTTAATTAGAAGCACTGTTGACGCCCACAATAGTTTTTATATAATATAAATTGAAATTGAGTTAACCATAATATAATAAAAGTTGAGAACAGATAAAATGTACCGGTTGTGTAATGTTATCGCAGGATTACTTGCGTTCACAAAATCGCAGGCAACCATTACTAAGCCTTACTTCCATACTAATGTTATAAATGCGAAAGTGTGTCTGTCTGTCCGTCTGTCTGTATGTCTGTCTATCTGTTACCTCTTCATGCAAAACCACTGAGCCGATTTTGCTGGTATGGAGATACTTTGAGTGCCGCGAAAGGACATAGGATACATTTTATCCCTAAAAATGTACGGTACCAGCGTGATAAGCGAATTTTGGCGCAACAGAGTTGCGGGCGTCATCTAGTCACCTATAAACTACAGAAACTATGCCAACGTTGAAAACAATAGAGATAAATGAATTGAAGACGTGAGTGGAAGAATCAGGTGTAAAAAATGCCTTTTTTGCATAAATGGAGGACGTAGGGGCGGAAAAAACAAATTTAAAATAATAAAATTATGGATTTTATGTGTAGCCACTAGCCAGATATATCTAGCCAGATGATAAAATAGGTACTTAAGTTACAAAGTTTGTTCCAATTTTAAGGGAAAAAATGAATAATTGTCCGTATATTATAAAATGTTAGTTATCTGGTTCTCTCACTCACGTCTTCAGTAACAAAAATAATAATATTATGACGTATCAACTTTTGCACCTAATGCCTGCCAGTAAGCGTGTAATCAAGCGAGAGGACCGGCTTTTAGTTGATTACCTCACGTAGATAGGAACATATCATTTTTCTTTTAGGGTCCTAATTTTCAGACCTCGGATCTCGGATAGACTTATAAGCGTAGACGCGTTTACAAACTAATAGAAAAAAGTCACGCTATGGTGATGAGTAAATATTAAAAATATTATGATTCTGTATGTTGTGTCATAATTAATTTTAGTAGTACTAATATTATAGAAAATTTCTTGACTATATTTGTTGTAGACTGAATGACGCCCGCAACTCCGTTGCGCTAAATTTCGTTTATCGTGCGGGAACCGTACATTTTTCAGTATAAAAAGTATCCTATGTCCTTTCTCGGGACCCAAAATATCTCCATACCAAATTTCAGTAAAATTGGTTCAACGGTTTGGGCGCGAAGAGGTAACAGACAAACTAACAGATAAACAGACAGACATAGATAACAGATATAGATTGAACGCCTCCGTGGTCCAGTGGTCTAGATCGTCGCTCTTGACTCGGAGGTCGTGGGTTCGATTCCCGCGTCGGAAACACGTTATTTCCAAGTTTGGTTAGGACAATGCAGACTGATCACCTGATTGTCTGACAAGTAAGATGATCCATGCGTCGGATGGGCATGTAAAAAGTTGGTCCTGCACCTGATCTCTCACCAGTCGTGTCGCCTGTCGGTCTTCCGTCGCACTGGGTTATGAGAGTAAAGGAATAGAGAGTCCTCTTATGTACTGCGCAAGTGCGCACACACACACACTATAAAATTACTCCTGCGTACCTGGCCTGGATTCAATAAAACCGGCCACCGTCACCGAAACCGGTGTGGGGAGTAATTATTATGGATAGATTGCATATTACAGTCGGGGCATTTTAGTAGGCCACATTTGACATCTGTCAGATTAATCTCCATAGTGAGGTGAGCTGCGTAAAAACATCGACCAAAACGAATAAATCGATACGGACTTGAAATAAAATATTTGATTTTTATATCTTTTAAAACAAACTCCTGTCCCATTATTACTTTTTCTTTTGCAAATTCAAGGAACAAAATAAGACAAAAACATAATTTACAAAAAAAATGCATTTATTCCCTTGAATTATAAAAACTGTTAAATGTAGTATTATCATTATTCATTTCACATAATTAAGTGTTACTTTTCACAACGTGGTTATTAATTTATGGGGATATTTCGTTACAAGTAATAAATGCATCGATACTATTTATTCGCTTTCGATTTTTAGGGTAACTTCCCTAGAGTTTAAAAAGAAAAAAGGTCAGCTGACGTAACATTGTAACGACGTGCAATTATTAAGATCAGAATTTGTTTATTACGTTTAGAATTGTTTATCAGTAAAAGCAAATCGTTAAGAGCCCGGGTTACCCTCGAAATTCTCATACATACGTAATACCAAAATAATTATGTTATACGAAAATATTTAACATGTTTGAGTTATTTTTCAGCATAAAATAGTAATTACCTAGGTTCCTGAACAAAAATTAACTTCAAAATATTTAAACACTAAAAAAAATTTTTTTGTGTATAATTTTTTTTTACTAAATTTACTACTAAATATTTAAACACTAAAAAATAGAGTAAAACACTAAAAAATTTATAAATAATTAGTAAATTTACTACAAAATATTTCGACCCAAAAAAATATTTTTTAGTATTTAAATATTTTGTAGTAAATTTACTAATTATTTATAAATTTTTTAGTGTTTTACTCTATTTTTTAGTGTTTAAATATTTAGTAGTAAATTTAGTAAAAAAAAAATTATACACAAAAAAATTTTTTTTACTGTTTAAATATTTTGAAGTTAATTTTTGTTCAGGAACCTAGGTAATTACTATTTTATGCTGAAAAATAACTCAAACATGTTAAATATTTTCGTATAACAAAATTATTTTGGTATTACGTATGTATGAGAATTTCGAGGGTTACCCGGGCTCTTAAATAATTCGTATCGGTCATATTTACAATAAATATGTTATCGTAATTGAAAAAAGTTAATCAATTGTGCAGCTATAACAAAACGAAAATATTTATTTTTTATGTACGTCGCTACAAGGTTACCTGGTACAATTTTGATGAACTGTCAAATGTGGCCTATTAAAATGTCCCGACTATAGATAGATTTCTTCGAAATGAGATTTCTTTATTTAAACGTTTGTACAAGTAATTTACTGCGTGAGATAGTGGGGGTTGTAATTTATACAGTATCGCAGGGTCTCTCAAACTTTTGGCTCCACGAACCCCTGTTAAAAATTTCCAAGTGACAGCGAACCCCTTACTAACAATGAAACACATAAAGTGCCAAAAGGGTGCCGCGCGTGCCTTCCAGTTATCAAGCCACCATTACGTAAATCTTGTCGCGAACCCCCTGCCTTCGAATGGCGAACCCCTAGGGGCTCGCGTACCCCACTTTGAGAAACCCTGCAGTATCGCGACAGTTCCGGTGGCGGGCGGGGAACCCCCGAGCTCGGCGGACAGCCCCGGACAAGCGTATCGAGTTCCGTTAATCGGTGTATATGTCGCAGTCATCTGGTTCAATCTGCGATTCGATTGAATGACTAGCGTATTCATTGAATGATACTATTCAATTGAATGACTCGGCCGAACGTCGATTGAACGATCTTCACTCAACGTCCAACTAGTTAGCGATTTGTAACACAGCTCTTTGAAGATAGCGGACATAAAATCAGTTATGTAATTGAACGTATTTCACTTTTTTCTCACTGTTGTACTAGTTGTACTAGTTACTAAAACAAATATTCTGACGTCAAACAGCTCGCACAGCTAATAGCACTGTGTTGATATTTTGTCGATTAAATTTGCTTTAAACTGCTTTACGTGTAATAAAATAATATGACAGCGTGTCATTATATTACTACCCCGTCAACGGCTACTTAAATTAATTATATAAGCATCACATTTAACGACTTACTATAATGACTTTTAGTCAAAACGTTAAACGTCACATTCAACGTCATGACGAGTTGTCCTTCAGTCATTCAATTGAATGGTGTCATTCAATAGATGCGCTAGTCATTCAATCGAATCGCAGATTAATTAAACCAGATAACTGCGACATATAGACTATCGACTCTACCCGCGTCAAAGTCAATATGTAACTCTTTGACTCCTTTACACCGCTCGCTTTTCAATAATGTATTTTGCCACAAAACTTAGAAGTCGACTTTCTTTATAAATAGATCAGACACAATTTAACTGCTGCACTCTGAAACATTAAGTTAAGAAATTTAAAAACAACACCTGATTCAAAAAAATTAACCCATTATATAGACCCGCCGTGCCCAAACGAGGACACTTTTAAATGTACTTAATTTTTTTGTCATTCAAGTTTAAACTTTTATTGTAAGTTTCAATTTGCTAAAAGTGTATTTTCTTAATCTTAGAAGGTACAATTAATATAAATAATATAGTTCACAGTGTTTTATAGTGACTTTTCCGAAGCTGTTTCTAACATCCGAAATGACGCCAAAATACTAATTTTTTTATTTTTAAGTTTTTTTAGGCATACTTATGTATTTTTTCATTTGAAAGAGCTCATTATACTATAACTTATAGAAATATGCATATTTGTGTGAAAAGTACTGAGCTGATGATGATGAACTATAGCTAAGAACACACTCGATGAGGTCAGCTTTCAAACAAATAAAATTTCAAATAATCTAGATCATGGGTGCTAAGATGCCATGGACAGATACACACACAGACAAACAGACACGTCAAAAAGTATGCTATGTCCTTTCCTGGGACTCAAAGTATCTCCATACCAAACAACAAAATCGGTCTGGGCGTGAAGAGGTAACAGACAGACAGACATACTTTCGCACTTACAACATTAATAAAAAAAGTATAGATTATGGATATTATTTAGACCAGACGGCGCATCATAAAGCGGGGCGGCAAAATCCCAACCACATTTTGGGAACACAATAAAATACAGTATTTAAGTACCTTTGTTTATAAGATTTTAATCCAAAAAGGTTTAAAGGTCTGACCGTAATAAAGTCATAGGTCTGCTATAAAGCTTGAGCTGTAAAATTTATTTACAGCACAATGGGCCCGCTGGGTGCTCAGATATAAAATGAAAACCTGAGAAGATTAAGCCTGGAAAGGTTATTTAAGTAAATCTTACAAGTTCTTAGATTAACCCTTATACTGTAAGATTTACACTTTCTTAAATCAACAATCCATATCCATACTAACAATTTGTACTCACCAGTATTAATGATTAAAGTTCACGTTTACATAAATATTTAAATAAGCCATTCTATGCTTAAACAGGCATCTCACTGAGTTCTTAGATAGTTAATTTATTTGCTGCCAACAAACTGCTGCGCAGTTTGGCAAATTTTAATGTTTATTGTAAATATTAATTTACTCTGAATAAATATGATCTCAAATACTACCTTTTTAAAGATGATTGTATAGCTTTTCTCAAATCAACTGTCATCGCGATATACTCTAATATTTTTTAAAAAGAAAATGTGACAAATTCTTGTACTCTAGCTATAAATGAAGTATCATTTTAAAATGTTTTTTATGAACACAGTAAAAACCTACCGGAAAACTTTGTTTCATTTTCTTCATTCCTGCCCTGGACTTACAAATATTTTAAGACAAATTTGCCAAGTCGTTTGAGTTTTAGCGAGACTAACTAATTTTCATTTTTATTATATCTCTAAAAAGATATGTTTAGATGTATAATAAACATGATTATATATTACTAGATGACGCCCGCAACTCCGTTGCGCCAAAACTCGTTTATCGCGTGGGAACCGTACATTTTTCCGGGACAAAAAGTATCCTTTGTCCTTTCCCGGGACTCAAAGTATCTTCATGCCAAATTTCAGCAAAATCGGTTCAGCGGTTTGTGCGTGAAGAGGTAACAGACAGACAGACAGACGGACAGACAGCCAGACACACTTTCGCATTTATAATATTAGTATGGATTTGAAAGCGAATAAAAATTACAGCCGGCTTTATGGCACAATCAATCAACGCGTAACACCTGCAGTAATGTGAGAGAGCCATAACAAACTGCCACCTGTACTAATGTGAGAGAAACTTAACAAAGTGGCACGATGTTTCAACCGGGCTATAGCCACATACCAAAGGGCGTCAAAGTTGGCTGTTAGAGGTCTATCAGACAGAGAGCGGTCACGCGGTCAAGCGTTCAAGCGGTCAGTTTTGCGTTCTTTGTCTTGTATTACGTTATATAGAGATACTCACACGGGGGGCGATCTGACCACGTCATAATTGCTCCTGTGTGACTGACCGCTCGAACGCAGAACTCTTGAACGCGTGACTGCTCTCTGTATACTCAGGGGTTTCTTATTCGAGGGGTTACCCTTTGGGCACGGAACTTTTGGAGGCAGAAACTTTACTGACTCCGTCCGTCTAAAATCTGCACGTCATTGCAATAAACAAATGGGATTGCTCATCTATCTGATAGATAATAATATGAATTAACAAGAATCTTGGATGACATTTTCATGGTTACATGGATGCTAAGCAGCTGTCATTTAAAATGACACCCGTAATAGTTATTTTTAGGGTTGGACCTCATCTGGCACCACGGAATCGCCTTTTTCCGTCGCCCTTTCTCTTTCTGTCGCTTAGAACTGCCATTTGCGGGACTGAGACAGAAAGCATAATGCGATAGCACGCGGCGGAATCCTCGAGGCTATCGCATTATGCTTTCTGTCTCGGACAGCGAAAAGCGACAGAAAGAGAAAGGGCGACGGAAAAAGGCGATTCCGTGGTGCCAGATGAGGTCCAACTCTTAGGATTCTGTACCCAAAGGGTGAAAACGGAACTTTATTACAAAGATTTCGTTGTTTTTTCGGGCGACAGACATAAAGACGGACAGACAGACGTCTGTCTGTCTGTCCGTCTTTATGTCTGTCTGTCTCCAGGCTGTATCTCAAAAACCGCTTTAGCTAGTCTTCTGAAATTTTCATAAATTGTGTATATCTGTTGCTACTATAACAACAAATACTAAAAACAAAATATAAATTATATTTAAAGGCGGCTCCCATAATTTTTTTTGGCCTCTTGAAATCAATAATTAATTTTTTTTAAATTAAATAAAAAATAAAGGCTCCCGTATATAAAACACAATTTTTGGCCTATTTTTGATCTGTCATGGTACGGAACCCTTCGTGCGCGAGTCCTACTCCCACTTGGCCGATTATTTAATCACTTAGGTACGGATTTTTATTCCTAGCATCTCCCGTTGTCAAGGACGCTGAAAAGCTGCTGATTGATAGGAAGATTGATTGTGTAACTGTTGTCTCTCAGATAACACTTTAGAATGTGGCCGCGGCGTTAGAGCCGGGACACAAAAACACGGCACGACGTCGTACGGCGCCGTATCGGACGCGCGTCGTAAAACACCACGGCACGGCGCCGTACGGCGTCGTACGACGTGCCGTGTTTTTGTGTCCCGGCCCTTATGATTATGCCCAGGCATCACAAGAACCTTAAAGCAAAAAATTTGTAATGTCAGAAAATCATAACAATCTACTATTATTTTCTTGAAGGAGAACTTGCCCTATGACTACAACTGTACAATCTTTAAAAGCTTGAGTTACAACTAACAAGTAATATCAGTACGTGCGTATGACCCACAATACAACTAGGCCCTAGGATCTGTCAACAAAGCCGTGTGGAAAATAGGTCGTCGGAATATTGTGCCCGGAGCATAATGTGCATTCTGAAACACTCCTTTATAATTCTCCTGCATGTAAGCGTCTTTGTTTTTTCCACTCTACTTTAGGGTTACATACGTCACTACGAAAAACGAAACTCTGATAGTTTTATAGATTTTTTATGTCTATCAATCCGTCTACAAAAAATAGTAATATAATACCAAATCTATTAGCTACTTAATTTAGTTGCTTAATCTAGCTCAGATATCGACTAATATTGACAAGACGCTTCGTCCAAACAAGTAGAAAATCAAAATTAAACCTTTTTTGGCTGCAACATAATCGTACAAATAATTGCACATATTATGTGTATGTTTTCAAACGAAATAACAATGTAATATGAACGATACACCTTTACATTTCCATTGCATCTTATATTATAATATTTTAAGTCATAATTTACCACTAATTTAATAATTTTGTATATTTTGTGTGTTTATGTACAGAAAAGTACATAGGCTTTTTGCATATTATTCTAGAAAAATATTCTAACGAGGGAATGTCCTGTATAAAATCGAATACGTATGCACCTCACATTAATATTCAGTTGGACCGACCTCGGTGTGATACACAGCTATCCATTGTAAGGTTTAACGTTCTCAATATGCACATTTTATGCTAACGTGTAAAGCTGGCTAAGTATCAAGCCACACAAAGAATAAGGTTATGTCATCAAAGGCAGGATTTTGTAATTTTTACTTTATTTTTCCAAGTAAACTTAGTAGTATAATAATAATACACTACCTACGATAAATATAACTCTGTGAATCCGAGACTAATAAAATAATTTTTGCTGTTATTACATCAACTATCATGCTTATTTTATTATCGCTTGACAGTAAAACGAAGAGGGATAGACGGACGGAAATAATAAAAGTAAAAGAGTTCCGCGATTAAACGACGAAACCATAAAAATGGCTAAATGTAAACGAATAAAGCAACTTAAGGTACCGTTCCCATCGCGGCAAGCGACAGCGACCGACACAAATTCAAACAAAATGCCACTTTATGACATTTTTTTTTAAGAAGGCAGGTCGCAATAGCCTTGACGTCACTGCGACCCATGAGTATCTATTGTGATTCCTTCCCACTAGAGAATCATCCCCAACCCAATGCTGCTCATAAATTGAACGATATGGTACGATATATAGTTTATGACATAGGCTATAGATTTAATTTCGCTCTACACCACTACAAAGCAGCGGCGGCATGGGTCGCTAGACCTATATCGTTAGAAAATGAAACCTATAGCCTAGGTATAAAGCGGCATTTTATTTGAATTTTAGTCAATTCGTCGTGAAAAATGATAGAAAAGCCACCTTTACCGTTGCTGATAAAATAAACTGAATTTTAATCTTCATACAAAACACGCCAACATTAAAATATAATATTTAATGCCTGCTTAGCATTAAATAATAGTATTACGGAGCATGTTAACACACCTACTTTAAATTGTATATGAAAAACGTATGCTAAGCCCCAGCCTGGTCACGTAATAAAGATTAAAGTTGACACAAACTAATCGTTTTTTAGCTTCGGGCATTTTACGTTTTTGCAACGTGTATACTTAATAACCACATGCAATTTTAGGTAACTGGTTACTTAGCTTATAAAAAAGTCAAAACTCAACATGCGACGGTGAAACTGCAAACAAAGAATAAAAGCTTTGCTTGCTATGTAGAAAAATATAAAATTAACGTGTAACGATGAGAATGGCAGCCGAAAAGTTAAAAGATTGGTCGGAAGAAGAGATATCACGCTTGGCAATGACCAGGAGAGACTCCGAGAGAGAGAGAGAGAGTGTTGCGAAGAGAAGGTAATGATGATGATGATTGATGTCCAGATGGATGCATGTTTTTGTCGGTGGTCACCAATTTAACGATGTGCGTGGCGGCCCAAAAAGGTAGATCTTCCGACCGAGCGAGATACCAAGCTCGGTCAGGCCGAAGCCCATCTGACGTCATTTCAGACGTTGTATATAATATCTTGCCGTTCTCCGAAACTTCGACAGCGCGATGCAGGATTGTGAAGCTAATTGCGGGTACCGCCACAAACGTATTAAGAGTATTGTGAGTATGTAACATTAACGATTTATTTAAATACTAGCTTTTGCCCGCGGTTTCGCTCGCATCAATAAGTATTATTATTAAATTAGGTATCAAAGTCACATCCCGATCGGTTTAAAATTGAATAGAATCCTTTCTTAGCGGATGCTTACGTCATAACATCTACCTGCATGCCAAATTTCAGCCCGATCCGTCCAGTGGTTTGGACTGTGCGTTGATAGATCACTATGTCAGTCAGTCAGTCAACTTTGAGTTTTATATGTTTAGATCTTGCTCTTGTGTACCGGTTGCAGTAACTTGATATAGTACGACATTACAATTCTTATATCTCCCAGACTCAACTCACCTTGATGATCACTTGTATGAAACTGAACTGATTGCCGGCTTGTTTACCTTTTATATGGCCCGCCATACTTTCTGGAACGTTCCATTCTGGATTATTTACGTAAACATGCAAATCACATAAACAAGGGTTGGACTTTTCTAGAAAGTACGCGCAACTGTCGCGCGCAGGTAAACAACTGCCTGTTTTCGTAACAATATGTTTGACTCTAAAATCTTTCACTGAAACGAAGATTTCAAAAACAACATTTTCATTTAGGGGCCGTTGGAAACAAAATTTTATATAACTTAACAGATTTTTATGCTTAATGATTGAAAGTGATAAATACACTTTAAAAAGATATTCCACAATATTCCTAAGCTTTCCAATATTTGTTCTAGAACAATACAAATTCACTGTTCGTTTTATCCTTAACTTTAATGGCTACAAAAAGTGCGACGTTCAAACATTCGTTTTACAAAAACTTTTTTATTTAAGAATCCCGTAAAAAGTCCTAAAAACTTTTACACGAAAACGATCGGTGCTTCTACGAATTACGTCTCAGAAAAAAAAGTTTTTATAGCATAAAATTTACCAATATCCTTTAAATTCAATAAAATATTTTGCTCCTTTGCTTACGTAATACATAAATATATTATATTGCTTCTCACGTATACGGGATTGTTATTGTAATTCGAAACAAAATTTAATTAATTTGGAGATGTATAATGTCATAACATAAAGACATAATTTGTAAATAATAAATTTTTCCTCTTGCTTATAATTTTCGACTATTTACGCCAAAATTTGAAATAACTTTAAGGGTTAATTCAGACCGCAACGTGACGAGGCGAGGCGAGGCGAGGCATAAATTAGTATGGATTTGACAGATTTCAATTGCGTGAGAAATCTTGCGAATCTGTCAATTCCATACTAATTTTGAAACGCGCATCTAACGCGCGCTTGCGTGTATACGCTTCAATAGAATCCGGGGTTCTCAAAACGCGCGTTAGCAACGCACGCGCTTCAAAACGCCCAATGTGTAGATATCAACTACGATAACTTGGCGCGCCCCTCCAAATGACTGTTTCAATGTGTGTAGTCACATCCTTATGAAAGAGTTTGTATGTAGTAAGTATTCAACCAATCACAGTACACGTAATATTTCAGTTAATGTCACTTATTACCAAGATCTGTTGGTCAACTAATCATAACTAGCCTACCGCGCAAGACAACGCACTTTGATTCAAACGTTTTGACAACACACTTCAAACGTTTTGAATTTTGGAAGGGCGCGCCATGATAACGTAGTTGATCTCTACCTGCTCGTGTTAACGAACAATACGAGCAGCTAAGCTACGAGCGTAGCGGGCTACTCCGTAGCTCTGGCGTAGACTACTACGCATTTGCTACGTCGATATCTATACTTATTATAAAACAAAGTCGCTTTTTTCCCTCATGTCCCTTTGTTCCCTTTAATCTTTAAAACTACGCAACAGACTTTGATGATTCTTTCAGTATTAGTTAGCCCATTTATCGAGAATGGTTATAGGCTATATTTTATCACGCTAAGACTAATAGGAGCGAAGAAATAGAGGAAAATGTGGAAAAAACGGGGAACATTATTTGAAAGGGCTAACTTGAACGCGCTTATCACAGGAAATACCGGTCCGATTTGAAAAATTCTTTCAGTGTTAGATAGCCCATTTATTGAGGAAGGCTATAAGCTATATTTTATCACGCTAAGCTAAGACTAATAGGAGAATGTGGAAAAAACGGGGGAAATTATTTGAAAGGGATCTCGCGAACTGCTGGAGCAATTTTTATGTTATTTGGCACAGATAATCGATTTTGATCATTTTTTCAGTGGCTATATGTATATTTTATACCCGTGCGACGCCGGGGCGGGTCGCTAGTAAGTAATAAGAGTGACTCGATTAATATAGAAATAAATCTATATAAATTCTATATTATATATAAATAAATTTAGTATTAAATTTTGTCAGTCACGCTAACACTAGAGAATAGCTGAATCGATTTGGCTAATTTTAGTCTTGAAATATTTGTGGAAGTCCGAGGAAGGTTTGTACTTGTACGTTGAGAAAATTTAAGAGTTAAACTGAAAATAGATGACATCTACATTCATACAGAAATATTTAATACGAGCTTTTACCCGCGGCTTTGCTCGCGTTAAGAAGTATTATCATATACAAACTTTCATTTCCTGTTTTAACCCTTCGGAGTAGGAATTTATCAAAATCCTTTCTTAGCGGATGTCTAATTGTACCTGTATGCCAAATTTCAGCCCGATCCGTCGAGTGGTTTGGGCTGTGCGTTGATAGATCACCATGTCAGTCAGTCACCTTTGAGTTTTATATATTTAGATTTATATGGCGCTGGGTGCACTGTATTAATTCAAAACTAGATGCTAAGCATACGTCCAAAATCTAGGTAACTTACATGAAAAATCAATTTAGTACAGCATTCAGGTGCTGGCACCCGTTATTGTATTAGCACTCGAGCGAGCAAAGTTTACGCGAAGCTGTCTACGCCGTAGCATGGCGTAGACAGCTTCCTACGATGCTACGCCGCACCGTAGGCTTCAAAACTAGCTATAATAATTCGGTATTATACAACATTTAATTCATCAAGCCCCAATCGAGCCACATCCGGCCGCTATAACAATAGATAAGCTATTGTGTCTCGTTTTTCCACGATCGAAGGATAATTTTGTCGACGGCTTATTAATACAATATACTTACTGTCGTAATGATACTTAAGATTTACGCAAGAAGTTAGTTTTTACTTTGGCTGTTTTCGCCGCTCCGGATTAAAATTAAATCATGGATTAAAAATACAATACAACTTCGATATGTGGGGTCTGGGGATCTGTATGGTGACCCCAAAGGAAGATCTTCCGACCGAGCGAGGCGGTATACTCAGTCAAGATTGATTTCAGCTGTCGTATATATACCGACGCGCATAGAAAACTCCGATAGTGCGATGCAGGAATGTGGAGCTAATTTTGGGTACCGCCACAGATAAAAGTTTAATAGCATTCCAGATCCGCAATTGGGCCTTCTGCCGCCTTAAGTGAATATAACACAGAATCATAATCGTCTCAGCGTGTGTATCGGAGGCAATTTCCCCTGAAATCACAAGTCCGGGTAAGGATGTCCCTGCCGAGGCCCGATAACTCGTTATCGGTCGTTAACCCCAGCGGTCGGCAGTTAGCATAACGCTGACTGGACTCATTACCCACCCACGAGCGGGGGGGTCGTTTGTACCATGTTGTAATTACATTTCGTCATCAAATATTTGTCCCCTAAAATTGCCTTAACTATTTGTAAGTTTTGTAATGTAGGTAATAAAATGTGAATCATAAGCTCAGTTCAATTTATAAACAGGTAAACCTTTGTTAATATGAACGATTACAAGATTAATTTTAACCTAGATCACAATTTTTTTAGAATATTTACGGCTGGGTTGATTTTCTCTGTTTGTAATCTGGGTTAGAATTAATCTTGTATTTCTGCTACTCGTGATCACCAGGGGTACAACACAAATGTAACATATAAAGTTCAATTTAATGCATAAAAAGTTTGACCGTTGTCATAATCAACTCATATTAAGCCTAGTTAGGCTATTCTGAGATAAAATTTATTACGGATTAAATATTATTTTATTTCTCTTCTTCGTATTTATGGAAAATAAACATGTAATTCGGATAAAACACTACTAATAATTATTAGGTCGTAGTATATTATGATGACAAACAACTATGACATGTCCTCGGATATTTTCCTGGTACGGTGAAAATGCTATGAATTTATGAATTCTGTGGTGACTAATAGTCACATAATAAAGTCTCTAGGTCTAGACTATTTTGCGACTTTTAGTCACCACATAGTCTAGACTCTAGACTCTAGACTCTAGGCTCTAGTGTTTCGTCTATCGACACATTCCTACATTCTCGTATAGTAATGAACATGCAGATGCGTGGATAAACAGACGGATGGACAAATCCATACTTACTAAACATTAAAATATGCGAAAGTGTGCCTATCTGTCTATTTTTTTGCCGATTTTGATGAAATTCAGTATGGCGATACTTTAAGTCCCGGGAATGGACATAGGATACTTTTTGTCCCGGAAAAATGTTCGGGTCCCACGAGATAAACTAATTTTGGCACAATGTAGTTTCAGGCATTTACTAGCAAAATAATAAAGTTCGGTAGTTCGTTTACGGAACCCTAAAACATCCGGAAGAGTCGTTTCGTTTTATTGTGCACGTCTTCCTTCCTGGTCGTAAAAAAACAAAAATCGCGAAACATTAGCACAAAAAACATAAAAAAACAAAACATTCAAAGCCCAGCATTAACAAAACACAAACAATTTAAACACGGTCCAAAGATGTTTGTATAATCACTTTATTTACATATGAAAATTAAAATGGGGTAAATGAGGCCCCAGCGGCGATGAAGATAGAGCGAGGGTTAACGTTGTCCGGCGAGATAGTCACACGCTGCGTAATCGTCGCTGGCTACTGCAGGGTTAAAGCACGTACACACGACGTAATCATCATCGTGGTGCTTATTTAAAAAAATCCTTTGCTGAGGTTATTGGGAAACAATTAAATGGTGATGTTTTTTTCGTTGATGGATGCTAATTGATAAAATATATTGACAAAATACTATACACCAATTTAGTCTACTAATATTGACATACAAATTGACTTACCAAAATGTAATGCCTGTATCTGCCTCTAGTATGCCTGAAAACTTTCGGAATAAGTTTTATCGGTCATTATTTTTTATGTCCGATAACTATACGTCCAGAAGGGCTCTATTTTTAGGGCATATAAATCACACATTCACACATTCACACATTCACTATGTTAATAATTATATCTCTCAAAATAATCCAACACCATCAATGTCTATTTAATCTAAACAATATATGACATAAAAATGACATGAAAATGTTAATCCATACTTCTTTACTAATATTATAAATCGAAAGTCTGTCTGTATGTTTGTCTATCTGTCTGTTACCTCTTCACACCCAAACCGTTGAACCGGTTTTGCTGAAATTTGGCATAGACCTTGAAACGGTCCCGAGAAAGGACATGGGATACTTTTTATCCCGGAATCAATGTTCCCACGCGATAAACTAATTTTGGAATCATCTAGTAAAACATAATCTTTTGTGCACACCCCTTTAGACGAATAGCGCTGCTCTCGTCGGACTAAATTAAAAACACTTTTCGTGACACTATATTACTTTAGTTTGGCACAGACAGCGCAGTAGTTGAAAATATATAGTGCGAACTGCGAACTATTTTAATTCTGCAGCACGCCCGGGCATTTCATAACGGACTTTCTAACGGGTTTTCTATCTAAAACGTATATAATTTATATAGTCTACTAAATGTTGACCTCGACTTGTTTCGAAATTCGTTAAAGTCGCCTGAAACACGTATATTTTTCTGGGATAAAAACCATTGTCCTTTTCCAGGACCATTCACCAAATTTCATTAAAGTCGGTACAGTGGTTTAAGCGCAAAGACATAGAATTTCGTTTCGATTAGTATGGATTCGACAGAAGGATATTTATTTGATTCAATATAATGTCGTAAACTTTCATTACTTTTTATAGACTTAAGTACCCCGCAAACGATCAAATTTGTTTGACAAACATGTTTGATGTAATTTACGTTTTCATCAAACAGCAGCGCAGACGATCAAATGTGCATTAAACACGTTTGTCAAACAATTACCTAGAATCGGTTTGAGATCATGAGATTTTGTTTGACAAACCCAGCGGAACACGTTCAAACACGTTTGTCAAACGCTACGTAATCCAAATTTTCTTCAAACACGTCAAACACGTAGTTTGTTTGACAAACGCTTCAAACAAAGCTTTACACGATCAAACTGTTTGACAAACACGTAAAATTTGACAAACAATTTGATCGTTTGCGGTTTCTACTTTAGATTTTAGATTGCAGAAATCTCATAAAAAATAATAAAAAATCATAACATAAATTATGTATTTACTATAAAACATCGTTAACACTTTTTATCATTGAAAGTGCCGCATTATAAATGCGTTGGTATTGATTGTCGATTAAAAACTGGAGTACAATCACGAACAATTTGCGATAAATTATTCATGACAATTGAATAAAAATGATCAGTCAAAATATTTCATAGTGCACAGGTGTGTTATTAATTTATTCTAAGGCTGGATTTATTTTATATGTGGTGACGCGAACGCGCGGTTTGACCGCTACATCGCGAGATCACCAGCAAAATAATTATGTATGTTAGCTTTAGAGTATTTATTATGTTATTAATATGTAAATTGTAAGCATGTTGGATTTAAGGTATTTATTATATGGGCCTCTGATGCCCGAAACTATAAAAATAAAATAAAAATTATTTAAGTAGCGGCGCGATCGCGCAATTTACAAACGTTTTTAAACTTGCAGTGTAGCTGCCAATTCGCGCGTTCAGGCGCATATAATTCCAACCTAATGTACGAAAGTGTGTATGGCTGTCTCTATCCATACTTCCATACTAATATATCCATATTACTTATTACTTATTACTAATATTATAAATGCGACAGTGTATCTGTCTGTCTGTCTGTCAGTTACCTCTTCACGCCCGAACCGCCGAACCGATTTGTCTGAAATTTGGTATGGAGATACTTTGAGTCCTAGGAAAGGACATAGGATACTTTTTATCCCGGAAAAATGTGCGGTTCCCGCGCGATAAATGAACTTTGGTGCAACGGAGTTGCGGGCATCATCTAGGTTTTTTTTATATTTTTAATCTCTTCACTCATCATGTTTAAGCCGCTAAACCGATTCATACAACACTAGAAGACGCCCGCAACTCCGTTGCGCCAAAATTCGTTTATCTCGGCAAAATCGTACATTTTTCCGGGATAAAAGTATCCTATGTCCTTTCTCGGGTCTCAAAGTATCCCCACCAATCCACCAAATTTCATCAAAATCGGCTCAGCGGCTTGGGCGTGAAGGGGTAACAGTCAGACAGACACTTTCGCATTTATAATATTATATCTAATATCTATACTTATAAAATTACATGTCCTAACTGACTGACTGACTGATTCATCATCGCTGAGCAAAAACTGTTAAAGTTACAGCCACGAAATTTAGTGAGTAGGGTTGTTTTATTAAGTAGACACCCACTAAGGAAGGAATTTTGAAAATTTTACCCGAAGTGGGTGAAATAGGGGTTGAAAGTTTGAATGAAAGTCCGTCGTTTCTTAAGTTAGGAACATGAAACCCATCTCCGTTATTATACCATGCTAACGCGGACGAAGTTGTGGGCAACAGCTAGTATAAGTATATAAGTATGGATTTGGAATAGAGAAACTATAAAAGCGCATAGTGAACTACTGCGTAAATCTCAAACAATCGACTGAAGCAGCGCGCAGCGTCTACCACAAAATCCATTACATGTTGCCAATGAGTATGTCACAAAGTGAAATACAGATGCTTAATTCCATTCTACGTTTCCAAACAGTAACTCAATAAGAAGTAGATCCGGTTGGAAAACTGGGCCAGTTGAACTGTCCGCACTGTTTCTTCCGTAAATACACGTCCGGCCAATATGTATAGATCGGCAATCATCGTGTTACTGGATTTCCTTTTTGACTGTGTTTGTGTGCACTAGAGTAGAAATGCTTTATTGCTCCTGGTATATTATAGTTCGTTTCAATTCACTTTCATATAAATAAAGCTAGTAAGCTTTATTATATCCATACTTCCAAACTATCACTATCTATACTTGCATAATTTAATATTATAAATGCGAAAGTGTGTCTGTCTGTCTGTTACCTCTTTACGCTCGAACCGCTAAACTGATTTTGCTAAAATTTGGTATGGAGATACTTTGAGTCTCGGGAAAGGACATGGAATACTTTTTATCTCGAAAAAAATGTATGGTTCCTACGCGATAAATGAATTTTGGCGCAACGCATGGAGCCAGCGTATTGTGCTAACGTGTATTCTGTAGGGACCTGCTTGGCCTTACGTTGGTAGCGATATTCCGTACTCTATAACGCGTTGGCCTTATGCTCAATCTCAATGCGTTGGCCCAATGTGTGCATCGGGCTTTACAGTATTTACGTCACAAACTCAGCCAATTCGACTTCGCCGCTCCCGTGTTCTGAGACGTTGATATAAATTTAATTAAACCGTTTCACTAGGTATAACGTAACACACGGGAGTTCCGTAGGTACATTAATATTCATCAGCGATCGTTTACAACACATGCTGAAGTAATTGATACTTGGGAATGCCAATTTCATTACATCAGGGCAACCTTATTTATAATTTGAGATAAGATAAATATTCGCTAGGTAACGCCCGCAACTCCGTGGCGTTCGTTTTTAAATTCGTTTATCGTGCAAGAACCGTACATTTATTCGGGACTCAAAGTATCTCCATACCAAATTTCAGCAAAATCAGTTCAGCGGTTTAGCCGTGAAGAGGTAACAGACAGACACATTTTCACATTTATAATATTAGTTTGGAAGTATCGATGGATTTCACACGTATTTAGTAATTTACAATTAAAAAACATTAAGCACAGTATTTTTAAAAACAGAATTTGTCGAATGGGGCGTAATCGGTGGGTAGGTTCATTTTTAGATTTTCATCCAAGCATGTCAAACGTCACGCATCTGCTGCAGATGATTTAAATAAAACAACCAAACCATCAGGAACACTTGTGCTGAAAGTTATAAAGAGTCTATGTACTTATCACTTTTTACTTTTATCCCGGAAAAATGTGCGGATTCCGCGCGTGAAACAGATTTCGTCATCTAACATTATTAAAAACGTAATTCCGATTCATTCAAAGTTGCCATTTTCTCCAAGTCACACAACACAAAATCCACAAAAAAGCATCTCATTTTCCAGGACCCCATCTGTGAACTCATCAAATTTGTTAAGGCGAAGCTACAAAACAAATTGGCTTTTCGCCTTTGTGACTCGAGCTTCGACTCAAGGACTCAAAGTCTTCGTCTAAATTGAGACATTTCTAGCGCTACTTTCGAGACCTTGAGAGGGCAAGGTCAAAGGGTGCTATTGTGTTTCTTTAGAGTTTAAATTATTCCATTGTGTTTTTAGTCGACAATACAAAGTGATATTTTTCGGTTAACAAATACGATTAAATAAAAAAAATGCTATGACGCCAATTTGTATTCATTTACATACAACATTGTAATAAACTATTATTATAGATTATACAATGACGCACCGCGAACGTTATACAAGTTACAACTTGACACATTTTTGTTAATAATTTTAAGTCGAAAATTCCCGCGCAATTTCGCGAGGCGAGAGATAATACACGAGTTCGCAAGTGTTTTGTTTGGGCACGCGGCTTCCATAAATAACGCGAGATAGCGAACAAATCTCAAAACTTCTGCTTTGCACATTAATTTGTAACTTTAGTTAACTACTGCGACATTTTTCGTTAGTTATTTCAGTTGTAGTTCAAAATCCAACTTCATATGCACGACAACACTAAATATTTCTTTTAAATAATAAGTATCAAATTGTTTATTAGCTTAGGGTAGCACGTTGGTGATACGTCCAAAGTTCCTTTTTTGATACGTCAAAAGTTTGGGCGTAACGTTGACGACACAACCTAAAATTGGATGTATCGTCAAAACCCTTAGGGCCGCGCCAGTCGCCACACCGGAATAGCAGCGGCGAGGCGAGCACTTTCAGTGTCATAATATGATTTTAAACTTTATCTTCATTATTGTAATACAGAGTATCGCTTGAGAAATCGCGGCTGCCGGCGGCCGCCAGCGGCCACGAGCGGCCACGGGCGGCCGTAGACTTCTCAAGCGATACGGTAATAATGAAGATAAAGTTTTAAAATCATATGACACTGAAAGTACTCGCCTCGCCGCTGCCATTCCGGTGTGGCGCGGCCCTTAGAATTTGATCTACATACCTTAGTTTTACTCGACACGATAAAATTTGACAAGCAATTTTTAAACTCATCAAAACCAGGCCTTCAGGAGCAACGATACTACGGGCGAGCCCATCTTTTTGATTTCGCGGCAAAAATACATTGTTTCAAATACAATTAAGTTTAGAACGACAATCCTTGATCGTGCCCCCTGGGCCCGCGACCTCGAGTCGAGATTAAATACAAACAGTGAAGCCCGATGGGGCTATATTATTGAATTATTTATACAGACGATACAATTTTATTACTTTTTAAGAAACTCCACAATAGCCTAAGAGCACTGGAATAATAAAATTGTCCCATTACTTTAAATATGGTTGTTTTCTTGGTACTTAAAGCTATTTATATCCAAAATTAAAACACAAAATTAGATTAAATTATGACTTTTAAATATTAAATATATTAGAGGACGAAATAGTACCTCGTCTCTTATTTTGGAGCATATACAAGGTGTAACAAAACTAAGTGACAATATTTTAGGGTATGTACGTTGTTCTTTATAGAGAGTTTACTGTAAAAGTAGCAGTGCTGAAAGACCAAAATTTTCTTTCACTTTTGTATGGGGAAATGACGCTGGGGCGCTTTCCCATACAAAAGTGCAAAAAAAATTTGGTCTTTCAGCGCTGCTACTTTAACAGTGAACTCTCCACAAGGAACACGTACACACCCTAAAGTATTATCACTTAGTTTTGTTACACCCTTTATAAATATACTACATCTACTTTTATTTGCGTTATGTCAAAATAAAAAAATAATATTTTAAGCAAATAAACTACACGTCACTCATTTAAACCATGGTCACCAACCACCAACCAGTTCGCAAACAAAACCAACGATGCTTTTCCAAAAACGTATCTGCGTTTTCAAATGTATATGTTTGATACCTGAGTTCACTACTAAGGGCCGGGACACAAAAACACGGCACGGCGTCGTACGGCGTCGTACGGCGCCGTACGGTGCCGCGCCGTGAGAACTCACGACGCGCGTCGTAAAAAACTACACGACGCCGTACGGCGCCGTGCCGTGTTTTTGTGTCCCGGCCCTAAGTACTACCTGCAGAACAATAAAAACAGCCCTAGTAGACAAGTGACAAGCGATTGTCGTAAACGCTAACGAAATGTATGCGATTTGACATAAGTAATCGCTTCGCTAGCGAATACTTATGTCAAATCCCATACATTATGTGGCGTTAGCGTTAGCGTTTACGATAATCGCTTGCCGCTTGTCTAGGGGGGCTGGTACTACTACAGAGTTCTATTTTTAGGGCTGTCATGTTTCAACTTCGAACACTCTCCGTCTACGCGTTCAAAAAGCGCTCGTGCAACCATCGGCTAGGTACGACAGCCGACGAAAAACGTTTTATATTTAACGTAATTTCAACTCCAGACGAACCCTTTATATATTTAACATCTGCCCCGAGGTTACAGGGGTCAGTAAATTCATTACGTATTCTCCGCAGTAAATAAAAAAGAGAGTGTGCTGCATAAAGAAAAACATCTCGGAGCTCAGATTTATTGTTAAGTACGCGACCACAGAGCGAATAACTCATTACTAATGTATGAAACTCAGTCATGTTTTTAGCTTTCAACTTTTTCTCCCGTTTACTGGAGTAAAAGTTAGCTGGAGCATTAATAGGGATTGGGATTTGATCTCGTTTCTAACATACAAAGTTTGGCATCATAAGAGGTTGTCCTCTAATAGAGATCCGATATATATGACGAACAGGAATCGACCCACGAACCATCATTATAATATCTACGAAAGCTTTACACCACGTTAGTCTGGCCCGTGTAATTGAGTACCCGAAGGACTTGTGTTATGGGTACCAGACAACTAATACTATTATAAGAAGAATAAGGTACTTACTTATTTTGAGGTTATTAACCTTCTATCCCGTGTGCCTTATTATTCTTTCTACCTAAATTTGTATTAAGTTAGCTGCAAAAATAATATATAGTACACTGCTATTTTCTGTGATAAAAATCCTCGACGTTGTCAAAGTTTTATAATGAGCGCTAAAAGCGGGATAAAGTTTTGAATTACAAAATACTTAATTTTAAATAACCTCTACGTTTTAAAATGTTGAATAATATATTATTTTTCAAACTAGATGATGCCCGCAACTCCGTTGCGCTAAAACTCGTTTATCACGCGGAGACCGTACATTTTTCGGAACAAAAAGTATCCTATGTAGTATGTGCATTCCCGGGACTCAAAAGTATCTCCATCAGAAAAATCGGTTCAGCGGTTTGGGCGTGAAGAGGTACCAGACAGACAGGCAGACACACCTTCGCATTTATAATATTAGTATTAAAGTATGGATGGGTGCAAAATGTGTCTTCTGTCTGCCTATGCACTTTGGGCCGCCAAACAAATGATTTTGTGGATATTTTGCTTTATAGATACATTAGAAACTGTGAAAGTAACCTATATACCAATTTCATTTTTCTATCGTTAGTGTAAGAACAATATTAAAGCGAAAATTCTCGTTCATTGCAGAATCGGACTCCATCAAAATAGTGAAATTAACAGTGCCAGAAGTGGTTCAGTACGGAGCGCAGGACACAGCTCTTTTGGACTGTGACTTCGCGTACGGGAACGACACGCGCGGGCTGGTGCTGAAGTGGTTCTTCCAGAGCCGGACGCGGCCCGTGTACCAGTGGATCGCGGGCCACCAGCCCCAGGCCATCGGCATCCTGCGCGGGCGGGTGGACCTGACGCACCGAGCGTCCGCCGACCCGCTCACCGAGTACCGCGCGCTGCGCATCGTCAAGTTGGGCACCGATGTCTCCGGCAACTACACCTGCGTCGCCTCCACGTTCATGGATGAGGATTATGCGACTAAACACATGACCGTATTCGGTGAGCCACTGACTGATACTTATTCTAAGACGATGTATTAAGTTCGTTAAAATTTGATAATAACCTTAATTATTAGGTTCATTTTGAGAAGTAAACAGCAGGTATTTACATTAATATACATCCTGACTGACTGACTGACTGATTCATCATCGCTGAGCAAAAACTGTTAAAGTTACAGCCACGAAATTTGGTGAGTAGGGTTATTTTATTAAGTAGACACCCACTAAGGAAGGAATTTTGAAAATTTCACCCCGAAGGGGGTGAAATAAATACAATTGAATGAAAGTCCGTCATTTCTTAAGATAGGAACATGAAAGTTGAAACCCATCTCCGTTATTATACTATGCTAACGCGAACGAAGTCGCGGGCAACAGCTAGTTAAGTCATAAAGTTGGTCTGAATTTAGTAAATCAGCCATAGTTCCCGAAAGCGAATATAATATTTTTAATAGTGTAATTTAGGTAACCCAATGTATTTTACAACTTTCGTCCTGAATTCAGCCGTATCAACTGCGTATTATTATCTTATATCTTTAAACGAGCAATTCTTGTATATATATAAATATATAATTGGAATCTCGGAATCGGCTCCAACGATTTTCATGAAATTTAGTATATAGGGGTTTTCGGGAGCGATAAATCGATCTAGCTAGGAATCATTTTTAGAAAGTGTCATTTTATTCGTGTTTTATCGAATACCGAGCGAAGCTTGGTCAAATAGCTAGTTTATCTTTAAACGAGCAATTCTTGTATATATATAAATATATATACAATTGGAATCTCGGAATCGGCTCCAACGATTTTCATGAAATTTAGTATATAGGAGGCATCGGGGTCGACAAATCGATCTAGCTAGGAATCATTTTTAGAAAGTGTCATTTTATTCGTGTTTTATCGAATACCGAGCAAAGCTCGGTCAAATAGCTAGTTATTAATAATATCAGTTGTTTTTATATTCATTTAAAACGGTGTGCTATTTTTAAAGATAATTTCTTTTTTGCAAACTAGTAGTCTCGAGACTACTAGTTCGCAAAAAAGATTAATTTCAAAACTCTTTAAAAATCAGTTCGCAATCCTGCTGCCAAGACATTATAAAAAACGCTTCCATTAATGCCACAGGACTTTTGGAGAGAAACGCCGGCGGATAACAGATGTTGGTATAAAATTCATTCGTCTCCCAGATATAGAGCGGCCAAGAACACTATTACATATAAAAGTATTCAGTATCTATTGAATTTGTGTTGCCCAAAGCATAAAAAGTTTGTCAACTAAATGGTAACAGTTGCCATTTATGGCTGGTTTACACGTATTAAGTAGATAAGTAGTAACTAAATTCAAATTGTCATCTAGTTTAGCACTTACTAAATTTTAACTTGCTACTTGCTACTAAATTTTGTGTTTACATGCAATTAATAACTTAAAATTAAGTTAACTACTTATCTACTTAATACGTGTAAACCAGCCCTTAGTTGACAAAAGTTTTACTAGTTTTCAAAAATGAAATGAAATCGATCTTTACAATGCAAGGTTCATTGTAGAAGATTAATTCATTTTAAAGAACGGATTATAATTAAACAAACTTACGTTTTGGCCATAATAACAAATAGTTTTGAGAAATAATAAGAAATGTCGCTGTAAAAAATACCACCCACTCAATTTGAAACGTTCCTCGTGTTTTCGGTATCGCATATAAAAACATATAAAACTAGCATTCTACATTCATACCTCTAGCCTCTAACCAAGATCGGATAAATTAAACCAGTTCACCGACGAACTTCGATATGAAGATAGTATTAGTGTCTAAACACACTATGCCGAAGTTCCGCGGCGCAATTTCCGCACAATTCCGCCTGCAATGTATTTTAAATTACCGATGACACACTATGCCGAAATCCGTCGCGTCATATTGTATGCGTTTGACATTGCTGACGTAATCATGCGGAATTTCCGCCGCGGAACTTCGGCATAGTGTGTTTAGACACTTAGACAAATTATATAATAAGACTTTATAATATCAACTACCATTGATTACCGCACCCAGACACATTTAATTAATTCAATTTATTCTTTCGATTGGAGATTCTCGGAAATGCCGTTATATTCTATTGTTATCACTTATCGCGATCACCGGTGCTCGTACAAGGCTTGATGGGTTAATTAAGTTTAACAGATAATAATGTATGGAGCTTATATCAAAATTTACATTTCATTACATGTAAGTAATTAATGTTCGTCTCCGAGTACGGCAATTAACTTACGATCAACCCGCTTGAAAATGTTCAAAGATTAATTTTAACTGACTCTTACTTAATAGCCCTCGAGTTGGATGAAGTTGGCACGCGACAAAAACCCGTCCCAGATCGGGGACTGAATATAATGTGCTTAAAGTAGCTAACGCGCTCACTGGAAGCCAAGCTAGTGAAATAAATACTTACAAATGCACAGGAAACAATTTATCTTTTTATTAAGCCCGACAAAGTAATGAATTTTGAATGTTACTTTGATTTTTCTCTATTGGAATCATTTACGTAAATTATAGGAAAATATAAATATAATAACGCCTCGACGTGATCTAGCTAGAGCTAGAGCTTAACTTTTAACACGATGGGGCTGGCATGCCATGTATGTCAAAATCCCTTTAAATAAAGATTAAAAAAAAAAACGGCCAAGTGCGAGTTGGACTCGCCCATGAAGGGTTCCGCAGCACCAATAAGTTTTATTTCTATAACGTTAAAATATTTTTGATTTATTTTTATATTTTAGTTGATTTAATGAAAGTTAAATTAAGGTTTACCTTTATGACATATAAAAAAAAACCACTTGATGGATCTCGTTCAAACCAATTTTCGTTGGTAGTTTTTATAGTAATGTACATCATATATTTTTTTTTAGAATTATCATGCTCCTTTTTTAGAAGTTAGAGGGGGGGGACACACATTTTACCACTTTGGAAGAGTTTCTCTCGCAAACTATTCAGATTATAAAAAAATGATATTAGAAACCTCAATATAATATTTGAAGACCTATCCATAGATACCCTATACGCATATGTTAGACGAAAAAAAATTTTTTGTTTCAGTTGTACCTATGGGGACCCTATGGATTTTTAAAAAAAATCAAAATTTTAATGCGGTTCAAAGTCTACATCTACTTACCAAGTTTCAATAGTATAGCTCTTATAGTTTCGGAGAAAAGTGGCTGTGACATACGGACGGACAGACAGACAGATAGACAGACAGACATGACGAATCTATAAGGGTTCCGTTTTTTGCCATTTTGGCTACGGAACCCTAAAAAACTTTTCAATACGGAGTTCGTGAGTTTCATTCTCAAAATAAAATTTAGTTTTCATGTTTGGTATAGCATGAATGCCAGACGCCCATGCATTTATAAGAAAAATAATTATAAACACACATTATAAGCAAATTGCGACTAAGGGTCATTTCAGACCGCAACGTAGTATCAAGTAGATGATTTTCTTAATTTATATGTATTTGACAGATTTGTCTGACGCAATTGAAATCTGTTAATTCAGTACAAGTTTAGAAATGCATCTACGCGTCACGTTGCGGTCTGAATTGACCCTTACTCGTCCAAATTAGCTTTGTCCACGCTGTGCCCTTTTTTGTTCATCAAGGGCGTTACAGCGCAGTCAACAGCCAACGTGAGGCATGCCCGCGATGCATGCTCTCTGACCGTATCCAAAACTTTCGCTTGACAATATGAGCGTTGCGTTCGTTGACGCATTCAATTATTGAATGCGCCAATACGAAAGTTGAATGAAAGATGACGAAAATTGAAGACGAAAGCGCACAGTGTGGACATAGCTAATGACGTAGATTCGTCACTACCTATGATAGTGCAGTCGCCAGAGGTTTTAACCTCCGAAAATTGTAATAGTGAATGGATTTTTGTTTTTGAGGTGTCATTTTCTTTTTTACACTATAACTTGCAAAGTTTACCAAAAATTTTTTTGTGCTTTTAATTTTTTAGTTACATAATTTAAAATTAATATTTCTCCATATAAAACCGGTAAGTACAGAAAAAAAAATTTCTTGTTCCTGTTTTTTAATGCCTCTTATCCGATTGCTTACGTTGAAAATTAACCAAATACACAATTTTTAAAAAAGAAAGTTTGCTTTGCTAAGCTAAATAAAACTATAAGGTTTTTGCAAAGTTTTTAGAGATTAACGATCGTCGTTACCAAGATAAAAGGGTTTGGATGGATTTAAGGGTTGTAACGAAAAGTGTGTTAAGCTTACTTGTTGTGCGTATTTAATTTTTAGAGAAATGATAACTTTTAAGTACTTAAAAACGTTTAAATATCTCCAAAAATGTGTAAAATAGACCAAAAACATTTTTCTATATTTGTTGAGAATTTATTTAAGTGAGAGCTAAAACATTCAATTTATCGACAAATGAAAGACTTTTTCTAGTCTTTGAAATATATTTAAACTTCCTACTTAAAGCCAGAAAAAAAATTGGGTGCTACAAATCTCACGTACATACTAAAGACGCATGCTGCGACCTATGTTTGGAAAATGCTTACCTGAATACAAAAAATATCAGTTCTTAACGTAATTTGTATTTTTTCCTTTAGCAAATATAATTAATGAAAAAAAATTAAAAAAAATTATTCTGTAAAAACCAACCAAAAGAAATAAAATACAATCTGTATTTTCTTCGAAATATCCGTGAAAAGTTTGTGCTACATTTTCAGAAAATTTAATAAAGTAAGAGCTAAAAAGTTATACACAATAACAAATCGAGCGGCTTTGTTAAGCCTAAAAAATAATTTTAAACTTCCTATTTAAGGGCCCTCAAAATTCTCATACATACGTAATACCAAAATCATTTTCTCATACGAAAATATTTAACATGTTTGAGCTATTTTTCAGCTTAAAATAATAATTACCTAGGTTCCTTTACAAAAATTAACTTCAACAAAACTAAATTTACCACTAAATATTTAAACACTAAAGGATTGAGTAAAACACTAAAAAATATATAAGTAAATAGTAAATTTACTACAAAATATTTAAATACTAAAAATATTTTTTAGAGTTAAAATATTTAGTAGTAAAGTAACTATTTATTTATATATATTTTTAGTGTTTTACTCTATTTTTTAGTGTTTAAATATTTAGTAGTAAATTTAGTAAAAAAATTTATATACAAAAATTTTTTTTTAGTGTTTAAATATTTTGAAGTTAATTTTTGTACAGGAACCTAGGTAATTACTATTTTAAGCTGAAAAATAACTCAAACATGTTAAATATTTTCGTATGAGAAAATGATTTTGGTATTACGTATGTATGAGAATTTCGAGGGTAGCCCGGGCTCTTAACACCAAAGAAAAATAGGAACGCCATTTACCTGAGCACATTTGGAGGTATGCTCATCTACATACAAAAATATTAATTTTAAGTCTAAATTATATATTTTTTCAACTTATTTTCTTTCTTTGGAATGTAAGCAACGATACAAATCAAAAAAAAAAAAAATATATTGTTACGTGCTAGGGTTCGAAGATTCGGAGAGAAAGACCTGGTGACTCTCTTGAAGACTTTATTCACAAACACTAGCTCACACAAATCACTAAGTCCAAACACCAAGCACTAGATCCAAATCACTGAGCACTATCACTGTCCTAGGTCGTAGCCGAGTCGTTAGTTCACTATCACAATCACTCACTATTGATCACTTGTTTTCACTTTTGAAGTCGCCTTGATGATCGCTCGGATCGAACTGAGCTGACTGCCGGCTTGTTTACCTTTTATATGGCCCGCGTCGAATTCTGGAGCGTTCTATTTTGGATTGTTTACGTAAACACGCAATTGACATAAACAAGGGTCGGGCTTTTCTAGAAGGTACGCGCAACTGTCGCGCGCAGGTAAACAACTGCCCGTATCCGTAACACTACTCCCCTCTTAGAGATGCTCGTCCCGAGCATCGTTGTTACTGCCATGATAACGCGCCAAACGGTCTATGTGTACCACTTTGAATGTGCCTCTTGGTGGCTTTTGAATCCTGTAAGTCACATCATTCAATCGAGTAACCACTTTATATGGGCCGTCCCACTTGGTCTGTAACTTTGGAGATTTCCCTTTTCGGCGAGTTGGGTTATGCAGCCATACCAGTGACCTTTCTTCGAAGCCGCTCGTGTTCGATCTCCGGTCGTATCTGGTCTTCATGTTCTCACTTGACTGTAACCCATTTTCCCGAACCATGGCGTGTATGTAGTGCATCTTTTCCCTTAGATCGCAGACATAGTCTTGTACGGTCTTTGGTTCCCCCGGTGACGCTCCTGTCAAGAGGTCTATTGGTATTCGTAGTTCTCTACCGTAATTGACATAAGCCGGGGTAGCTTTTATGCTCTCGTGCTCGGCGGTACGGTACGAGAGAAGGAAGAGTGGTATATACTTGTCCCAATCCTTTTGTCTGTCATCTACTAATTTCGCCAAATGCCTCTCCAGGGTCTGGTTAAATCTCTCGACCATTCCATCAGATTGTGGATGGTACGCGGTGGTCCTCGTCTTATGCATTCCCAAAATTCTGCACACTTCCTGGAAGACCTGCGATTCGAAGTTCCTGCCCTGATCGGAATGGATTTCGAGAGGCACACCAAAGCGAGATATCACTTCCTCGACCAGCTTAGAAGCAACCGTTGTAGCTTCCTGGTTTGGTATGGCGAACACTTCGGGCCATTTGGTGAAGTAGTCCATGACAACCATAAAATACTTGTTTCCCGATTCCGTTACAGGAAATGGCCCAGCTACGTCAACTGCAATTCGTTCCCACGGTGCGCCAACGTTATACAAGCGAAGGTTCCCACGGCTCCTTGTCTGTGGTCCCTTGACTGCAGCGCAAGTAATACATTTGCGGCACCAATCCTGTACATCATCTCGACAATGCAACCAGTAGAATCGTTCTCGCACTTTTGTTAACGTCCTCTTAACACCTAGATGACCTCCTGATACGCCATCGTGTATTTCACGGAGAACATCCGGTACTCTCGTTCTTGGGACAACTATCTGAAGATGGAACTCTCTGCCGTTAGTCTTCTCCCATTTTCGGTAAAGTATTCCATTTTGAAGTATCAGACTGTCCCATTGCGCCCAGTACGCCTTAGTGACAGCGCCAGTGGGTGCAACCTCACTCCAGATTGGTTTTTCGTCACCTCGTTTCTTCCATGTGATGATGTGCCGTAGGTCGCCATCTGTTTCTTGAGCCTCCCTCATAGCATCATTCTCCCATGGACCTAAAGGACTTGTTTTCGTTAACTTTAATGTCACTTCCTTAGATTCCTGCTTAACACAGTGTTTGCAGTCTTCTGAACACGGCCTTCGTGAAAGTGCGTCGGCATTCCCATGCGCCTTTCCGCTGCGGTGTTCCGTCTTGAAGTCGTACTCTTGGAGCTGTTCAATCCATCGAGCTACTTGACCTTCAGGGTTCTTGAATTGCAGTAGCCACTTCAACGCTGCGTGATCAGTTCGCAGTAAAAACTGTCTGCCGATGAGATACTTGCTGAAATGTTGTAGCGTCTTTACAACAGCCAAGAGTTCTCTTCTTGTCACACAGTAGTTTCTCTCTGGCTTAGATAAAGATTTGCTGAAATATGCAATTACAACTTCTCTTTCGCCCTGCTTTTGAGATAACACCCCTCCAATGGCCGTGTTGCTTGCGTCAGTGTCGACTATAAACTGACCTTCAGGTTGTGGATACCCCAGGATTGGTGTTTCACACAGATGTTTCTTCAGTTTCTGAAAAGAATCTTCAGAAGTCTCGTCCCACATAAAATGTCGTTTATCTTCCGTCAGCCGATGTAATGGCTTGGCTATCTCTGAGAATCCCTTGACAAAACGCCTGTAGTAGGAGCATAGGCCGAGAAATGCCCGCACTTCGGTTTTGTTCTTAGGGGTTGGCCAATTTTGAACTGCTTCCAGTTTCTCCGGGTCCGTCTGGATTCCATCACTGGAGATGACATGGCCAAGATAATTGACCTTACTCCTGAATAAACGACACTTTTTCGGATTCAGCTTTAACTTGGCCCTCTCTATTTTGGCGAAAACACGTTCTAAGTTTCGCAAATGGTCCTCGAAGTCGCGGCCAACAATGATGACGTCGTCCAAGTAGACTAAGCAAGCCTCTTCAACCAAGCCTGCCAGTACACACTCCATGAGTCGCTCAAATGTGGCAGGTGCGTTGCACAATCCAAAGGGCATGACGTTAAACTGCCATAAACCTTTACCGGTGGAGAAAGCTGTCTTCTCCTTGTCTTTTGGATGAATTTCCACCTGCCAGTATCCAGATTTCAGGTCCAGGGTCGAGAACCATTTCATGCCACTCAAGGTATCCAGAGTGTCGTCGATTCGAGGTAATGGATAGCTGTCCTTCTTAGTGACATCATTGAGACGCCTGTAGTCCACACAAAATCTTGTGCTGCCATCTTTCTTCTTCACCAACACAACAGGTGAGCACCACGGACTTGCAGACGGTTCAATAATCTTATGCCTTCTCATGTCCTCCAAAAGGCCTTCAACTTCTTTTTCCTTTGCAATAGGTATCCGTCTTGCTCGTTGACGAATTGGGTTCTCGCTTCCGGTATCTATCCTGTGCTGAACCATCGACGTTCTTCCAAGGTCGCCTTCCTGACTGGAGAAGATATTCGCGTGGCGTTGTAAAAACTTCTTAGCTTTCATGCTCTGCGAATAAGTCAGATTACCCTTGCAGTCGTCGAGTAGCTCAGTCACTAATCCGTAGTTGCTGCTTGCTTGGGAGACAACGGTTATTGGGGCTTCCTCCGCGTCAGCCAGTACACGCCTCTTAGTCCTGGCTGAAGCCCCCTGCTTCTTCAGCTCCTCTACTTGTTGCTCGAGCCTTTTCATCCTTGACATCTGGGTCTCCTTCTGCGGGCAGTTGAGCTGAAGATGGCCCCTCTTCCCGCACTTATAGCACATGGCTTCAAATATTTTCCTTGCAGGAGCCTTTCCTTCGGAGACCTTGCGGATCTTATGGGTCTGCTGTATCTCATGGCGAACAGCCTCGACCTCCAAAGCATGTGCCAACGCTTCCTTTAGCGAGGTGTGGTGACGTAGCCTCACTGCAGCTCTGACCTCCAGATCCCTGATTCCGTCGACAAATGCTTGCACAATATTCGTGTCGACCATCTTGGAATCGGCTCCTGGGTGTGCCTTCTTGACCAGTTTTTCAATTTCCAACGCCCATTGCTGTAGTCCCTCTCCTGAGCGTTGGACTCTGTCACGAAGTTGAGCACGGAACACGTGCTCCAGGTGTCGCTCCCCGTATCTGGATTCAAGGGCCTCCATCAGGTCTTGGAACCCCTTCCCTGTATGTACTTCTAGGACCGACAAAGCTTGCCCTCTGAGCGCAACAGTGAGAGCGGTCAGGCATTGTTCGTCAGTCCATCCGTTGGCAGAAGCAACCGTCTGGAATTGCTGACGATAAGCGTTCCATGAAGTAGTACCGTCGTATGGTGGCACTTTAACTCTTGGTCCTTGTACCACTTGCACCACTCCGGTAGTTCCACTAGACACCGCCACTCCTGTGGTTTCCAGGCGCACTACTTTCTTCTGAAGTTCAGTGAGGCCGGTTTTCACATTTTCTACATCCAATCCTAACCCCGTAACTCGTTCGTCCATTACGTCGACATCTTTACGAAGCTTTGTCACCGTGTCACTGACATCCTTTATAGCCAGAAGCGCCTTTTCTTGAAGGTCCTTTTGTTGCTCTTGTGACTCTTGCAAAGCGCCCAGCTTGCGGTCTTGTGACTCTTGCAAAGCGCCCAGCTTGCGGTCTTGTGCCTCCATCATTGCCCTTTGAGAATCTTGCAAAGCCTGAATATCAGCCCTTTGCAGCTCCATTAATTTAATTAAATTTTCTAAATGAAGAGCCATTTGAGGGGCCGTAGAAACTACGGGCGATGCCTGGTGGCTGGAGCCAGTAGACGGAGCCCGGTGGGCGGGGCCAGTGGGCGTGGCCTGAGTAGTCTGGTGGGCGTGGCCATTGGGCGTGGCCACGCCCAAAGTGGGCGGAGCCTGGGGGCGTGGCCAGTGGGCGGGTCCCGGTGGGCGGAGCCAGTGGGCGGGGCCTGTCCCTCAGTGGGCGGAGCTTGGTCCCCACTGGATGTGGCCTCCGCAGCCCGTTGCGCCCTTGTTCTGACACTTCCCTCGAAGTCCTCACTCGGAGTCAATGGCATCTCCAAATCTCACTTCCGACACCAGTTGTTACGTGCTAGGGTTCGAAGATTCGGAGAGAAAGACCTGGTGACTCTCTTGAAGACTTTATTCACAAACACTAGCTCACACAAATCACTAAGTCCAAACACCAAGCACTAGTTCCAAATCACTGAGCACTATCACTGTCCTAGGTCGTAGCCGAGTCGTTAGTTCACTATCACAATCACTCACTATTGATCACTTGTTTTCACTTTTGAAGTCGCCTTGATGATCGCTCGGATCGAACTGAGCTGACTGCCGGCTTGTTTACCTTTTATATGGCCCGCGTCGAATTCTGGAGCGTTCTATTTTGGATTGTTTACGTAAACACGCAATTGACATAAACAAGGGTCGGGCTTTTCTAGAAGGTACGCGCAACTGTCGCGCGCAGGTAAACAACTGCCCGTATCCGTAACAATATTTTATTATTTTGCTATATATTTAAAAGAAAGAAATATGCAAATTTTCTTCAGAATTTTACAGCTTATGAGTTTACTTGAAGGGGAAGAGAATAATTTAAAAATCAAAAGCACAACTTTTCAATAGGTAAACTTTATTATTTATGTTATCAGCTACACATTCCTTTTCTTCTTTTCAATTTTCATCCACGAATCGAATTTTTACGCTCTGGGAACTCCACTATGAATGAACTTCTCTGATGGTACATACTCTCAGAAATGTATATTGTAATACGGAACATTTCACTATTACAACTAAACAAAAGACGCCAACTGGCCAATATCTATTCGATTCCCCCCCGAATGCTCTATTTGAATGGCCGTCAGCTGTCGGAACTGGGCCACATGCGGTGACAACTGTCTGCTGATTAACTCGGGCCAGCGCCACAATAGATATAAACTTTCAAATATAGGTATTTTATATAAGTCTTACTAGCTGTCCCGGTGAACTTTGTGTCACTTTAAAACCTTCCCTGGACTTCTACGAATATTTTAAGACTAAAATCAGCCCAATCCGTTCAGCCGTTTTCGAGCTTTAGCGCGACTAACACATTTGAAAATCCATTTTTATATGTATACTTCCATACTTCCATATCCATATCCATACTTCCATACTAATCCATACTTCCATACTATATAATATTATAAATGCGAAAGTGTGTCTGTCTGTCTGTCTGTCTTGTACGGTTGAAAAATGAACGGTTCCGGCGATAAACGGCGATAAACGACTTTTGGCGCAACGGAGTTGCGGGCATCATCTAGTAAGATATAATTCAAAAGCACTAAAGTATTTGTATAAATACAAATACTGTGCTTTTGATTATCCATAATATGCAGGTTGTTAGGGTGAACACCGTCCTTAGAACCATCAAATGAGCCCGTCAAAACGAATCAACTTTTTCTATGAGAACAATGCTGGGAACTCAAAAAAATCCGTCGTCATACCCATAAAAATAACGCCACCTCTGTTTTTATGTAGGTCAACCCCAATTTGGAGCAAGTCAACTTTAAACAGGGTGTAACAAAACTAAGTGATAATACTTTAGGGCGTGTATGGGTACATAGAGTTCACTGTATAAGTAGAAGTGTAAGAGTAATTTTTTTTTACTTTTGTATAGGAAAATTAATGACACCTATAGGAATCACAAAAAAATGCTCTTTCAGCGCTGCTAATTTCACAGTGAACCATAAATGAGGGACACATACACACCCTAAAGTATTATTACTTTGTTACACATCGTATACCTTTATATGACATTGCAGTGCCGGAGACGAGTTTCCGTCTGATCCAGAACAAGAGTGATGACGACACCGTCAACGTGATCTGCGCGGCCGACGGCGCCTTCCCCGCGCCAACCCTGACTCTCGCTACACCTGAGAGGTACTCAATCCTACTATGTAGATCAAGATAGATACCGCATGTCGCTCCATTTGTATGAAAACGAGCGTGTCACTTTTTTTCCTACCAACTGTGACGTACCGATGATAAGAAACGTATCCATTGTGTCCATTATCAAGGCCAACGTTTCTATTTGAATTTCTACAGCTCAATACGGCACTTTTAGGCATTCATGGCATTTTTAAAATTCCGATTGACGTTCGATTACAGACTAAATAACAGACTTTCGAAAGACGATCATTGCTCGTCGTTTGGGAATGCGATATGGCACGCACAGTACATACACATGCGGTATCTATCTTGATCTATATCTGTGGTGTTGACGGTTTTGGTTAGGCATTTTAAAGGACCTTCGCTAGATGACAATAAGTACTATCCGGAAAGTACGCCCGTCTTACCCCGGGTAGGTCCGTACCTATTTTTTCAATTTTTTAAATTTATTTTTTTATTTTTTTAAAAATTTTTCTTTATTCTTTCATATTCTTTACATCCACATACAGTAATAAACAATAGTTGAAAGCAGGCAGCGTATATCACGTCGTCTAATCCCATACTAAATTAAACTTGTTAGAACCAGGTTCGGTACCAGTTCCATTTCAGATATTCTGGTATCTATTGATAGCTGGTACCGACTTCAAAGTAATGAAGACTGTAGTATGTACAGAAATAGTTGAGATTTAGACGAATTCTGAAATAGGCACTATTAAAGAGTAAGAGTTATTTAATACTTTTTAGTTCATATTACTATTGGTACCTTGGATGTCGGTTTTAATTTTTTTGTTAATAAATTAAACAATATTACGTTTGTATGAGAACTGCGATTGCACCCAGACTCTTAAGTTTCGAATCAGGGTTGTTTTCAATTTTTTTTAACTAAACTTATTTTAGGATGCGTTTATGAAACCGAAACCTCGCACACTTAACCGAGTTGAATTGTCCCATTTTGAAGTTTGCGAGGTCTTGTAAAGATTGTTTATTATACAGAATTATACAATTCGATTCCATCGACGCATTTGGCTGGGATAAGTGGATGCTAATCTTTATCGAGAAAGGGGAATACCTATTATATTTAGGTGTCCCTAGGACATATTTTCCAAAATTAGACTTAATTGGACGCTATTTTGATAAGTGACGGGCACAGTACAAACGGAGATAGAGTTTCTAAGAAACACTGGAATGGACATCATAATATGGTTGAAGTCGTTGTATCAAATTTTGAGCTCTATTGCGAACAAATTAGGTCGAATTCTAAAACCGGCACTGCTTCCAATTATGGGATCTGTAATGTTATTCGAAAGGATTCTTCACAAAAAAATCTTTGTTACTTCAGCCACTGGCAGATAAGAAATACTTTCACTGTGAAATATTTTACTGCGAACGAGCACACTGCAATTTCGCTGCCAGATGCCCGAGATGTATGTTATTAGTTATTACTGCTGAGGAAAGGAAAATATTCTTTGTAGTAGCTACAGCCACTTTGGCATCTTAAAGCCGCGTTATTACTAGGGGACATGTCGCGGAGACAAGTCGTCTGACATTTACGTAGTTTGTCCCTGCAACACATAGTTTGTCCCCTGCAACTTTGTCCATCGACATATGACGTATTCACACTAGTCAGTGGTGAACAGTATGTCGCCAGCGACATGTCCCGCAATCCGTAAATGTCGCTGCGACGTCGGGCGACATGTCGCGGGACACGTACATTTCGTGTCGCACGACTAGGTCGCTCTAGACAAATGTCCCCTAGTGAAAACGCGGCTTAAGACTCAAGAAGACTTAAGACAGTAATATTGATTTAACATCTATTTTAAATATTTATAATTTACATTGTGATAGGTATTGGAGGGATATTCTAAAAGTGTTAGTTTCTAACAAATTTAGGAATAAGACATTTTTTTTTTTTTTACTTTTATAATATGAGTATAAAGGGAGTAAAAGAAAATGCCACTCTTTCCCGTGATATCCACACTAATATAATAAAGAGGCAAGGTGTTTTTGTTTGTAGGAGGTAATCTCTGAAACTACTGGTCCGATTGCAAAAATTTTAACACCGAAAGAAAGCTGGTGTGTTTCTGAGTTTTTTTGTGTATGAAAAGTTACGCTTTTTTCCTGAAATTATGTCGTTCTCAGAATTGCAAATCTACTATACTATATAAAGCGAAATTTAATCATAATTGATCCAGTGGTTTCGTAGTTATTACGATGCCAGCAAGCATTCACGTCATACCACGTTATCTAGCCGATATCTAAAGTTCAGTCCCCAGTAAAATAGTTTATACTGCACTTTAGTAGAGTGGGTAGGTCAGGTCAGAGTGGGTCATATAAACAATAGTTTCGAGTTTTATTGAGTCAGACGCTTAAATAGATCAACTCAACTTATAAAACTTTTATATAAAATAATAAAAAATTATACGCGTTAAATTAAGAACCACCTCCGGGTGTTTGTCACTTAAATAATATTGTATAACTTATGTTATTAAGAGTCCGTATACGAAATTTTGCCGATTTCGCACATTTAACAGACGTGATTTAACAGTTAAAATACAGTCTTTCTATAAGTTTTAATGCACAACATGTAAGATCATTTCAATTGTAATCTAATGTTGGAGCTAGATTTTCTATTTTTTTTAAGTATCTTTAAATAATCCAACTCAAACCCGCGACAGTTTTGTGATTTTTGCTGTAAAAGGTTTAGAATATCACCTTTTTATGGATTGTATTGACGTCTTAACGGTATAAAAAATACAATGTACTGTTGAGAAAGTCGTCTATACAATGTTGGAATTACTTTTTACCACTTCAATATAAAAAACCCTTTAAAAACAGAAAACCTCTATCTGCCCGCTAACTTGGCGTTCCTCCTTTTTCACCTGGCATATGAAAGACAGGCGTGT
This sequence comes from Lysandra bellargus, assembly GCA_905333045.1. Taxonomy (NCBI): domain Eukaryota; kingdom Metazoa; phylum Arthropoda; class Insecta; order Lepidoptera; family Lycaenidae; genus Lysandra; species Lysandra bellargus. Next base: position 3,956,200 of record HG995332.1, read on the forward strand.
GTGTGAAGAGAGCAGTACGGGCTCTTAAACACAACAGTTAAAAACTCGCTTAAATTATTACTCAAGACTTCATTATTTTGCTTTTTTACAATAAATACCTATATATTTGTTGTTAGAGCGATCCATACTAATATATTATAATTAATGCGAAAGTGTGCCTGTCTGTATATCCGTGGTCCAGTGGTTCAGAGCTCGGCTCTTGACTCGGAGGTCGTGGGTTCGATTCCCGCGTTAGAAACATAGTTATTTCCAAGTTTGGCTAGGACAATGCAGACTGATCACCTGATTGTCTGACAAGTAAGATGATCCATGCGTCGGATGGGCATGTAAAAAGTCGGTCCTACGCCTCTCCCCAGTCAGTCTTCCGTCCCACTGGGTTATGAGAGTAAAAGGAATAGAGAGTGCTCTTGTGTACTGCGCACACACTTAGGCACTATAAAATTACTCCTGCGTAACTGTCCTTGGTTTCAATATATATATATATATATATATATATATATATATATATATATATATATATATATATATATATATATATATATATATATATATATATATTAGCTGTGCCGGCTAATATATATATATATATATATATATATATATATATATATATATATATATATATATATATATTAGCTGTGCCGGCAAACGTTGCCTTGCCATAATATATTTGCCATATTATTTTATTGAAGTGACTAAATAAGTATGTCACCATGGCAACGTCGATCGCTATCCGCCGTCAGTCTCAGGTTGTAATAATTTACTATTATTTATTCAACAAATGCACTTATCAATATATAAAGTACCGAGTAGCCGATTCTCAGACCTACTGAATATGCATATAAAATTTGAGTTTTATATATATATATATAGAAGAAGGTAGATTAGTACTGAAACTAGTATGCCGATTTTAATCAACTTTGTTATAGACATAGAATGGAAAACGGAGAAGGACAAAGGATACATTATATCGAGGGATATATATATATTAGCTGTGCCGGCAAACGTACTTCAATAAAATACGCAAACGGCACTTCAATAAAATAATATGGCAAATATATTATGGCAAGGCAACGTTTGCCGGCACAGCTAATATATATATATATATATATATATATATTAGCTGTGCCGGCAAACGTTGCCTTGCCATAATATATTTGCCATATTATTTTATTGAAGTGACTAAATAAGTATGTCACCATGGCAACGTCGATCGCTATCCGCCGTCAGTCTCAGGTTGTAATAATTTACTATTATTTATTCAACAAATGCACTTATCAATATATAAAGTACCGAGTAGCCGATTCTCAGACCTACTGAATATGCATATAAAATTTGCTAAAAATCAGTAAAGCTGTTTCGGAGGAGTTCGTGGACTAACATTGTGACACGAGAATTTTATATATAAGATATTATAATAATATAGTAATGTAGGCAGGCTAGTAATAATTCGTAGTGAACATTTCACTGAGAATTAGGATTTACCCGCAAACCTCTGCACATTATTTAGTAAATGTGTGTTAAGGCGACGCCTTGATAATTTGGCTGTAGCGATGCCGATTTTTCTCAGCAATGACTAAAGCTAAGAAACTAAAGTTCATTGTCAGTATTCATCATGTCTTTGTCTTTGAATTGCCCATAGCATAACACGATTGGACAACTTTTATAACAGAGAATTATCAATCGAAAAGACCTCTGTAAAAAAAGGGATTCCTATTTTTTCAACAGAGGAGAGTGATTTAAGGTTCCAAAATTTGTACATAAATTGGTTGAAGCATACACTTTAATATGTGCATAGCTTATATGAAATGTATTTATGGTTTTTAAATTACGCGACAATAACCATTTTATCGCTTACGCCCTTTCGATTTTTTGCTGTTCCATTGCTTGTTTTCTATGAGAGGCCGGCCCGGCCTCTCATAGAAAACAAGCAATCTAAAACATATCCAACACGGTTTCTTACTTTAACGCGGCGTCACCTTAATGGTGTTATCGGGTTTGGGATGAACGTAACGAATTTGTGGATTGGATGGCTTATGGATTATTATTGGATGGCATTAGCCGTAGACCTATAAAATATTTTTCACATTTTCCCTCGATATAATGTATCCTTTGTCCTTCTCCGTTTTCCATTCTATGTCTATAACAAAGTTGATTAAAATCGGCATACTAGTTTCAGTACTAATCTACCTTCTTCTATATATATATATATAAAACTCAAAGGTATAAAACTGACTGACATGGTGATCTATCAACGCACAGGATTTTGATAAATTCCAACCCCAAGGGGTTAAAATAGGGGATGAAAGTTTGTATAATATAATATTACTTCTTAACGCGAGCGAAGCCGCGGGCAAAAGCCCGTAAATCATAATACTCCATGCATACATACTGGTGGTGGTGTTGGTATTTTTTTATCATGTTATACAAATACACGTAGATTAACGAAAGATAATGGATAATGATCCCTCTGAATCTTGATTCTGCAATAACTAGTCTACGAAATGAAATGAATCACACCACATAATAGACTATGATATGAGCTTAATATAAATGTTAATTAGTAGAGCATATCCGACATAATTAACTCATTAGAGGCTCGTGTTTCACCGCAATGCGCCAAGATATTGACAACATGTCAATTTGCATGTTCGACGTCGTGATGGACGCGCGCTAATGTTGATGAGAGCATAATGATGATTGATGTATTAACTAATAGCTTTGTCCACACTGTGCTTTTTTCTGTTCGTCAAAGGCATGCGTTATAGCACAGTCAACAGTGAACGTGAGGCAAGACAAATGACAATGTTGGCGTTGCGTTCGTTGACGCATTCAATTATTGAATGCGCCAAAACGAAAGTTGAATGAAAGAAGATGACGAAAATTGAAGACGAAAGCGCATTGTGTGGACATAGCTAATAATAGTCTGCCGAGTAGCTCAGGCGTAAGGACGGCTTTACGTAACATACTCTGACGAATGTTACATGCGAGGCCCGATTCATCAAAGACTATACAACAAGAACGCGCATAAATAGAATACCTGCCTGTAAAATGATTATAATTTATCTTAATATATATAAATCTCGTGTCACAATGTTTGTCCTCAATGGACTCCTAAACCACTTAACCGATTTTAATGTTTTTTGTTTTTTAATGTGTGCTTTTTTCCAACTTGAGAGATAGGATAGCTTAGATCTTTAATTATAGTCGCAATTTTATTTTATTGCAAATTATTTGTCTATAAAGAGCGACCATTGTTTATGCGACGCGGGTCACGGGATAGCGATGGACGTTGCCATGGTGACATACTTATATTTTAGTCACTAATTCAATAAAATAAAACGGGCGATATACTTAATATAATATGGCAAAGAAACGTTTGCCGGGACAGCTAGTAATTTATAAGTTATAACTATCAAATCGCTGAATTCTGTCCAAAGCGGTCATTGACCCCCTGTCAAAAAACTTGTCAATATTTCATTGTTTGCTATACAAACCGTAATTGACAATAAAGTGACAAATGTTTCTAGTTTAGACTATTTTGTATTTTGCATATTCGATGTGAACTCATTATCAATTATAATATTATGATATTATATCACTTCAAAGTTCAAACTCATAAATAGTTGCAGTAAGTATATCATACTTAGAGAAACCAAGAGGTTTTCTGATGAATATATTATAATAGTATGTCTGTTTATGAGTTCATTTTTTGCGTAAGTTAATGTTTTTGTGAGCGAGCTTTTTCTCATAGCACCTAGACTTGAAAGTCAATTGCCGCTGATGCCACCTTAAATTATTTAGACTTTAGTTAGTCGGTTCATTTTATTTGCTTAATCAAATCATTTAATTTTCCCACCGTGCTCACTCAGCCAGAAAATCAGTCAAGCAAAATTTTGCAAAATTAATAAGTATTTTAAAATGTGGTAGCGTATACAGATTACAGAGTGTAACAAAACTAAGTGATAATACTTTGGGGTATGTATGTATTCCTCGTAGAGAGTTCTCTGTGAAAGTAGCAGCGCTGATAGAGCATTTTTTAAAACTTTTGTATGGGGAAGCGCCCCAGCGTCACGAGTTTCTCCATACAAAAGGGAAAAAAATTTGGTCTTTCAGCGCTGCTACTTTCACAGTGAACTCTCTACGAGGAACACGTACACACCCTGTCAAAACTTTATTAGATTGAACTTGAATGACACTAGGGTTCAGAGTATTCTCCTATATCCACATAATTTATTTCGTTGGCAGAGTCGAAAAATACCGGTAAATCATAAAACACTCACGTAATAAATACTATGTGGATTTTATTCTTGTTCCACCATATTAGAGAACCATTTTCAAACTACGTGTTAGAAGAATTCTGCAAAAATTCTGCTATTCATTTAAAATTTGATAGAATGGTTGGATGCATTATTACTCTTAGGAAAAACCTAGAGGCACCTGGTGGCAAATATAGAATATCAAAAACTGTCATTGCTTCACATTTTAACAATTATTCGTATTGCAGGCGTCTAGAAGATGTTACTCAAAGCGTGTCCCTCGTTGGGGACCGCTACTCAACCGTTGCCATGGTGACGCTGAGAGACGAAGATCTGCCGTCGCCAGCAGAGTTCATCTGCACACTCCGAGTTCCGGTAGCCAACTACGTCGTCAGGAAGGAGGCCATATACTACCCAGGTTAATAAAAAGTAAAAAATATAATAATAATTTTAAAATTATTATGTTTGTGTAAGGCATTCCTTGCTCACGGGCAATTAAATCCCGGACCTTTGGAAGGCATGCGTGGGGTCGAATCCAACACGTAGAGTTGTGATAAAGCATGTGACTGCACTCGTGCAGTACCAACACCGTGTGGGTTGTGTTACTCCAAATTCTCGAGCGGCGCAGCGCGTTAGAGTGAAAGCAAGAAATATTAAAAAGAGAGAATCAGAATTAGGGGACATAATATAAAAATATTGTTTTTTCTCAAGCCTTGGCGTCGAAGCCAGACAGACGAGACTTATTTTTACACCACACCAAGCAAGAAATAGTCGTTTCAGACGTTTCTAAATAAAAAACAATACAATATCCATTAAAACGAACGGTGTAGTGAAGGTTTGTTTTAATTTGAATCGCACTATGGGCGAAGGAGAAATGATTTTTAGGGTTCCGTACCTCAAAAGGAAAAAACGGAACCCTTATAGGATCACTTTGTTGTCCGTCTGTCCGTCCGTCCGTCTGTCAAGACCCTTTTTCTCAGGAACGCGTGGAGGCATGAAGCTGAAATTTATATCAATTACTCAGGTCTACTGTCCCTTAAAGCTGTGAAAAAATCAAACTTCTAAGCCAACGCAATCAAAAGATACAGCCGTTTATGCCGCAAATTTTCGACACTTGCAAGGGAATCAAAACCTACAGGGTGCTTCCCGTGAACTCAGAATCTTGAAATTTGGTACGAAGCAACGTCTTATAGCATAGATAAAGGAAAAATTACGAAAACCATAAATTTTTAGTTACATCACATTATATTTTTTTTTTTAATAATTTTAAACTTACTACCCATTTCCTCATAAACGCGTAGAGGTATTAAATTGAAATTCATATCAAATACTCAGGTCTATAATACCTTTAAGCTGTAACAAAATCAAACTTCTATGTCAACGCAATCAAAAGAAACAGCAATTTAAGCTGCATATTTTGAAACTCGCAAGTACTCGCAAGGGAATCAAAACCTAAAGGGTACTTCCAGTCGACCTAGAATCTTGAAATTTGGCATGAAGCAACGTTTTATAGCACACATAAAGGAAAAATTCCGAAAACCTTAAATTTTTAGTTACATTACAAAATATATATTTTTTAATAAATATAAACTTATTACTTTTTTCCTCATGAACGCGTAGAGCTATCAAGTTGAAATTCATATCAAATACTTAGATCTAATTGCCTTTAACCCGTGAAAAAAAAAAATTCTAAGTCAACGCAAAAACGCAAAACGCAAAAGTACAACCATTGATACTATAAATAAAGAGATCTTTGTCTTAAATTTATGCTCCTCCATCTTTCCCCATTGTAATGTTATGAATTTCATTTTGCAATAAAATACCATAGTTATGACTCGATTGTCGTAATGAACGAACTTTGTAAACCTTGCAGGTTTGTACGGAACCCTCGGTGCGCGAGTCCGACTCGCACTTGGCCGGTTTTTTATTACAAAAGCAGGCGAGGCCGAGATAAAGGCAAATTGTTGAACATTATGCTAACTGTGAACATCGTGTTTCTTAAGACAACAATGCGATGGGATTCAAACCTGAGCCCACGGGCGTTGTTTATTTTTTTTTCTGTACAGATGCCGTGGTTCTTGCTACTCAATTATCCGATAAACCTGGTAATTTCAAAAACCCTTGTTTTATAGATCACTTTCAAAATGAAAGTGGTCTACAAAACATAAAACATTTTGCTGAACCTGGTGGACCCTATTGTTATGTAACGATGAAGCTTAATATTATCCTATACTAATAGCTAAGTCAAGCCAACATTTCAGTTGAGAAATAAAATTACATTTTTTTCAAGCTTACGATCGTGGGCCCCAGTTTTTGTTACGCGCAGCGCAGACCCCTTTCGAGTCTGTCTCCCGGTGGCTCCTAGGGGTCCACCTAGAGCACTTTGGGAATTACTGGTCTACTCAATTCTGCTTCAAGTTTCATCAAAAACGATCCAGTTCTAATTCTATAATAAAATCATTTTGAAGATTATTTGTGTACTGTGGTTCGAATGTAGGAAAATTCCATAATTACCATGTCTTGGTAGACATGGTAATTATGGAATTTTCCTATGATTCTGGTGAATCTGATGGCAAAAAGTAAGAAAAGAGATTGATTCTAGCGATACCGGCGTAATTGGAATAAAACTTTTTTTCCTTATAGCGGCTGATTTTGTGTGTTAAACATGCAAATATGAAAATTTATTCAATGATCAAGGATATTTTTTGAAAATCTGCCCCGGTAGATCTATAGTTGCCATGTTCAGTATCTAATTCTATAATAAAATCATGTTGTAGATTATTCGCGTATAACTGTGGTTTGAATGTAGGGAAATTCCATAATTGCCATGTAGTTGACATATTCAGTAGGACTTATTCTGTCTACTCTGACTTAGGCGGAAGCACCATTCCGTGTTTTGAAAATTCCGCGCAAACTGTTCATGACGCCGGGAAAAATGTTTAGGTATAACCTTTGGCAACACTTTTTATCTTTACTTTTTTTTCCAGGTCCAATCAGCACAACTCCAGAAATACCGACAGCAGCAGACATGCAGCTCGCAGCCGCAGTAGGCTCCACAGGTCTCTATCACACTTTATTTATTCATAAGTTGACATTTTGACGACCTCCGTGGCGCAGTGGTGAGCGCGTTGGTAGCTCAAGCCGGAGGTCGCGGGTTCAAGTCCCGCCGATGGAACAAAAAGTTTATAAAGTTCCTGGGTCATGGATGTTTATTAAATATGTGTATCATATAATAAAAATCTTAAATATATGTATAGTATAAAAGTATTAAATATATTTCCGTTGTCTGGTACCCGTAACACAAGTCCTTCAGGTACTTACCACGGGGCCAGACTGACGTGGTGTGAAGCGTCCATAGATATTATATTATTATATTATTTTAAACGTAAGGCTTCTTACAGACGAACCGCACTAATTGCAATTAGTGTCGTTTGTCGACGGCAGTCAACGACAGTCGCTGGATATTTTTTCATTGGCTTTTTTTGACACGTCTTGTTGACGGCAGTCGACGGCTGCCTTCGACTGCCGTCGACGAGTGCCGGTCGTCTGTAAGAGCTCTAAGGGTCAATTCAGACCGCTACGCGACGCGCAGATGTATTTCTAAATTTGTATGAATTTGACAGATTTCAATTGCGTGAGACGTCTTGCAAATCTGTCAAATCCATATAAATTTAGAAATGCGTCAACGCATTTTTAAAGACCGATTAAAATCTGAACATTATTTACTACATCAGAAAATTGACATGCCTGCCGCCCCGGCGTAAGGCGACGCGACGTTTTGAATACCACATTACAACGTCGAGAGTTGCCATGATCAATATTATTATCATGATGATTACATCAAAATATAAAGTCCAAAATTTGAACGACTTATGTTGTATGTAAGCCGGTTACTATCGAACTCGAAAATCTCGAAAAGATAGACAGCAGAGTCAAAATAAAAATTGTTTTTGCATCTGTAACTGAAAATATAATTTAAATAAGAAATATATTTTCTTGGAACGTCACTAAAACCTAACAGAGTCGAACGTAATGGCTGTATTCTACTTCTATATTCAAGTTCTCGATGACTTATACCAAGACCTTTCTAGACTTCTAATTAAGTAAGATTTTGTCATTTCTGCTTTTCAACTGTTTTTATTCGAATAAGACGAGAAAAAAATAAGAGCAATATAATATTTTGGTAGTTTATAAATTATACGTCGTCGGGTAATTACCTCTATAGGCTCTCATATACGGGGGCCAATCCATCCAGTTTTATTTTTAACATTATTTTGTTTTAAACCGGCTCCAAAAAAGTTTTCTCAATTTGATTATATTATACTTATTATGATTATTATTTTTTTGTTTGTTCGTGAATAACTTCACCGTTTCTGAACCGATTTTGATGATTATTTTTTGATAGAAAAAGGATACTTCACAGAAGGTTCCATAACAAGGAAGTGTCGTTTGAAGTCGGTTTTCTTTTTGAAATTATTCCAATTATAATATTATTATTTCTTTGCAGGTACCAAGCTGAATATAATTATGTGGGCGTTACTTTGGACAAGCTTTACTATTTTTAGTTTAAATTAAGGTTGTATAAATTATACAGTATTCGTATCCAGTTTTTTTAAATTCATAATGTAAATACAATGAGTTCATATTTAATTTACTAAAAGGACTATAATACCTCCACAAGGATCGCTCTTGTAAAAATTGGAGACGTTAGTGGATGAAGTGGGTAACTGACATTTTCGAAAATGTCAGTTAGAGGCTTATGACCGGAAATATTAAAAAATATGGATTTAGGGCCAACGCTAAAACACGAGCGGACGCGGGCGCGGGCGCCCATCTCATTTAGCGCTGCTAGTATAATTTTTATCTCTAGCGTGTACAGTTTTGTCCAGTAGATTAACCATGTATTATTTACTAATTTATTATTTGGCAAAAAGGCGTCAACGGAAACAACGTCGATTGCGAAAAGCGTGCGCCCGCGCCGTGTGCCCGCGCCGTCCGCCGCGCGTGTGATAGTCCGTCGCCCGCGTCCGCGCTCCGTCGCACGCGCCTGCGCTGCTCATACTATTTTTCATTATACACACGCAAGCGTGCGCCCGCGCGAATTTTAGCGTTGGCCCTTAATGTATTCCTTAGCAACATAACATTCATATTTTTAATGCAAAACATTTTCCCGGTCTTAAAGCATCCTTTTAGGGTGAAGCCAAACGAGCGTAATTTGTGAGTTGTGAGTCGCAGAATTTCTGCCGCGTAAATATCTTTTCATACAAATCATGACTCACAAAATTACGCTCGTGAGAATCAAATAGGACTTTTGTATGCAACTGAATGCAGCAAAATTCTGCAGAACCGAAATTCTGGGACTCACAACTCACAAATTACGCTTGTTTGGCTTCGCCCTAACGCAAAAATGGACACTTTTATGTTAATTAGCCACTTTACCCTCTTACGCCTTCAACTCCTAAGGGAAAAGACTCTGAATGTGTAAAAAAGTTATAGAAAAACATTATGTCAAATAATAATTAGTTGTGTACAAATTGTACAATGTACATATTATTTTATAAAAGAAAAAATAGTTTGTAATATTTGTTAACCTCGTGATTGAGAAGCAGGTTGCGAGTATCCATCTACGGTCGTGTATCACGCGTTTCCCGTAGTTCCACCTTCAGGAGCAGGAACGCCGTTGGGGTTTTAGTGGGTAGTCCCGGGTGCGGATCTTACGTCCACCTCGGGGAGTCCTACACGCCTCGGTGGTCCTCCCCAGGCCCCGGGGATGCGTAAAGGCATTCCCCCAAAGCAAAGGTTGCGAGTATCCATGGGCGAGTTGCTTTTCATGAGGTGTACCGTTTGCTCGTTTGTCCCCCTAATTTTATAATTAATAATCGGCCAAGTGCGAGTCGGACTCGCTCACAAAGGGTTTCATACCGTTCGCGTTATAGAGGTATGCCCGCGACGCATACGGTCAGAGGACTCAGTCCTCTGACCGTATCCAAAAATTTCGCTTTGTTATTAAAAATGACAGTTGGCGTTGTGTTCGTTGAAGCATTCAATTATTGAATGCGCCAAATCGAAAGTTGAATGAAAGAAGATGACGAAAATTGAAGACGAAAGCTCCTAGTGTGGACATGGTTTTTATGAACTAGGATATAGGTTTCATTTTCTACTGACATTGGTGTAGCGACCCATGCCGCCGCTTCTTTGCACTGGCGTAGAGCAAAATGAAACCAATACCCTTTGTCATAAAGTGGCATTTTATTTGAATTTTTGTTGGTCGTGGTCGCTTGCTGCGAGGATCGGAAAGTCACATTTACACATCTACTGCTAACTTGGCATTTGTATATAACTGTATATTTCATTGAATATATTATGAAATGACGATATACGTATCCAGTACAAGTCTGTACCATAAAGCCCGTCACAGACCTAGCTATAATATATATTAAGCTATTAGCTAGGCTTATTAATATATATTTTCTATACTAATTTTCGCATGACCACACACTCAGCTATAATATATATTTCTGTGACATGTGGATTTAGTATAGAATAATATGCCTTGCTATAAATATATTAATATATATTATAGCTAAGTCTGTGACGGGCTTTATAAAGGAAAAGACCCTTCTCAGACAGGGTATTTATTATAAATCATTTCATGTAATTTAACGAAACGATGTTAATTAATGAAAATGAAGTTAATTATATTTAAATGGTATTATTAAATTAGAACAATTTTTGCATTTATTACAAGTGATGGATGACTATTATGGATATTTGGTACAGTACTTACTTGAAAATATAATTTAAAAAATAAAAATATTTATATAATTTTGTTATTATTGCAATTGACTGTACTTATATTTGTAAGGTATTGATATAAGAAATTTAATAAATGAAGTTAATGCTAAAATGACTGCTGTGTATTAAAGCTGTGGATAAGATCCAAAAAATACTGAAATTTTTAAATAAATTGAATAGTCGTTGTGTACTTTCATTTTCTCATTTACCTTTCTAACCAAATTCAAGAAGTCCTTATTTTTCAAGAAAAGTTCCTTCATAATAATTATAGTATTGAGATTTAACAGAATTTGGCACAAGTTCCAGAAGTTATTAAGCTATTGCATAGCTTTGAACCAAGAAATTGCGTAACGAAAAACACCTAACATTCGTCTAACGTCGTTTCAGTTCAGCAGACTTCGGCTCGGTATGGCTCGGGGTGTGGTTACAGAATATATGGTGTAGTGCTCGCCGACCCGATCGGCAACGCCACACCACTGTGCCGGTCGGTGCGACGTTGCCAGACTTCGTTTATGTGCGTGCAACTAGACGTATTCGAATTATTCGAATTATAATATATTGCATAAGTTGATAAAACGCTATACAATAATTAGCTTTAACGCGGCAGTCCAAGAGTGCCACACGTATTTTTTTTAATTGTAAATACATGATCACAAAAATATTAATTATTATTTGTTACAGTTGTATGATCTATCTCACAGGGTTATAGAAGTAGAATAGAGAAATCTTGCTTGAGGAATAGATAAATCTATTTTGGAGTACTTTCTGCTATGAAAACATGGAAGCGTCCATGAGCGTACTCAACAATAGAGATATTATGCTGTAGGTAGACAAAAAGGGTAACGACGCTGCTGCCCCAGTGTGAGTTGAGCCTAACCAGAATGTCGATTTTGATTGGTGTTTGTTCAGAGCAGGGCTTCAAATAACGTTATTTTTTCATAACGTTATTGCTTCAAGGGCATAGATAACGTTATGAAAATTAAACCGATACTAGAAATAACGTTATAAATGTATTTAATAACGGTAAATGTTGTAACGTTATATAGGATTTATAACGGTAAATATATGTTCTTTGATAACGTTATAGTCCGTCAAGAAAGTCATGACAGGCGGGAAAATTTTCTAAACGTAATCACGCTTTTAAGGTGTATTTCTTCTTTGTATTTTCACAGAAAACGCTTATCACATTTTTAATATGAGTGAGATTTGGTGCACCGTGCACGATCGCATACCTCATACCAGAAAATAACGTTATATTTACCGTTATTATTATAACGTTATTTTTTTGTTATGCCATAACGAAAAAATAACGTTATAATAATAACGGTAAATATAACGTTATTTTACTAGATATCGTTTTAAAAATAACGTTATCTGGCTACCATTATGAAAATAACGGTACGTAACGATATTTTTTCTGTTATTCGATAACGTTATGAAGCCCTGGTTCAGAGTACGGATAGCGCTGAATTAAAATCAATTAGATTCGAAAATCGAAATCGTAGCGGCTTTGGGAGTAAGGTTCGAAAACCAACATTGAAATCGGTGAGTATTACGTCACAGCCATACAAAAAGGTCTCGTCTCAAGGGTACCAGTTGTTTTACTATTGATTAATGTTCCTTTGATTTTCGTTACTTTTCCTTCACTTCAACTTAAGTGGGTAGTTTTAGTGCCTTTATCTGATTCATAACTTTCTATTTACCTCAGGGAGAATACTTGATTTTAGCAAAAACTTGGTGAAGAGGTCAAGCTACTTTTATTAGAATTCGCATTGTACTATAGCAAACGTGAAACGTTTTAATAAATTGTGAAAAAAGCAGACTGTTTAGTAAGGAAGTACATATTACGTCATGATGAGTCTCGACATAATATACTGTGGAAGGTGGCACATAAAATTCAAAAACAGTCAGACACGTTAAACTTATAACACCACTCTTTATTCGTCGGAGGTTAAAAATAGCGAAAAGAGATCGCGCAGTACCAATACTTTGAAGACTGCCCACTGCAAGCCACGACATGTGGAGCTCATCGCGGCGAAGGTGGTAGGTGCCGCGGCCCTACACACTAATTCTCTGCGATGTTCCTTCTCTTGCTGCTGACGGATGAACGGGTTCCATGGGACATTACTCCGCAGTTTGCGCGCCACGTCTGGAAATCGTCAGCTATTATACACCACTCCGTCTACACAATGGCGATGGCTTGTAGTGGGCCAGCATGGTCCATTGTGAAGAGGCATAACCACGCATAATTTTTTTTTGATGCACGATTTTGCTGTTTGGTGTGGTACTTTGAGTCCCGGGAAAGGACACAGGATACTTTTATCCCAGAAAAATGTACGGTTCCCACGCGCTAAACTAATTTTGGCGCATCTAGTAATAGAATTAATTAAGTACTGCAATGTTTTCACGGTACAGGCAACATGCATATACAGTAAACAAAAAGTTTTGTTCGACGTTTCTGTCAATATTCTGATAATATGTCGAGTGCAACATGTCGAGTTTTGGTCAGATTATTTCACCGACCTCCATTATACAAGTACGCTGGACATAAGATACCCAGCTATTTTTTGTGCCTATTTGAAGCGGAATCAGCGCGGGGGAAGAGGACTAAATCTGACGTAACTTGCAAATGGCCGCTGAATCGCTATTGGTTGTAGAAACCAAAGAGAATATAATCACTACGGTGGTAGAAACTAGTATTAGTTCCAAGTCGGTACTCCCACTACTGCTATAAGCGCCAATATGGCGACTTTTAAACGTCATGTTTACATCAGATGTAGTTCTCTTCCCCCGCGTTGGGGCGCTGATTCCGCTTCAAATAGACACAAAAAACAGCTGTCATTTCATAGGGTATCATAGGTCCAGCGTACTTTATAATGAAGGTGGACTATTTACTAGAAGCGCTCTCTGCACCGACTTTTGCGGAACACTCAAAGCTCCTCATAGGTAAGGACTAAGGACTCATACTGACAAATGAGGTTGTCACGGGGACAAATTACATCACTCTCACTCGTGACACGGCTGACATGATGAAAACACCCCAGTGATATGCTCAGCTTTTAAAGGTTAAGTAAGTCTGAATAATTAATCTTATGTAATCATATATAACGAAGAGAGGAGCTCGGAGTCGTAAACAAAACCAAGTGCGGCGGCACCAGTTCGACATGTCCATACTAATATTATAAATGCGAAAGTGTGTCTGTCTGTCTGTCTGTTACCTCTTCACGCTCAAACCGCTGAACCTATTTCGCTGAAATTTGGCATGGAGATACTTTGAGTCCCGGGAAAGGACATAGGATACTTTTTATCCCGATGTGAAATGTACGGTTCCCGCGCGATAAACCAATTTTGGCGCAACGAAGTTGCTGGCGTCATCTAGTTATAAATAAAAGTTGATTTTCTTACCGCTGCACTCTTCTAAATTATTGTTTACGGTTGTTACCTCCACTGTCGGTGGTAAGAAAGTTAAAAATTAATGTAAAAGTTTTTTTTTTAAATAATAGTCAAACGAGCAAACGGGTCACCTGATGGAAAGCAACTACCGTCGCCCATGGACACTCGCAACATCAAGCTGCAGGCGCGTTGCCGGCCTTTTAAGAGGGAATACGCTCTCTCCTTGAAGGTTTGCAGGTCGTATAGGTCCGGTGATAGTTTGTTCCAGAGTTTTACAGTGCGCGGCAGAAATTTACGCGAAAAACGCACGGTGGAAGACTGCCACTCATCAAGGTAATGAGTATGGTATATTTTTCGCGTAGGGCGATAGCGAAAAGTTGAAGGAGGTATGATTCCAAACAATTCCTCAGAGCACTCCCCGTGATACAACCGATAGAGGATGCAGAGTGAAGTTACATCTCGGCATAATTCCAAGGGGTCTAAGCTGTTTGAAACACTATGGCAGTCAACAATTCGAGCAGCCCTTCGTTGGATACGATCTACAGGGAGCAGTTGGTATTTTGGCGTCCCTGCCCAGAGATGAGAACAGTATTCCATATGAGGCCGAACCTGCGCCTTGTAGAGTTGCAGGCGCTGATCCGCACTGAAGTACTGTCTCGCTCTGGAACACCATAGCTTATTCGAGGCTAACTTGGCCTTACCCTCTAGAATCTAGATGATATAAGTAAATGAGTAATGTTTTTATATTTAATGATTAAATATTTAACTTTGATGTAAGTAATGGTTCTTTAATTTTTTATTAAATTTAAGTGATCATTAATTTTTATTGTGAACAGTGGAAGTAAAACGCACTTGTGCCTGTCTGAGCTTACATTTCAGTTTTTATGCGTCTCTTTCATAAATATACTATATATAAAACTATAATATCACGAGAACGATAGGGATTAACCCGGCTTTGAATACCTATATTGTTAAAGCTCTTGTGTATTTGTGTATCTGTTGCTGCTATAACAACAAATACTAAAAACTAAATAAAATTTGTTGCTAAGGGGGCCTCCCATACAATAAACGCGATATCAGTAATGGCATAAATAAATAAATAAATAAATAAACGTTTATTCACCCTTTTTGACCATTACACCACAAGAATAATACAAATTAAAAAAAAAAACAAAATAGAACGTACATACGCACAAGATTACAAATAATTTCGACAAATGCAAATGGTGCAAAACAATCCATAATAAAATATGTTACAAGCAAAGTAAACGACAATATAATAATGTGCATATTTAATAATGGCATAACAAGATTTCAAAGTCCAGCGAAGTAAGGTAGGGAGTGTAATGATCAAAAACTGAATTGGCATCCACTCAGGTAATGACCGCAGTTTGCAGTCCCTGATTTTCAGTGGATCCAGACTGTCAGGCAAATGACAGACCACACAAGTCACCAGTCCTATTTTAATAAATATATACAAAATAATACACATATATAATATACTTCAAGACATAGTGTGTGCTAATAATTGTTAAGTGGTAATATTTAGATATGATAATTACATTGTAATCTAAGGCTAGACAATTATTATGCGAAACTGTAAAAGGCATCAAGTAGATACTTGAAATTTTCACAAAATTATCATTATTATGTGTACTTTCATGTAGTTGCGTGTGTACGGTAAATTATACGGCTATTGCTGAACCAAAGATTTCCTTTGGCAGGATTGGTCCTTATGGCCCAAGGCTTATTTCACGAACTACTGGAGTAATTTTTCTGTTATTCGGCACAGAAAAAAAATTAAAAACGTGCAGGATCATAGGCTATTTCTTGTGGACTAATTTGTCTGTGAAATACCTAATTTACGCGGGCGAAACAGCGCGGAACGTCTAGTAATATTATAAAGCTGAAGAGTTTGTTTGTTGAACGCGCTAATCTCAGGAGCTACTCATCCGATATGAAAGAATCTTTCAGTGTTTGATATCCTAATTATCGAGGAAAGCTATAGCCTATATTTTATTACGCTAAAAACAATAGGAGCAAAGATACAGAGGAAAATGTGAAATAAAGCTGAAGAGTTTGTTGGTTAGTTTGTTTGTTTGAACACACTAATCTCAAGAACAACTGGCCCGATTTGAAAAATATTTCAGTGTTTGATAGCCTATTTATCGAGAAAGACTATAAGCTATATTTTGTCGCGCTAAGACCAATAAGAGCAAAGACACAGAGGAAAATGTAAAAAACGGGGAAAATTATTTGAAAGGGCTAATATCTCACAGACTACTGGAGCAATTTTTATGTTATTTGACGCGAATATTTTTAACTGTTGTTTCCTAATTTGTTTATACTTACTTTTCTTGTCGAGTCACTAGAATCATAGAGTATGTTCTTTACGTCTTATCTAATTGCGAAAACTTTATAATTGGCTTTATGTTTATAATTTAAATGTATTCTTACTGTAATTTCTGCAAGCTGTAAGTTTTCCGAATAAAATAAAATAAAATGTTTATTGCTCCATTCATCACCATGTCTTTGGCATGCAGATTAATGCGGCTATCAGCCTCCTTATATTAATTAAGCCCTGTCAACAGCGTTTTCGTTGGTTGAAAATCATATATTCTGAATTTTTTGTTTTATTTTATTTTTACTATCTTTTATCTGAATATTATTCCAAAATTGGCATTTAAACATTCGATTCAATCGAAAATGATACCAAACTCGACTATATACCTAAATCCCACGCAGTTTTTGACCTCACACCTTGTTAAAGCTAACCCCCCCCCCCCCCCCCCCCCCACCAGCATGAGATATTCAGGTGGCTCCACATCGTAAACCCATCTTAGGGATATAAAGATCAATCCTACCAAAGGAAATCTTTGGTTCAGCAAAAGCCGTATTTCTCGTTTTTTTGTCTTGTACGCACACGACTAATGATCTATATCTATCTATACTTATTATAAAACAAAGTCCATGAGCTAAATAAAAGTAACTGAGGAAGGCTATAGGCTATATTTTATCACGCTAAGACTAATAGGAGAATGTGAAAAAAAATATTTGAAAGGGCTTATCTCGCGAACTACTGAAGCAATTTTTATGTTATTTGGGACAGATAAGAAGTAGACCATGTGAAGGATCATAGGCTATCGATTTTAATAATTTTTTCAGAGGCTATATATTTTATACCCGTGCGACGCCGGGGCGGGTCGCTAGTTAATAATAAAGTGAAAAATTAAATAGGGCTTCCATACAAAAACAATTTTGGCGTATTTTTGCTCTACGGAACGGGACACATTCGTGCGCGAGTCCAACTCAATTAGCCAATTTATTAGGTTTAATACCTTAAATTCAATTCAGTGAAGTTTTTGACAAACATTTTATACAAACTTTTCGTTTTTACGTTTATGATATAACCAGTTAAAAGGGTGACCATCGTAGCATACTAAAAGTATGCTGCGAGGGCCGTGATTAAACTGGTTAGACTTTAGAGTATTAATCTAAACAGTTATATCTAACTAATTCAGTATAGTAATCATTTAATGGGTGTTTTTCCATTAGCCGGTCCGGCAGTGTCACGGCACCGGCACGGCAGTGCACCGGCGCCTGCGCTGGGGCTTCGTTTTTCCACTACGTAGTACCAAATTCCAGTCTCCCCCGCTCCGCATCCTCCTCTCCACACACACACGCACACAGCTACAATTCTTATACAACACAATATGCAGTTTTGCCGGTCCGGTCGAGTGGGAAGCTTGTTACCCCGGCGACGGCGGGACTCATTGCCGGGCCGGTAAATGAAAAAGCGAGCGATACATTTTCATATTTTTTTGTTTCACCGGCACCGACGCCGTGTCGGTGCCGGTGCCGGGCCGGCTAATAGAAAAACGCCCATCGCCTCCGACATAATGTGCGGCCGCTAAGCTTTAAACAAATATTTATTGCAAGCTGTGCGTTAAATTCTAGGCGCAATTCGACGAGTACATTATCGTATATTATAATAAACTACTTAACACTGAACACTGAACAAATACCACTATGATTATACAGCTGTTTATTAAAGTAATTTAAGGCAGTATTATAGTAATTTGTAGCAGGCAAACCGCTCGTTGGCGCGGACGCCGAGCCCTATCCCCTTTAGAAATCGCAACAACGGCCATAGTTGAGTCCAAAGGTAAACTATACAGAAGGAATTATCTAGCTTGATTTAATTTCCGCCATCTTGCAACATCTTGCTGACTGTGCGGCGTCGATGGAGCGGCTAATTCAATCAGAGATATTCACAGATCCAATCTACGTAAGAGACTTCAGGGGGCCTATTCTCACAATCCGAATGTCACTTCGAGCGCGGGCTGTCTCACTCGCGCGTTCAGCTCGTGACAGCCCGCAGGCTCGATCGGATCGCAACGGACTTCGATCGCAATCGAAGTGATATTCCAATCTTCAGGGGGTCTATTCTTACGATCCGAATGTCACTACAAGCGCAGGCAGTCTCACTCGCGCACACATCTTGTGACAGCGAATTATAAGAATAGAGCCCCAAGGTGGATGTTACCTATTCATATACGATTCCTATTATTGCTATGGCGTATACTAGTATTGCTCTGAGCCATATAATTCGTTCTAATTAAATTACCTCACAATCCGTAGAGAATACGGCAGATCTACAAGAAATTCTCTTCTTTTGTTCGAAAATAGAAACTATATTTTGACAAAAACCTTGCAAAATCTTTCTGAACTGGGAATTGTCTGCATTTAAATATGAAAAACGTAAAAATGTGCAAGATTACTTCAATTTAATTAAGGAGTGTCACTATAGTTACTTTGATACTTTTTTTAGGTATAGGAATCTGGAATTACACCCCGTATACGCTTAAAGGTTTAGGTTACTGCCAAGTAACCGTTTCGATAAATTGCAACGCGGCAAGCGATCGCGACCTACAAAAATCGCAATAAATACAAGCATTTTTTGCGTTTCTACAATATTTCAAAGTTTTTTATAATTCGTATGTGTCAAACAAAATATGCGAATAGCACAGAATTTGATATTACGCTCGCAATTCGGGACGCACCATAAATGGATGAAAATATAACAAACTAGTCATGCATAGCCTTTTCAGCGCCATACCCATACAAATGGTACAAATCCAGTATTCGAATTCTTTTTCCGTGACAGACGGCCATTACGCACGAATTGCTGCAGCCGTTTCAGCATGTGACTGTTTTGTTGGTCCAATCTAAAATCTAAATGGTAAAAAATCTCGATACAATACGTCCAAAAGCTTCCCAAACTTGGTGTCCTACGGTATACAAAGAAATGGTAGTGTGCTACACAGTGACGGATTAAGGGTATACTTGATGCCCTAAGCAATCCATACATTAGTTTTTTCCTAGAAAACTTTTTTGGTGTGGTTTTTGGTGACGTGAGAGTGAGACGTGATGTCCTAAGGACGGATGTTTTTGTCCTTCTTCTAGTGCCCCCACGTGATGCCCTAGGCAATTGCTTAATTTGATTAAAGGTTAATTTCGTCACTGGTGCTACAATATACAAAGAAATGATATTGTTCTACAATATACAAAGAAATGACTGAACCATAGAAAATTATTTTCATTGTCGTTTTAATACTTTATTCGCGTACGTAATAATTTTTTTCGTAATAAAATTATCCTAATTCCTGTCCCACGCAAACTCGAAGTGTTATCAATCAGGTCAGTGGTTTAGGCGTATGTCCAAGACAGACAGAAATTAAACACACTCCATCATTTATAGCATTACACGTAACTAGATGAATCCGTTGCGCCGAAATTCATATATCACGCGGGAACCATACATGTTCTTTCCCGGGACTGAAACTATTTCCATACCAGATTTTATCAAAATCGGTTCAGCGGTTAAGGCGTGAAGAGATGAAAGATAGATAAACTTTCACATTTATAATATTAGTATGGAATATTCAATATGGATATATACCTTGTGGTGGTACCCACAATTCGCCTAACATTCCTGCATCGCGCTATCGAAGTTTTCTGAGCGCGTCGGTATATATACGACAGCTGAAATGTATCACGTGGGCTTCGGCCTGACCAAGCATAACACCTCGCTCGGTCGGAAGATCTTCCTTTATATCTATCCTCCACGCATAATTCCCACAACCTTATCATGGATAATATTTTAGCCAAAAGTGCTATACATATAATAACAATAATTATAGACAGCAAAAGCACAACCGTCTGCAGAACAAAGAAGCCAAGTTCTGTTCACCTTAATCCAACAATAACTTTCTTAATCAATATTTGTTATGACACTAGTTTGTTAGATGCTTTTTCCTGAACTTGTCGAATAGATCCTGATAACGATATTAATTCGTCTAATATAATTCGATCTTACATTAATGATGATGAATGAAAAATAATATTAAAATTAAATACACATAGTACGGGTTCTCTAGAACTTTTTTTTTATTTAACTATCAAGCTAAATTTTTTTGAGTAGCTTCATTTTGATAAGACGAACAAAAATTTATTTGCGAAAAATCTCGAAAGTGGTAGCTAACAGAGATAGAGAGGATTTGTTTATTTGTAGGACAATATCCAACCAAAACATTAAATGTAAAAGGAGCCAAGCAAAATATTGCATAGCTATGCAATACTTCTGTCGTAAACAGTTTTCAGATCACATTCAAGCCAAGCCTTCAACTTATTTTGTAATTGAAATCAACATTCAGTGAATGTATCAATAGTTTTCTTTATTTTAAAATCATTATAGTGGCTCGGCAATGAGCACATAAATATTAAGAAACAAATATAAAACTGCATATTTGGAGGAGTTCATACTTACACAGACGGCAAGCGTAGTGTTTTATTAGTTTATCGTAACGACGCATCTGGTCGATGCTGGTACCCATATAAATCCAATTAGTCGCAGATTATTTCTCTAGTGCTCATTGCCAAGCCACTATAATAATTTTAAAATAAAGAAAACTATTGATACATTCACTGAATGTTGATTTCAATTACAAAATAAGTTGAAGGCTTGGCTTGAATGTGATCTGAAAACTTTTTACGACAGAAGTATTGCATAGCTATGCAATATTTTGCTTGGCTCCTTTTACATTTAATGTTTTGGTGGGATTTCATTTCTTTTTTCAAGGTTTTTTTCTTTTCACGTTAGGTCACGTTAAAACTATTCTACCATATTAACAAATTCTTAAGACTTCGGTGTCTGTCTGTCACCAGGCTGGATCTCAAGAACCGCAATAGCTAGATAGTTGCGATTTTCACAAATTATGTATTTCTGGTGTTGTTATAAAATAGAATAGTCTAATCAAAATAAAATAAATTATTAAAGTAGGGCCTCAAGCAACAAATTCCCTATATTTGCTCTATGTCCATAATGGTAAGACTTAGGTTAATGAAAATTTCAGGAAACGCTCAATTTTATGTTAACTTTAATAATTAATAATAAAAATTAAATAAACTCATTATTAAAGGTGGGCTCCCATACAAATTTACGGTACGGAACCCTATGTACGCCAGTCCGACTCGCACTTGGCCGGTTTCATAATTTTTCCTTTCATTGTGAATAAAGACCTATCCGGGTACCAAATTTCAAAGTTCTAAGTCTGCTAGAAGTACCTTATAATTTTGATGATCTGTCAGTCAGTGACAAAACGTAGTAACTTTGACCATCCGTAACTAGTAAACTATTAATCAGAATATAATGTAATTTGGAGGTTAAGCTAGTTTTAATACTTGCTCCTAGTCATCGAAATTCTAAATCTCTAGCTTTGTTAACATCGAAGATAAGGAGGGTGTGAAATAGCCGCGAACCGCTTCGAGAAAAGTATGGTACGGTGCCCCAGCCAAGCTTTTTAGCAAAGGCACGGCCTTTGCTAAAAAGCTTGGCTGGGGCACTGCCGTGCCCCCAAATTACTTTCTATTAACCTTAACCTATCAATATACCAAAAATCAGCTGGTTAGGGTTAATACTTAATAGTAAATACCTACTCGAGTTTCTTGGTTACTATTTTTTAAGTTTATCGATCTAATAGTATAAGAATAAAGTACACGGACACTTTTTTTAAGCTATACATTAATTTTATTCCGCACGGGAACCTAATAACTGATAGTTAATGATGATAATATGATATCGTGTGCTTCCTTAAAAATATACAATTCATTATGAATTTAGTTCATGAAATTTTCTTCTTTAAGATAAAATGAAAAGGTTATATCACCTATAGATATTTAGACAAATTCCTTTGTATACTTTGTTGATTAAGTTTGTTAAAATGACTTTTAAAAATTCAAAAGGAATTTTAACTCGTTTTTCTTTTAGTTTCAAAAGTTAGAAAACCAAACGCCACTCACAGTGAAATTAATGAGCTTTTTTCAGCATCTTACTTCCATTATTCGAAGGTCCGAAGTTTTCTAGCAGGTATTGTTTTAAAATTCCTTTCTTCTACAAGAATTAAAACTCTTCTCTCGCAATTACAATGCACGAACACTGCTCATTTATTTAATGTTTAGTTTAACAGCAGCTGTATGTTGAGCCACAGAATACATTTAAGGTGACGCCGTGTTAAAATAAAAAACCGAGTTGGAAAAATGGAAAGGGCGTAAGCGACAAAATGATTTTTTCTGCGTAATTTAAAAACCATAAATACATTTCATAGAAGCTATGGGCAAATTACTTATATATTGTATGCTTGAACCTATCTATGTACAAATTTTGGAAGCTTAAATCACTCTCCTCTGTTGGCAAAATAGGAATCCCTTTTTTTACAGAGGTCTTTTTGATTGATTATTCTGTGTTATAAAATTTGACCAATCGTGTTATGCTATGGGTAATTTAAAGACAAAGATATGATGAATACTGACAATGAACTTTAATTTCTTAGCTTTAGTCATTGCTGAGAAAAATCGATATCGCTACAGCCTACAGCCAAATTATCAAGGCGTCGCCTTAAGTACAAGGTTGAGTTTCGAGATGAAAAATAATTCGTGTCATTACTTTTTACTTCTTTCCATTCCATTTTCTCTTAACTTCCAGACAAAATTAAAATCATGTGAATAATGATTAGTTTTTTTTTTCGATTTGAGCAATTATTTATTTTTTAAGGTTCAGAAAAAAACTTTTAACCAGCACAACTTAAATATTCTATCCCTATCTTAATATTATTGAACGTCGTATTTCGGACATGTATTAGATATTGTATAATAACCTAACCTGCTTAGAACTATTCATCGTTTAAATTATCTAAAAATTTACTTAAGTTAATTGTAACTTATTAATATTAAAAATTAATTTTAAATTATGTTAGTCTCGCTAAAGCCCAAGAACAGCGGAACTCATTTGACAAATTTAAGTCAAATCGGTATTTAAAGTGAAACGAAGGCCACCGTGTCATCTAGTCTTAAATAACTTTAAAAGGAAAAAAATCGGCCAAGTGCAAGCTGGACTCGCGCACGAAGGGTTCCGTACCATTATAGAGCAAAAAAAGGCAAAAAGATGTTTTTTTTTATATGGGAGCCCCTCTTGATTATTTATTTTATTTGAATTTTATCAGGGCGAACGAAGCAAGCCCTAATATTATATCCCACAACCTTTACATTTTGTGGTACACTTTACAGAAAAACTATCGCGCCTATTGATTTGTGCTTTAACATAGTAATTTTTATTCATAATATGTAGATATTAATTATTATGTGTTACCATCAGTCAGTAAAGGTGTGACGACGCGAGCTCTCACAAAGCTTGGCTTTTAGCTAGTTTAAATTCATTTTTAAAGTGTAAATACAATTGAGTACTTTGTGAATATTTCAAGTGCCTACCTATTGCCATTATTGATATCGAGCAAAAAAAATCACGTTTGTTGTATTAAACGCCACGCCCCCCTTAAATACCTAATTTATTTTGTTTTTTAGTATTTATTGTTATAGCGGTAACAGATTTACATAATCTGTGAAATTTTCAGAAGTCTAGCTATAGCCGTTCTTGAGATACAGCCTGGAGGCAGACGGACAGACGGACTGACATCGAAGTCTCAGTAATAGGGTCCCGTTTTTACCCTTTGGGTACGGAACCCAAAAAACGAAAATTGCAATACTTTAAAGCTAGCGCTCTACAAAAATACAACGTGTCAGATAAAGTAGTGATGTACAGAATACAATAGTTATAAATCTACAGTAATATCTCCCGCCCCAGCCCTTTGGAGCAGATATTTTGGGGGAAAGAATACGTTTCTGACTGCTAAGTGCAAGGTAGATATCAGATAATGTCGAAGAAGCTCTTTGTCGTATGATCTATCTAATTTTTATGCATTGGCACAATATCTATTTGGCTAGAAATTTTTTATCTTAGTAATTTATCAGTATCAGTAAATGTGATGAATAGTAAAAAATATTGTACGTCGCTTATATGAAAGTTTCTGGTTGTATAATTTCTACTTACTACGTGTTGTCTAGGTTCCATTTAGTACTATCGAATTTTATACCATATTAACCTATCAACTCCCAAGCGAGCCAAGTGGGCCGCGATAACAACAAGTGGGATAACAAGTGGGATTAAATAACACATTATGATGTGACACAGAGGGCTTAAATCATTTAATATTTTCTGTTGACACGTAAGTAACACTTCTATGATTACTTAAAAACCTAAAGCACCCGACATGATGAATCTTCGGCAGCCAACAAAACTGTGGTTGCGCCTTGAAATAGCGCCTGTAACATGCCTTAAAAGTTTCAAAGCAAAAATAACTAAGAAATCTCTCAATTGGTACGATTGTACAAAATAATAATTTGCAATCAGTAGTCTGAGTAAAGTGGATCACTGCGGTACGCTGCGGGCATCGGAAGTAATTACATAAATCACAAACAAAAGAAGAGCTCGGAAGACAGATCGTGCCAAAAAACTTATTTTATTGGTTCGTTAGTATAGGAAACTACTCGGGAAATTGAGTAGAGTTGCAGATGGAATAAAAAATGTTTACAAATCCTGACTAGCTTTCCCAGTAATGGTATGAATAGCCGCCGTCCTTTCAGATAAAATGACTTGAAATATGAAAAGGATCGCGTAATTTACCTTTTTACAAATAAAAAGGTTTCGTCACTTTACTTAAAGCCGATTTTACTTTGTGTACTTACTATGTAGTGGTGTTTTACAGAGCAGTAATTAATCGAACGAGAACTGGATGGTTTAACTTTTGGATACTTTTTAACCGACTTCCAAAAAACGAGGAGGTTATATGTTCGGCTGTGGATATTTTTTTTTTTTTTTTTTTTTTTTTATTTTTGTATGTTCAACGATTACTCCGCCGTTTGAGAACCGATTTTCGAAATTTTTGTTTTGTTGTATTAGGTTTCACTCCAATTTGGTACCATGTTCACAAAAGTGGTGACCTGATGATGGGATCCATGAGTAATCGAGGGAACTCCTCGAAATTTATATGGAAACATATGGTGATTTTGGTTTTATGTGAAGTGTACTAAGAATATGCTACCAAAAAGTCAAATATTGGGTCAAAGTATACCATGGTTTCGAAGATGCTGAGAGAACTCCTGACTCCTTATAGATACACGTTCGGGAGTTTCGGCGTTGTTTTAAGAACAGAAAGCATATGCTACTATGCAATTCATATTCATCATCATAATCATCATCATCATCATCATCGTCATCATCATCATTAAGGTCACCAATGTCTCATGGCACAGAATTAATAATAGTACAAGGCATAGGTATGGATATACTAATAATAATAATTATGTACTGTATAACAACACCTGTTTGTTTGATACATGGCGGTCGGCGCCGCAGAGGCGACGGCGTCGCCGCGCCGCGCCGCCGCGCCGCGTGGCGCGTGGCGGCAGACAACAGATCGAATACTTTACTAATTACTTTATAAAATTTAAATAGACAAATAGAATTAAAATAAAGTTATTTTAAAAAGAGCATTTACACAAAACAAAGTCATTAAGTGTCTTTTTAATCAGTTATACTTATTAATCGATAGATGGCGCACTAAGTATCGATTTGAATTCTTGATTAAGCGCTTATTCCACTTATCCTAGCTAGGAAGTCCTAGCTAGGGTCCTAAAAAATTTAGTCAAGTGGAATAACATTTAGAAGCTAGGATCCTAGCTAGGATCCTAAATCGGAAAAAATTTAGTCAAGTGGAATGACATTTAGAAAGCTAGGATCCTAGCTAGGACTTCCTAGCTAGGATAAGTGGAATAAGCGCTTTACAAGAACAGAGCTGTCAATAATTATGATAATATTAAATATTATGAGTAGCTACGCTACATCCTATGCAAGTTTATACAATTTTTTATCTGATAGATCCTTCGATCGTGGAAAAACGAGACACAATAGCCTTTCTATTGTTATCTCAATCGCCGGTGACCGCTTGGGGCTTGAAGCATTAAAATTGTTAAATTACTTAGCACAATATGTTCACTTCACTGATAATATATGATTTTGTGAGTGTGAGTTGTGACTCTTGACAAATTGTAATAAGATACGTAAAATATACGCGAAGGTTTACCTACTAGTGTAACTAAAAAGAGTGAAATTATTATTATTTTTAACAAAAAATTAAAACCGACTTCCAAGGTAAAAACAATAATAACATTAATATGAACTAAAAAGTATTAAATAATTTTTACTATCTAATGTTGCCTTTTTCCGAATTCGGCTAAAACTCAACTATTTCTGTATTCAATCTTCATAATTTTGAAGTCGGTGCCAGTTCCAAAAGTTTCAAATATTCTGTCAGAGGACTGAAGATTCAGCTATCTGGTACCGACTTCAAAATAATGAAGATTGAATACAGAAATAGTTGAGTTTTAGCCGAATTCGGAAAAAGGCAACATTAGATAGTAAAAATTATTTAATACTTTTTAGTTCATATTAATGTTATTATTGTTTTTACCTTGGAAGTCGGTTTTAATTTTTCTCTTTAATTATTTTCAAGTGTTTTAACATGACATTGTTTATAAACAGATCGTAGACAATAAATGAACAAACGACAGTATACAAACTTACTTCAGTGGACTTCTATTACCAATGCATCAAACAATAATAATGATTGTTGATTTATGACTATTGACCTACGAATAATAAATAGTTTTTATTATTCGTAGCTATCGACTATGGTTCTAAAATGTGTTAGTATAAGGCACAGCGCAGACGACAAACTACTGTGACGCACTTTTTAGTCCGTGGAAATAGAACCTATGCAATTATACGCAGTAACGCACACGACGCGCAGCGAGACGTGTGCGTTACAGCATACAATTGCATAGGTTCTATTTCCACGGACTAAAAAGTGTGTGACGGATAGTATGTCGTCTGCGCTGCGCCTTATACACTTACAACTATGTTAGAAACAAAGTTTACTTACATCCGGTTTCTGAAAGGCTGATCAACACTAAAATTAACTAATCGCCTGTTAAATCTCTTGTCAAGTACCAATTGGGTTGCTAGAAGCATGATTAGTTAGTTTAATTTGATCAGCGCGTCAGTTGACACGGCTGTTCAATTTGACTCGAGAATCATATGTCAACCGCCATTTTGGGTTTCAGAAACGCTTGTCAAGCCGTGATCATAGATTAAACGTTTGTCAAAAGCTGTGTCAACAAATCGGTAATTGTGGGTGAATTAACTTATGAATTCAATTGATTTTTCATGTAAATCTACATTTTCTCTTTGAACCTACGTTACTATAAGGTTTGTAAACACATTTATTATGAAGTTTTAATAAAACGTCGTAATAAATACGTCGATAATGCAAATAAACTGTTTTATTTGCAATACTCGTTTTAATTATCAAAAAATGTATATTATCATCAATTTCATTTCTATAATGAAGAAAAATGTAGGAATCGATAACGTCTGAAAAATTTAAAATCAAAATTTTGGCAAATGAACGAAAATAAACAAATGGCATGTCAAATCAAAATGGTCACAGATTAGTTAATTTTCGCCTGATCAATGTTCCAGAAAACATAAGATTTGAAAT
Organism: Lysandra bellargus; assembly: GCA_905333045.1. Lineage (NCBI taxonomy): Eukaryota > Metazoa > Arthropoda > Insecta > Lepidoptera > Lycaenidae > Lysandra > Lysandra bellargus. The sequence goes on from HG995332.1 coordinate 3,984,659, forward strand.
TTCCAGAACATTTTTGATAGCAATGACAGTCTGCAATTCCTTCTTTTGACATTACATTGGCATTTTTGATAGTAAATAGTGAAGTAATGGACGAAAAATAACAAATCGCTAGTCAAATTAAAAATGATCATAGTTTAGTTAATTTTCGGCTGATCATTATCAGACACTCAAATTGATTTGACATCCATGCTAAATTAACAGGAACAACATTAACACGAAAACTAAAGGGGGGAATGACAGCCGCAAGGCTCCGAAGAGTCTCGAGACTAAGGAGAGCCGCAAGGCTACGAAGAGCCGCAAGGTGGAGTCTTCTCGGCCTGGCAAGGACGAGAGCAAGAGGTGCGATGAGGAGGGCTTCATACTGGTGGAGAGGAGGAAAAAGCCCGCCGCCCGCAACCATCGTGGCACCGCACCATATGTACCTGAGCTGCGTCTGCGGAGCGAGGTCCCCGCGACGCCCCTGTACATATCCCGCCTGCACTGATCCATGGAGGTCGTGGACGTCGTGGACTACATCCAGAAGAAGACGACACTGCGCCTGAGGGTCGAGCGTCTGCAGTCTCGCCACAAGGTTAACTTTAGCTCCTTTGTGGTGAGAGTACCGACGAATCTTCTGTCGACCTTCGAGGTGCCGGAGTTCTGGCCGATGGATGTAGTCTATCGGAGGTTCCGGGGGAGACTCCGGAACGAAGCGAGTCACGTCGCCGGCAAAACGTGACAGTGTTAGTTTTTTTTAAATATAAAATATGTATTAACAGTTTTAAGGTATTTATTATATCATTATAATATGTATGTTAGATTTAAGGTATTTGTTATATGGGCCTCTGAAGCCCGAAATAAATGATTTAATTTGATTTGAAAATGTCACCGCGGCTATAAATTTGTGTAATTACTCTCGTAACCACTTTTTGTACGAACGTAGTATAACCAAATATATCAGATAAAATTTTGAGAAGTTCGAATTACATTTTCCATCTGTATTTTGAGAATCAAATTATTAATTAATACTTTTTGCCGTATACACTAGTAATACTTTATGATATGTTTATTTATCGAAATCGAATAGGCTCTGACACTACTGGATTGATTCTGGTTAGATTTACTAAGCTGTAGTTATTACAAAAACAAATTATAACTTTATTTAATACTAGATGTCCCGCGCGGCTTCGCCTGCGTAAATTAGGAATTTTACGAAAACCGTACATTTTCCTGCTAAAAAAAGCTTAAATGTCCCTTCACGTGGTCTTCTCTATATCTGTGCCAAATAATATGAAAAATGCTTCAGTAGTTCGTCCGCGTAGAGACCCTTTCTAACAATTTTCCCGGTTTTTTCCACATTTTCCTCTGAAGACCTTCAGTCTTCAGACTGAAGAAACCTTCAGTCTTATTGGTCTTAGAGTGATAATATAGCCTTCCTCGATAAATGAGCTATCTAATACTGAGACTTTTTTCAAATCGGACCAGTAGTTTCTGAGATTAGCGCGTTCGAGCGAACAAACAAACAAACTCTTCAGGCTTATAATATTAGTAGGTATAGATTTTTTTAATCGCTTGACACACTCGAGTCTCGATCTAAAAGACTATGTAAAACGTACCAATAATAGGGTCATAATCATGGGACGATGCATGGTATAATATGGTAGTGATGATGATAATGATGATAAATGTAATTTGCATAGTAGCATCTGCTTTTCGTTCTTAAAACAATACCGAAACTCCCAAACTCGTATATTTTATAAAGAGTCAGGAGTTCCCTCAGCACCTTCTGAACCATGAATCATGATATGATATCAATAATTGACATAATAGCTCCTCATCTATCAATGATTTTTAATGACTGCGTAAAGAGTGGTGTTTTTCCTGACTTGATGAAGCACAGTAAGGTTGTACCTTTATTTAAAGCGGGACTTAAATCTGATCCTACTAATTATAGGCCTATATCGATTCTACCGACTCTAAGTAAAATATTTGAAAAATAATTTTAAATCAGTTACTATTACATTTTAACTTAAATAATTTATTGCACAAAAATCAATATGGTTTTACTAAGGGTCGATCCACAACGGATGCTGGTATAGGTCTTCTTTATAGTATATTTGAAGCATGGGAGGACTCGCAGGATGCCCTAGGGGTTTTTTGCGACCTCTCCAAGGCTTTTTACTGTGTTGAGCATGCTACATTAATCAGGAAATTGTACCACTATGGCATTAGGGACTCGGCACTCAACCTTTTGACATCTTACCTCAAAAATAGAACTCAAAGGGTTGATATTAATAGTAAAAGGTCCAATGGGACCAAAATAGAATTAGGCGTCCCACAGGGATCCATTTTAGGTCCATTCCTTTTTCTCATCTACATAAACGACTTACCTTATCTTGTTAAGGATAATGATAATGAGATAGTACTTTTTGCTGATGACACTTCACTTATTTTTAAAGTGAAGCGACAACAGTCAAACTAAATGTTTGAAATTTACTTTGCCCAATGTTAGGCAAGTTAAAACCAATATACTATTAAATGATGAGAAGATGGATTTGGTGGACACCACTGTATTCTTAGGCATTACACTAGATAGTAAACTATAGTTGGGTCCTCATATTGCTAATCTTGCAGATAGGCTCAGTTCTGCAGCATACGCAGTCAGAAAAATACGGGAAATTGCTGACGAAGACACAGCAAGACTAGTTTATTTCAGTTATTTTCATAGTAGAATGTCGTATGGCATCCTCTTACGGAGAAACGCTGCCGACATTAATACGATTTTTGTGCTGCAGAAGCGAGCTATACGTTCAACTTATAAAATGTCAGCTTTTGAATCTCTGAGAGAAAAGTTTAAAGAAATTGGTATTCTAACTGTTGCTTTTCAATACATTTTGGATAATGTTTTATATGTTAGAAAGAATCTTAGTAAATAGTAAAAGTAAATCTTACAACTAAAAGTGATAGTCACGGAAGAAACACTAGAAATAAGTACAAACTAGAAATACCGGTGATCAGACTTAGTAAAGTTAGTAAATCTTTTAAAGGTCAATCGTACACATTGACCTTTAAAAGATTTACTAAATTACATTACTAAAATTACAATATTTTACACATTACTAAAATTACAATAAAATCCCAGAAAACGTTCAAAATCTTTCCATTAATAAATTTAAAAAAGTAGTCAAAGAACGTTTGTGTGCCAAAGCCTATTTAAGGTCAATGATTTCATAAACGACGGCACATCTTGGGAGTAGGATGGCTGCTTGCAAGGCTACTTCTACATTATTTTATGACTTACAATTATGTATGTATGTTGACATTGTATAATTTTAAGTTACAGCATTGTAAACTTTATTTTAAAAGATTAATTTTTTTCTCACTTTTTTTGGTGAATAAAGTGGGCCCCCTGCGAGTTTCTTACGCCGGTTCTTCTCGCCGGGTTAGTTCCCGAACCGGTGGTAGGCATCATGTAGACTTTCAGAAAATATTTGCAAAAATTCATTCTGAATAAAAAATTTTGAGTTTGAGAATTTTGAGTATACTTCGGTGCAAAATCTTATTGGTAGTATATGCTTCGAATACTTCTCACGAAATGGAAGTCACCACATGTTTCCATATAAATTTTGAGTGTTCCCTTGATTACTAATGGATTATTTCATCAGGTCACCACTTTTGTGAACATGGTACTAAATTGGGATAATATCCTATACACCAAAAGAAAAATTTTGAAAATCGGTTCTCAAGTGGCGGAGTAATCGTTAAACATAAATAAACGAACATAACATCTCCTCCATTTTGAAAGTCGGTTAAAATTGTAGCCTATGTGTTATTCTGATTATAAGCTATATTATTGTAAAGTTTCATTAAAATCCGTTCAGTAGCTTTTGCGTGAAAGAGTAACAAACATCCATACATACATCCTCACAAACTTTCGCCTTTATAATATTACTAGCTGTCCCGGCAAACGTTGCTTTGCCATAATATATTTGCCATATTATTTTATTGAAGTGACTAAATAAGTAAGTCACCATGGCAACGTCCATCGCTATCCCGTCGCACAAACAATGGTCGCCGTCAGTCTCGAGTTGTAATGATTTACTATTATTTATTCAATAAATGAACTTATCAATATAAAAAGTAGATGTTGTCAGATTCTCAACCCTAGCCGATATGCTCGCTAAGATTCACGAAAATCGGTCGAGCCGTTTCAGAGGAGTTCAATTACGCACACTGTGATACGAGAATTTTATATATAAGATAAGTAGGAAGTAGGATAATCTACTAGTCTACATCTTCGTCCACGTCCGAATTTGTATAGTTTTTGAGTGTATTTGCGTAAAATATATTAACATATTTTGTCAGATTAAAATATACAAAATTCTCATGTCACAATGTTTGTGCGCGAACTGCTCAAGCGATTCAATGAAATTTTGCATACATACCTTCGTTAGGCTCGAGAGTAATATTTTGTCTGCTTTTTGATATAATATATTGATGCTAGAAATAATTTATATGGCAAACTGACGTTTGCCGGGTCATCTAGTCAAATTATAATATTATGTATATAAAATTCTCGGGTCACAGTGTTTGTGCGCGAAGTCATCCAAAACGGTTCAACCGATTATATTGCTATGTACATTCGTTAGGCCTGACAATAGGTTTTTATTTACTTTTTATATTGATATAAAAAAAAATCAAATGGCAAAACATTTTATTATCAATCTTCCAAACTCGTGAAAAAACAACCTTTCAAATTTTCCAGATTGCAATACTGAAATACATTTCAAAGATTTTTTAGTAAGTTAGAACAAAAGATTACTTACTTGAAACTACATAGAACATGGGGCCTTTGAAATCTGAAATTTAAAATCTGGGAATAGACTGGGACCAATAACTTTTAAAACAAAAAAAAATTACAGTAGGGTGAAACCCATTAGAAAAGGAGAATATTATAAAAATTTCGCGATGCGATGAATCAGTCAAAGACGAAAATAATGACTAATAGCAAAAAACGTAAGGTTAAGGTAGACGGTAAAGAAATACAATATGTCGACGAGTATATCTACTTGGGCCAGCTAGTCTCTTTTGAAAATAGACAGGGTAAAGAAGTCGACCGACGTATAGAAAACGCCTGGAGGAGCTACTGGTCCATGAAGACGCTGATGAAGGGAGATCTACCAATCTCCCTGAAACGCAGGCTCGTCGACATGTGTATTCTGCCCGTCCTAACCTACGGCGCACAGACCTGGTCATTGACTGAGTCGCAACGGTTCCATCTCGGGGCGTGCCAAAGAGCGATGGAGCGCAGCATTTTGGGAGTAAGATTAACAGATAGAACAAGGAATATCACACTGCGCTCCAAAACTGGTATAACAGACATAGCCGTAAAGGTTGCCAAACTGAAATGGGATTGGGCGGAACATGTTAGCCGCATGCATCCTGACCGCTGGGCAAAGATCATCACAGAATGGGTACCTGATGATGGACGACGCCGCCGTGGTCGACCTCGAAAAAGATATCGCGATGAACTTGACACATACAAACCAGGTTGGCCGACGGTGGCGATGGATCGAGACCAATGGAAGGACTTGGGGGAGGCCTTTGCCCAGCAGTGGGACAGCATAGGCTCTTAAAAAAATGTAGTATATTATGTACTCTTCTAAATCATTTCATATATGTGCCGTCACTTTTGTTCATGCTCTTATTATTATTTATTATCAAGCGCATGGTCGAAGTAGTGAATGAAGTGAGTGACAATTTAATCTTATCATTTCAAGACCGTAGCGTTGTTACGAAGAAATTTATTTGATATTTCCATAGTATCGAGTGCGACATCCATTGAAACCAAATCGATTTTCAAATCGTTGTCATACACTAGTTTTGTCAAAACGATATCGATTTAAATCCGTTTTATTTTTTCAATCTCTATTGCCGCGGCCGCTGATTCGTCTATCGTCACGGTCCCACGGAGCTTCGTGCTATGGGACGAACAGGGGACGAATGACGACACCATTGGACGATACACGCAGATCGTTTGACAAATTATTTGTCATGATAATATTATCATATTTGTAAATAAATAATACATATTTTATATTAAATTAAAAAGCCTTCTACAATTGTTCATCGGCTCCCGTTTTCTAATGTAAAGGTTGCTTTTAGTGTGTTTATTGAATTTTTGTTTGTGTCCCATTGTTTCGATTAAATATTTTCTCAATCCGAAGTAAAGGCAAAGGAAGTACGTCCTCTCCTCAGGCGCGCGCGAACGCGACTGTTGGCGACTGAGAGGTGAGACAAATCTAGCGGTGAAGCGCGAAGGTGGTTTTTCTTAAATATCTTAAAAAATATTGAGAATATTAAAAATCCGCTAGGTCGAACCCTCGGTGATAGAATTTTATATGATGTGTAAAAATATTAGCTCAGTTTACTGCATGGTTTTGGCAATACAGGAAAAAAATCGTCAAAGTTAGATGCATCTTTGTGATTTTTTTCTATCGAGAAAATTTTACGATATCGTGTTTTTGCTCAGATTGAATTCTTGGAAATATAATGTAGTATTTATGTTTAGAAAATTTAACAATTCAGGGCTTATATCAAGTACAAAAATGATTTATAAAATTGTCAATTTTGGGTTAGTCGCCTTCTTAAGGTGACGCCGCGTTAAAGTAAAAGACCGTGTTGGATATGTTCTAGATTACTTGTTTTCTATGAGAGGCCGGCCCAGCCTCTCATAGAAAACAAGCAATGGAACAGCAAAAATGGAAAGGGCGTTGCGACAAAATGGTTTTGTCGCGTAATTTAAAAACCATAAATACATTTTATATAAGCTATGGGCAAATTAAAGTGTATGCTTCAACCAATCTACCTATGTACAAATTTTAGAAGCTTAAGGGCCTGTTTCACCGCTTCCTGATAAGGTGTCCGATAGGCTTATTTGACAGATTCTCCATACTCTATGTGTCAAGTTAAGTAGTGGATAGCCTTATCAGGAAGCGGTGAAACAGGCCCTAAATCAGTCTCTATTTGCAAAATAAGAATCCCTTTTTTCCAGAGTTCTTTTTGATTTGTTGACCAATCGTGCTATGGGTAATTCAAAGACAAAAACATGATGAATACAGACAATGAACTTTAATTTCTTAGCTTTAGTTATTGCTGAGAAAAATCGATATCGCTACAGCCAAATTATCAAGGCGTCGCCTTAAGTGTTTTATTTCGAGTTTTATTTGAAACTGAATAAAATATTCCGAGCGACTTTGTAGTATAAAAGTTTCGGAGTATTGAAAGCTTTATTAAGTTAAAAGGCGTAATAAATTGAGTCCGAGGTAAAGATATAATGGAATATCTGATAACTCACAAAGTTTTCAGACTGGAGTATTTTCAGACTGGTTTATTCTTAACTAGTGACCCGCCCCGGCGTCGTACGGGTATAAAATGTATAGCCACTGAAAAAAATGATTAAAATCGATAGCCTTATGATCTTCATGTGGTCTACTTCTTATCTGTGCCAAATAACATAAAAATTGCACCAGTAGTTCGCGAGATAAGCCCTTTCAAATAATTTCCCCAGTTTGTTTCCACATTCTCCTATTAGTCTAAGCATGATAAAATATAGCCTAGAGCCTTCCTCAATAAATAGGCTATCTAATGCTGAAAGAATTTTTCAAATCGGACCAGTAGGTCCTGAGATTAGCGCGTTCAAATTAGCCCTTTCAAATAATTTTTCCCGTTTTTTTCACATTTTCCTCTATTTCTTCGCTCCTATTAGTCTTAGCGTGATAAAATATAGCCTTTAGCATTCCTCGATAAATGTGCTATCTAACACTGAAAGAATCATCAAAATCCGTTGCGTAGTTTTAAAGATTAAAAGGGAACAAAGGGACATGACGGAAAAAGGCGACTTTGTTTTATATTAATATCTATATAGATAATATTTATGCGCAGATAATACCTTAAAATTCTATGAAAAGAGTAAGGAGTACTCAAATTTTCGTTTACTTAACGTCCGAAGATACATTTTAAAAGGTTTAAAAATCGGCCAAGTGCGAGTCAAACTCGCGCACGAAGGGTTCCGTACCGTTATAAAGCGAAAATAGGCAAAAAATTGTGTTTTTTGTATGGGAGCCACCACTCAATATTTATTTTAATTTTGTTAATAATTATTAAAGTATAAAATATATAATTAAAGAATTTGTGAAAACTTCAAGTGTCCTAGCTGTTGTCATCATTGATTACGAGCAAAAAAGGCCAAAAACGCCACTTTCCTTGTATGGAAGCCTCCCTTAAATATAACCTTTATTTTGTTTTTAGAACTTATTTGTTGTTAAAGCGGCAACAGATATACACATTACAGCTATAGATGTTCTTGAGTTACAGCCTGGAGACAGACAGACATACAAACAGATGGACAGATAGACAGTCAGACAGACGGATGGACGGACAGACAACGAAGTCTTAGTAATAGCTAGGGTCCCGTTTTTACCCTTTATGTACGGAACCCTAAAAATGACCGGAAATCTAATAGCTCGCCTTGGAAGTAATCCGAGCTTAACAAGAAAACCAGGTGAAAAGAATTTCGCGAGCAGGTGCGGCTCAGAAGGAGTTCAATAACACCTAGCCGCTGATACAATATTATGAATAAAATCCGCACTGCGCCTTGCTTTATGGATACTAGGATTACTACCCGAGACACGGTGATTATTAAGACAATTTTTTATCAAAGTAAGACTAACTGTGCTTGAATGACGTTCAAGAGTATTTTGTTACTGATGGATAAGGATGACTCTTTCCCAATCAGCCAGTACATTTTCCTGTAGCGAAGCTTTCTTTTTGACGTGAGGTTTCCAGCGAAGCTTTGAGTCCAGTGTCATGCCGAGATATTAGGCGGTGGTTTCGTGCGGTATTGCAGTATTGTTAATGTATACCGGGTTATAGTTTGGTCTTTTATTCGTAAAATCTACATGAACTGATTTTGTTTCGTTTAACTTTATTCGCCACTTTTTTGTCCAGTCATATAATTATGGTGTTAATAGCTTTCTGAACTTTTTTCACTGATTTTCCTCCTTTTATATTCTCTGAGCAAAACTGCGGACAGACAGACGGACGGACAGACCGAAACTATTATAAGGGTTCCTTTATATGGAGGACAAAGGACTATGGAACCCTAAAAACTGTTTAGCAATCAAAAATTATATTGCTATAACAAGATGACGACCGCAAATTCGTTGCGCCAAAATTCGTTTATCGCACAGGAACCGTACATTTTTGTCGGGATAAAAGTATCCTATGTCCTTTCCCGGGATTCAAAGTCTTTAAAAAAATATGTGTGTCATCCATACTTCCACATTTAGTTATTTACTAATATTATAAATCCGAAAGCGTGTCAGTCTGTATGTCTTTCCGTCTGTCTGTCTGTTCAAACCGCTGAACCGATTTGGCTGAAATTTGGTGTGGAGATACTTTGAGTCCCGGGAAAGGACATAGGATACTTTTTATCCCGAAAAACTGTGTGTGAATTTTGGCGCATTTTGCGGGCGTCATCTAGTTCACAATAAAATATGAGCATAGGCGTCCGCAATATAACACAGAGTAAAGGTCAATTCAGACCGCAACACGACGCATAGATGCATTTCTAAATTAGTATGTCTTAGGGCCTGTATTCACTTTGATTAGTGCGAGTGCAAGTGATTAGTTCAAGAGATTAGTGATTAGTAGAAATCAAAGGACTTGCACTAATCAGTCGCTGTCCACACGTACTTTTACCTGATTACTAATCACCTGCACTAATCACTTGCACTTATTACTAATCAAAGTGAATACGGGGCATAACAGATTCGCAAGACGTTTCACGCAATTGAAATCTGTCAATTCAGTACAAATTTAGCAATGCATCTACGCGTCGAGTTGCGGTCTGAATTGACCCTAAGTTAGAAAATGTTCTCCTTTTTAGGGTTCCGTACCCAAAGGTTAAAAACGGGACCCTATTACTTAGACTTCAATATCTGTCCGTCTGTCTATCTCGAGGCTGTATCACAAGAGACGAAAGAACAAGAATGTTAATTCAGTACTAAATTTAGAAATGCATCTACGCGTCGCGTTGCGGTCTGAATTGACCCTTAGGGCCAGGCCACAACACTGCGTTGCGGCGTCGCATCGCAAAAACAACCTATCCGTTCGTATTACCGTCGCGCGTCGTGGGGAGGGATTTGCCCCCGCGATATATCAGCGGCTGATCGGCCCCGGAGACGGATATTCCCGTATGAACATATGAGTTACATTGAAAATTCATAACCGAAGACGCGAGCGGGTGTAGTGGGTAACTACAATGTGGGGTTTCGTTTCTTGTTATTTGCTTATTTTAGTAACAACCTAATAATTTTATGTTATATATACTCTTTTTGGATTGCTATCTAGCGTATCGTATGTTTGTACTAACATGTAATAACTGTAACCTGTCTGTATACTTAATATAAATAAATAACATCTTTAAAAATTTAGTTTTTTTTTTGCATAAATGGCGGCTTTAGGACCGGAAAAATGATTTAAAATAAAAAATATGGATTTTATCATTTATGTGTTTATAGCCACACGATGAAATTTTTTCCCTTATCATTTAAATTTTAAAGGATTGTTTCAATGATAAAGGAAAAAATTAGTATTTTCCCCTTTGTCATAAAATGTTAGTTATCCAATTTATCCACTCATGTCTTCAACTGACGGGCTAAGGAAAAAATATGTCTCGCCAGTCGCCGCAGAATATTTGTGAGTGATTTTGAAGGAAATTGCGTCGTTTGCTCGGAAGAATATAATTTATGAGGTATGGTTTGCCATTTTGAAACGAATGACATCTTTTATGAAATTAGCCTTAGGCCCACTTGCGCAGATCTGAGTTAAAGTTAACTCTGAGTTAAACATCATGTCATATCTGTCACTCACCAAGTGAGTGATAGAGATGACATGATGTTTAACCTAGAGTTAATTTTAACTCAGATCTGCGCAAGTCCGCCTTAGTGTCTAAACACACCATGCCGAAGATACGCGACCGAAGCTCGGCATGATTACGCCTGCAATGTATTTTAAATTTCGATTCTTATCTTTTAGCCGAATACGTCGGAACGTAAAATCGGCCACGGAATTTCAGTTGCGTATTTTCCGCCTAGTGTGTTTTTTTTATGAAATAAGGGGGCAAACAAGCAAACGGGTCGCCTGATGGAAAGCAACTTCCGTCGCCCATGGACACTCGCAGCATCAGAAGAGCTGCAGGTGCGTTGCCGGCCTCTTAAGAGGGAATAAGGTAATAAGGGAGGGTAGGGAAGGGAATAGGGTAGATTAGGAGATTGGGCCTCCGGTAAACTCACTCACTCGGCGAAACACAGCGCAAGCGCTGTTTCACGCCTGTTTTCTGTGAGAACGTGGTATTTCTCCGGTCGAGCCGGCCCATTCGTGCCGAAGCATGGCTCTCCCACGTATATGTTTAGACACTTAGACTGGCCATTAGACGGACCGGCATTGCAGTCGGGACCGGCTGCTCTAGAGCGGTCGCGTTGAAGTCGTACTTCAATACGACCGCATCGTGCAGTCGACCATACGTCATAACCTTTGTTGTTCGACCGCATGGGAAAACTCGACCGCAGAGCGACTGCTCCAACCGCTCAAGAACTGCTCGAGCGGTCCGTGTATGGCGCATATGAATTTAGTATGGAAATTGCAGATCGCCGTGCGGCAACCGCATCTTGCAGTCGGTTTGACTGCAAGATGAGGTCCGTCTATAATTAATAAAGGCTCTTCTCCGTATTGGGCCATGGTGGCTCATAATAATTCCCATTATGATGAAGAGGCTTTCTATGACATGTACAATCGACATGTCATAGACACGGATGTCTATGACATGGGCAATCATTGACGATTACTAACACGTTCGCAACCTCTAGATCAGTGCATCTTCTGCCTCAGTGCACGCAGTGGAAAGGTCGGTTTCTCTTAATTTTGTTTAACTATGTACGTGTGTAGTTAAGGGACGATTTCACGAAAGAAATGGAACGCGTTCAGGGCACTCTAAACCGGCTCAAAACGTATAAACGCGATTATAACATCGAAATGCATTTTACCAGCGTAAACGGAACGCGTTCACATCAAATCCGAGTTTTATCTTCTGAACGCCCAAAAGAAACAAGTACATAACAAGCGAAAAAAAGTGTTGCTGAAACATAAATAGCTTGCGAGAAATTATTACGACGGAATAAAAATGTATTTCGGATGAGGCAATTATTTTGGAAACCGTATGAAAAGGGTTAAACCCTTTTCAAACTAAATAGGGATTTAAGGATGTTCGCCCACAGTTCGAACTTAAAAGCGTTTATTATGAAAAAGGGAAATAGTGTGAAGGGGATATGGAGAATGTTTTACCTGGCCGCAACAAAAACGAAGAGTCACGGGTATAGTTTTATGCCTACTTGACACGTCCGTGCCGAAATCGTTCTACTTTGATAAATTGTTTATTATAATAGCTGTCAAGTGATGAAGGGTGCGCACAACTTAAAAATCGATAGGCAAAACTGAAGGGGGAAATTCACAGAAAATCCAAAACCCATAATAATATTATTTCCATGAATTGTAAAATGTCATTTGCCGTCATTCTCCAGGCTTTGATTTTGTAATCTTTCATACCAGTCCAAAGCCATAATTTCAGTTTTCTGAATATTTCGGCTTTCTGGATTCCGGATATACCTATTCTCAGTCTATTTATCCGTAGAGTTCGGGCCACCCCGTGTAGTTCCATGAAATATGGGCGAGCGCTCCCAGATTAGGCCTGTAATAGAGGCCATACGTCACGCGCTTGAACTGAACCCGATCCACACAGGTTCGCTTTCGAAACGCATCATCAGCATCACTCCAAGCCATACAGGTGCCATCCATATGGACGGCGCGTGCAAGGCCAATATTGCAATTTGCAGGCACTCTAATATGAGTCTGCTAAATACCTAATATGGATATTTTTTGTACTTATTAAATTGTAATTTGCTATATCGAATACTCTCAATACATACGTTGCTAATTGCTTTCTATTATATTGTGATTTAATACCTGTGAAAGTAACTTAATCTATGAGTCCAGTGACTTTGTTTTATACCTGCCGGCCTAAAGGTATGATTCGGATCAAGGCAGCATGCAGCGGGTCGCCGCGATCCGCGACCCAAGCAGCCACTGCTCACTATGAAGTTGTATGGAGGACTAAACAATCACGGCGACCCGCGTCGCGAGACAGAGACCGGTCGCCGCGTAAAATAGCATACCGATGTCCGCGACCCGCGACCCGAGACTGTCGCCAAGCCACTGCTTTGTATGTGTTTATATGGACGACATTCCGATTACCGCGACGCGCGACACGAGACCGGTGGGCGTGGCGCGACAAATTTCGATGAGCGCGACCCTGTCTTCTATCTAGAAACACGCCGATAGGTTATTAATCATATCGAAACCGAAAATAAAATTTTTCGTATAATATAAGCCATGGAGGTATCAAAGTATGTAGGTATGAACTATAATATTATTATAACAGCTACTTCTCTCATAGTAATCTATACTTCCATACTAATATTATAAAATGCGAAAGTATCTGTCTGTCTGTCGCCAAAACAACTGAGCCGATGATTGTAATGAAATTTTGTACACAGATAATCTCCCAGATCCCTCTTCGACCCGCGACGTAAAAATAGGGTCAACCTTTCTCCTCTTTCCCGGAAATGATAAAAAATACAAAATAATTTCGTCATCCTCTTCATCTGCCAACAGTTACTAAATTCCCTGCCATAATATTGTAAAATAATTCACAATTATTGTTTTCTTTACACTCGTAGTTATGGTGGAAAAATGGTCAAAGCTTCTGTCTGCGCACAATATCACAAAATTGTAGATCGCAACATAGTTTGAAATGCTACCTAGTTATGTAGTTAATAATGTTGCATTTTGTTCAAATGTACTTATTTACGCGGCGAACTTGCATGCCGTACTTAGTGACTTAGACAAAAATGATAGCTATAATCATGTCAATAAAGTATCATTTTAATTAAATTTTTGTCGGTCGCGGCTACGCGGTCGCGGACATTGGTAAACTATTTGCTGCTCCGCAGCAAGCGACCGGTCGCTTACGCGTGACGCCGTACGCTTGCTCGCAGATCCGAATGGTACCTTTAGATGCGCAAACGAGAAAATCTCGAGACATCTCACTCTCGTGTGTCGTTATATTGTCGAAAACGACATAATGTCAAAAACATTTTTTGATATTATGTCGATAGATTTGACGACAGATCTACACGAGAAAAAAATTATGTCATGTTAGAGTCAATAGAGATGAAGAGAAACGCCATCAAAAATCGAGAAAACATGTAGACAACATTTTCTCGTTGGCGTATGCTAGATGGGCTGGATAAAGGTTTTTATATGGCGCACAAAAATTTTCTGTGTGTCTAGAACTACTTTCGTTTCGTAGTTTTCACAGTGTTCGCTGTTTTTGATTAATCATGAAAATGTATTTAAATGATGACTAAAGAAAATTCACAACAGTAAACGTCAGCTGTTAACACGTTAGTAAGGTTTAAATTGACGTTTAAATTAGTTGTAAAACACCAATAAAACACTCCGTTCCGGCGCGCGACAAAAACCTTTCGGGAGACGAAGTATAAATGTTTCAATAGCTCCGTCATAAATGTTGGAATAAAGTGCGGGATAAAATTCCTTCTCCAATTTTCTTTTCACTTTACGCCCCTCGCTTACTTTTGTATGAAAATTTAAGAATGTCGCTCCCAGAGGATACTGTCTCATACGATGATAAATATAGTCTAGATATATCAAATCTCGAGTCCGGGCGGAAATATATTATTTTATTCTGACTACGACGCGATAGTAAGGGTAGGTATGTATCTTATCTTATATATAAAATTCTCGTGTTAGTCAGCGAACTTCTCCGAAACTGCTTTACTGATTTTTACCAAATTTTATATGCATATTCAGTAGGTCTGAGAATCGGCTACTGGGTACTTTATATATTGATAAGTGCATTTGTTGAATAAATAATAGTAAATTATTACAACCTGAGACTGACGGCGACATAGATGGCGACCATTGTTTGCGAGACGCGGGTCACGGGATAGCGATGGACGTGCCATGGTGACATACTTATTTAGTCACTTCAATAAAATAATACGGGCGATATAATACTTTATAATTATGGCAAAGAAACGTTTGCCGGGACAGCTAGTTTTGTAATATTTTTTATTTGTAACGCCTAACCTGTTTAGTTTTAAGCCAATATTTTAAGTAATCTCTAGAAATCAGTCATAATAATTATTATGATCTTTTCTGGGATTCAACGTAATCTTGTAAAGTAACGTAACGTGAAATCTCCGAAAAATGTACGGTTCCTGCGCGATAGACGAATTTTGACGCAACGAAGTTGCGGGCGTCATCTAGTTTTGTATATAAATCGACGGGCTTATCCGTGAGGAATCAAAATAAACAATGTACAATATGACAAATACAACAGTCACTTTCGTATTTAAATTACAATAACAAGTGTTTTACGTATATTATTGTTTCAGATTTTACACTTATTAATAACTCTTTTACACTTCGCCCTAATTCTACTTTCTTTTCGACGACCTCTGTGGTTCAATTGGTTGAGTGTGTGGCAGCGCAAGCCGGGGGTCGCGGGTTCGAACTCCGCCGACGGAACAAAAAGTTTTCAATGTTCCCGGGCCTGGAATCTGGATGTGTATTAAATATACAATTAGGTATATACATTAGGTACTTAGCACGGGGCCAGACTGACGTGGTGTGAAGCGTCCATTGATATTATTATTATTATTTTATTACAAGAGCCAAGTTCGAATTAGCCATTTCGTGAGTAGGCAAACACATCGGACGACTCGGTAATATTTCATTTGTTTGTACTTCCGATAAACGCCCGTATAATTTTACCAAATAATTCAGTTGATATTTTGTTTAATCTGTGTTTTGTGGCGTCATTATTTACGACCGTCTGTGGTTACACATTCAAATTGGTTTAATGTTTAATTTACATTTGGAATTAGTATAACTATTGATGCAGCTTTATTTTGAACGTGGTACTCTGCTATAACCAAAATAAAAACAACAATAAAATATAATAATATCTAAATATGGTATGTAAACAGTAAATGACCGTGTGCGTCCCCCCAGAAAGCCCAATCGAGCTAGGTGTATTTTCAATATATCAGAATTTAGAGCAAAAATGGGGCACCTCTACAGTCAAGTAAATAAATTGGAGCATTAATACGAACGACGCTGCGAGCTAAAAACCGTGGGCTTGCTGGCGTCCTGTCCCGTCAGCACGCCTAAGCTAGATCTCGGGAACCGTTGAGAGTACTATCGTATATTGTGGTTCAAATTTTCGAGCAAAATTGGAGCACTCTGCTCCCGTGAAATCAACTTCGAAACTAGAATGTGAAAGGAGTTAGACGTGATTAACCGGTGGGCTTGCTGGCGTCCTGTCCCGTCAGCAAGCCCACGCAGATCTCTGAAACGGTAATGATTTGGATTATGATAAAAAAATCTACAATAGAGCCCTATTTAGAGCACTCTGCTCCAAAAAAATATTAATGTAGCTTCAATAGTTCTCGAGTTACAGGCCTTTGAAAACGGGCTTGCTGGCGTCGCGTCCCGTCAGCAAGCCCATTTGGAGCGTAGAAACTACTGAACGGAGAGTCGTCAAAAATATCTCAAATCGTAGCTTAGAGTGAGAGAACTATGCCCCAAATAGATTAAAATCCTAGGTTCTACGGTTTTCGCGCTATCAGCGAAAAACACTTCAGCCGCCAAAATTTGTCGATTTTCACGACCGCGCGACGTTGCCGTTCCGTGCAACAAGCAAATGAACGCTTCATTTGCCGTTGGTGTACACGAGAATGAACCTTCCGATGGTTTATTTAAGAGTCTCTTTACTTACAATCCTAAGATGGCTTGTAGTTTATGTCTGAAATAATAGACCTGCAGCTATCGTTGCTAATTCGACATTTGTAATCTTCTTGTAAGTTCATGTAAAAGTAAGCTTGTTTACCTACTCCCTATATTGAAATTTTACCTAATAATATTTCATTTGATGTGATGTGAGTCAGCACAGCATGATCAAGGGCCTACACGAGCCATAATGGCGCCGCCATTAGTTAAAAATAATTACTCACGTAAGTAGTACCTACTTTTAAACGAAAACTCAGTTTTCAAATTAGGTATTTATTTAGAAACAATCAATCGGCAAGGTGTATTTGTGTTATTGGCTCGGCTTCGATTTCACAATCTCACAATACACGATAGTACTCTCAACGGTTCCCGAGATCTAGCTTGGGCGTGCTGACGGGACAGGACGCCAGCAAGCCCACGGTTTTTAGCTCGCAGCGTCGTTCGTATTAATGCTCCAATTTATTTACTTCACTGTAGAGGTGCTCCATTTTTGCTCTAAATTCTGATATATTGAAAATACACCTAGCTCGATTGGGCTTTCTGGGTCATTTAGTGTGCGTCCCACTAAATGACCGTATGTACACTATCGCGTCAACGCGCTGATAGCCCCAGATGTATGAAATTCTATGAAATGTTTTTGAATGGGCCGGCGACGCACCTGAATCTCTTATAATGTTGCGACTGTCCATGGGCGACGGTAGTTGTTTGCCATCTGGTGATCCGTTTGCTCGTTTGTCCCCTTATTTTATGATAATAAAAAAAGATTAGCCCGTAATTTCATGTATTTCGGTGTCGACGCCGACGCGACGGTCAGCGGGCAGTCAGCGTGTTTAAATCAGCCCTACTATAATTAAAATTAACCATTACTTAATTAACCTAATGTTCCTAATTGCCACTGTGGTGACCATAACATTACACCTCTTTCTTGGTTGGTTATGAACTTGAGCTTTTGTCAATGGCTCTTAACTTCTTAAGCCCGCTGTGCACTTTTATTTTGGCCATCGCATTGAGCCAGCGCATTGGACTAACAGCGCATTGGAAAAACAGGGCACTATAATATATTACTAAGACTTCGATGTCTGTCCGTCTGTCTGTCTGTCTCCAGGCTGTATCTCAAGAACCGCAATAGCTAGACAGCTGAAATTTTTACAGATTATGTGTTTTTGTTGCTGCTATAATAACAAGTACTAAAAACAAAATAAAATTAATATATTTTGATGAGGGCTCCCATACAACAAACTCTTTTTTTTTTCCTTCTTCGCTCTGTATTAATAATGGTCTCTTATAACTTTAATAATCAGTAATACAATTAATTTGCTCAATAGTGGTACGGAACCCTACATGAGCGAATCCGACTCGCAGTTGGCCGATTATTCTCTTCCCTTTGGGCATCTTTCAATTATTCAAGTGACGCATTTTTACAAAATGAAATATTATTATACTCGTATTAGTGCCGATTGTGTTGTACTCGTAAGATAATCGGAGAATTCATCACCCGAGTGGACCGTCAAATATAGATTAAATTTTGCTGAATTTAACTGAAATGACATTCATCTATTGGTATACATTGCAGACTGAATGGCTTGAGGAATTTTAGCTTGAAGGTAGGAAAGCTTCGTGGTTAATGTTGTAGTGACACCGAGTAGGTATATTAAAAAGTAAATCACCAAATAGGTGACTTTTGGAAATTAGCGTTTTCAAGTTAAAGTACCACTTAATAGACCAGTCTACCTCAGATCTGTATCTCTAGCTCCAACAGCTATGATCTTAGGTCTCAGCTATCGGTAGTTGCTACTGAAAATTAAGTGTTTGAATTGGCTACAGCTTACAATAATTTTAAGCTTGGCGATGACACGACCCTGCCATCAGATTAGGAAACTGCTTACAAGAAGGGGAATGTTCGACAAATTTACTATTCGAATAATTCGATTGTTTTACAAAAATGTTCGAATAATTCGAATATATTCGAATAATTCGAAAATTTTGAAAAAGTGCTGAAAATTCTCAATAAAAGTAAGAAGAAGCTAGAATAACCTTTTTTATTAATAGTATTAAGAAAATAATTCTTATTTTTACTTTAATAACAGTAAATGTTCAATTTTTAAACACTTTAAAAAATATAAAAGATTACAGCTGGGCAATAAAGGAAATTATGTTGTAAAGTGTAAACTGTTTTTGATCGTAGCATCTTTCATGTGACAATGCTTAGTCTTACGACGTTATGATATCTGTTCCTTAAAATACAGACTACTATTTTTTTAAACGGGCTTTGGCCCACCACACATACCCACCACTGTATCTCCTGTGTCACCAGGATCGACAGCGGTATCCAACCACGAAAACCCTTTGATATGATCTCAGGGAGCCCGAGGGACATGCTAAATCTGTCTTGGGACCCGCAACGAAATTAATCAGAAGAAAATAGGAGGAGTAGGAAGATTCCAATTTCCCTCCCCATAAAAGCGGGAGACAGCACAAAGTTGCAAAGACCGAAAGTCAAAGAACTTAAGAGAAAGCACCACGGAAATAAGGTTAATAATTGTGACTCCTAAGCTAAAGCTAAGTTAATATCGGAGTTTATTGAGTTTGTGTTTGACTGTTGCCAATAATAATTGTGACAAAAACGTTTGAAGGCACGGAAGTTCCTAGCGCTGTCCACGAGATCACCGTAGTATGAGACTCCAGATGTACAGAATAGGTTGTTTAGCATAGTAGTTCTTTCGTTCTGCCAGAGACTGCACTCCCAGAGAACATGATGGGCGGTTTGTTCAAACATGTTGCGAGCACTCGCACATGGGTGAAGCTACTAGTTTAAATCCGTAAAGTTTGACCTTGAAATTTCCATGACCGGTCAGAAATTGAGAAACGCAGTGATCAATATCCATCCAATGTTTGGATAGCCGTTCACGAATATTAGGGAAAAAATTATAAAGATGACGCCCTTTGGTGGAACAGTCCCATCGCGACTGCCATTCGGAGATTAGGCTTTGCACAGAGTTTTCTAAAGGTTCAAACAATCTTGCTATTTTAATTTTATCGCGAGCGCTTACAAAGAACGGGTTGTTAATTTTTTTTAGTTATGATAATACATTGTCGCACGACGCTGAATCTCAAGGTCAACGGGTGAAACTCCGGCTAACACAGGCAAGGCTTCGGTGCTTGTGGTCCTGTAAGCTTTGCATAAGAATATAAGAGCAAGACGTTGGCTTTGTAGCAACTTGTGACGAGCCGCGCCGATTGTTGCTCTGTCGGCCCACACGGGGGCCCCGTAGCAAATACTGCCTAGGTAAGTAGCGGTGTAAATTAATTTTAGGGTTTTGAAAGAGAGGCCCCATGTCGACGTAGATATTTTGGTAAAAAAGTAAAAATTGCGCTTCGCTTTCTCACCGGTTTGAATTATATCTTCTAAGAATTTAAATTTATTTTCCAAGTAAAAACCAAGATATTATCAAAGTGACTGTTTGCGTTTAACGTTAATATTGTCAAGTTTAATGCTAGGGGAAGATATAAGGGAACCTTTTAAAAGAATTTGGTAAGTTTTATGCGCGGCGAATTTCAGGCGATTACTTTACCCCAGCTCGATATTAAATTAAGACTATCATTGGTTTAAGATTCAATTTCGGAACGTGAATTTGCTTGAACGATTAGAAAACCGTCATCGGTGTAGCCAACTAGTACACACAGCGGTGGTAGGGGAAGGCTTAATAAATCATCAAATCCGAAATTCCATAGTTTTGGCGAGATATCAGAGCCCTGAGGGCAGCCGCAAGTTAAATCTTTAGCGTGTGTACAATGGCCAAGTCGAAGCTTAGTTTGACCATTAAAAAAGTAAGAACGTATTATGGCATAAATATTAGAGTAGTAACCTCGATTTTTTAGTTTTAATAATAATATCGGCCACCAAGCATGATCGAACGCGCCGAAGATATCTAATGAAATGGCGACCACGTATTTCGATTCCGAAAGATTTACTATTTTTCTAACTTCCATAGCCGCGTCAACAGTCGATTTCCCGGCGGTGAAACCGAACTGATGACTATGAAATTTAGGGCCACCGGGTAGCAGGCGAGGTACGATGAGACGTTCTAGTAATTTACCTAAGCAAGGCAGTAACGTTATCGGACGGTAAGATTTTGGGTCGTCTGGAGGTTTGTTTCCCGCTTTAGGTATTAACCTTAAGCAACCGGTGCGCCAAATTTTTGGAAATATACCTTCTGCGATGCATCTGTTGTAAACATGTAGAGTCGATGAACTGGCCGCTAAGCACGCTTGTTTTATCATAATATTCGATATTTTATCCTCGCCTGCAGATTTTTTTATAGGCAAAAGGTTTACAATTTTACTAAACTCCTCCGAAGTTGGTAAATCTGAGACCGCTGTATGAATGGGGTCTAACATTCTACTCCTAATGTCGTGGTGGTGATCATCATCCAAGGAGGGCTCGTCGTCTGGGATGAGAACGTTTAGATATGCCTTTGCCGTTTCGTCTAAACTACAAGTTAAGATTTGTTAATTTTAATATTTGAGAAAAAGCTAGGCTCATTACTACTACTGGGCTTAAGCTCGTGGTATAAAGAGGACCAGGGGCCCTCTTTATCTAGTCTGTTCGCGGCATTCTTCAACATATTATTTTTTGCTAACGTAACGGCGGCGCGATAGCGTGACCTTGAAATGCGCAGGTTATTTAAACTAATTATGTAATTATCATCCGAACGATTGAGGCCAGATTTACGATCATTATTAATTTTGCGCCTGGCCCTTCTAAATTCCCGACGAAGATTAAGAAGTTTACTGTACCACCATTTACAGTTGTGATATTTTTAAGAGGTCTACGACCCAAGGCTACATCGGCACAATAAACAAATGTGTTTGTCATAATTTCCGCGCACTCGTTGACGTTTAAATCCGGCTGAGTGAAGTCTCCGGCATGAGCGGTAATGAGGGAGCGGAATAACTTCCAATCACCGTTCTTTACAATGTATTTATAGTCATTAGAATTGACTACGGGATCACTCGGGACCGCACGAGAAAACTCGTACACCAATAAGCGGTGATCACTACATTACGCATCAGGAAGGACACGCCAATGCCTAATCTGGACGTACGCGCTGGATAGCGTGACGTAAATCGACGATTCGCCCGTTAGGCTATAGGTAGGTGGTGCATCGGGGGTGTTGTGAATATGGAGGTTAAACTCCGCAATGAAGTCTTCTACAGCGGTACGTCGGTCGCGGTCAGTGTACCTAAGTTGGCCGTGCCATAAGGGCGAGGATGCATTGACGTCAGCGCCAATAATAATTTTATTACCCGCGAGAGATTGTAATACGCGGCGAAGTTGATGTAAATGGGGGCTTACGGAATCCGCGTACTGAAAGTAGCAGCTTACAACGTATAGTCTAAACTGAGGACACGATACCTCGGCTACCACACAGTGCGACGTCGAAAGGTTAGTTAAGGCTGTGGCTGAAAATCTAGACTGAGGTGTGTAAATACCCGCGCGAGCTAGGTTATTAATTTGTATTATCTTCGACCGTAGCTACGCGAGTTGATATTGCTCCTGTACGAGCACCAAGTCTAAATGTAATCGGAAACCAACTTTTCTAATTCTATCGTTGCGTGCTTATTATTGTGGAGGTTTAACTGTCCTATATTTAAACTATCCATACCGAGTCGTTAAAATAAGTTGCTCCATTTTAGACTTATACGTAGGACAATCTGGGGAGCCTGTGGGGTGGTCGGTCGATTTTTTATATCGCAAACAACTACCGCAAAGTCGTTTTTATCTTTTTTTTGGGCAGCTATCCGAGCTATGCCCTTCGGCGCAATGTTTACAGCATGGCTTTGTGTCACGACAGAATTTAGCGGTGTGTCCGTACTGTTGACAGTTAGCGCAGCGCACGAGTTCGACATCATCTACGAAGCGACACATCGCCCAGTCGATAAAAAGTTTTTCTTTTGTTTCGATGAGGTGTTGACGCACTTTAGGGTCTAATTCGATACCTATCCATTTTCGGTTATTATATTGTGTTTAAAATACGACGTCTTACTATTTTTGTCGAACTCATGATGATCTTGTGTTTGTGTTTACGTTTTGGTTATACAGGGATAATAGAAAATTATCGTCTGTAATGTGTTGAGGAACATCTTTGATAAGGATGCGCGGGCTACGCGCCTTGGGTGTCTCGAGACGGAGACCAGCAGATTTTAGCGCTTCGAATGACTATAATTTTTTAACTTGCGACTCGCTCGTGAGGCGCAGAAGCACGCCCGAATTTGCTGTTTTCTTAGCGCCGTGAAATTGAAAACCGTCGGCCGGGCTTATGACCTTCATCAAAGCCTGCTTGGTCTCAATTGCCGATTTTAATTCCGCCGATTTTTCTTGCGTGGGGTAGGCTATAACACACGGGAGTGGTTTACGTGTCTCGACGGGGGGAACCGATTTCGCGAGTTTTAGTTTGAGGGCCTCGGAATAAGAGACCGGAGGCGCCGCGGGGGCTGGTTTCACGACCTGATTAAGTTTAACGGATAGTAAATCTCGCTCCAAATTTGCGACTTTGGTTTCAAGTGACGAGTTTTTAGTTAACCGTACCGAGTCCGCGGGGGGAGAAGGGAGGGGATACAGACTACTACTAAAAAAAAGCAAAGGGTGGAGGGTCGTGATAATTTTTTTATACCAGGGGTCGCAACATAAAAAAAATGTTGAAAAACCCTATGATAAAAGCAGAATGTATCATTATTCTCACACATAAAACATATTATATTATGTATATAATGGACATCGCACACTACCCACCCCATACAACACTGTATTAAGTCAAAATAGCAAGTTTTTCAGAATCGACAAAAACCATTATCATAATTAGAAAGTATATTAAGAATGAAGTACATATATATAAAAATTATGTAGTTAGGTTGTTTGAATACCCATAAATAAATTGTAACTGTATATTATTACAACTCGAGACTGACGGCGACCATTGATTGTGCGACGGGATAGCGATGGACTTTGCCATGGTGCCATACTTATTTAGTCACTTCAATAAAATTATATGGGCGAAATACTTTATATGGCAAAACAACATTTGCCGGAGTTTTAATATACAAATAAATAGAAAACTAGATTTTGAGGTTTTTCGACTTAGTACAGTGTTGTCCTGGGTGGGCTATATGTGCTCCATAATGCGACATTAGTGAACAAAGGAAGCCGCAAAACTTAACGCCTAATAAATCCGCATTAGGCTCGTACGCGGAAAGGACAAGAGCATTAGAGCAAACTCAAGCAAAATAAAGAATTTTTGGAAGACTCGGCAATGCAAGAGGTTAGCTTCGCCATGATATCATAAAACCTCATAACATTATACCTTTCAGATTGTGACGACTTAATTACAACCATTTTCGCTATTATAATAACTAGCTAAAAGTCGAGCTTTGTGAGGGCTCGCGTAATCAGTCGTCAAACCTTGACTGACCGATGATAGCACATCTACGTGTAAATAAAAATTACTATGTTAAAACACAAATCAATAGGAGTGATAGTTTTTCCGTAAAGTTTACGCCAAAATGTTGTTGTGGGAGTGGGATATACTAGTAGAGCCCGCTTCGCTCGCCTTGATAATAATAATTATTTAAGACATAATGAAATGGATATTGTGTAACGATTTGAAAATTAACGTTTTTGATAATTTAATATTAAGGCTTGAGGTAGGTACTATAAAATGATTTGAAATAAAAATAGAACTGGATTCAACGTATAGCCAGATCATTAGTTATCCACTTCAGTCGTCAGTTGTCACTTATGATATTATGAGGTTGTCTTTTGGGTTATGGTGATGTAATTACAATCATTACCACTATAAAATTATATCGAGTTACCCAAAACTAAATTGATTGACCAACTGCCGCACTCAGAAACGAATATTAATTACTTAACTGTAATTAAATGAAGATTTTGACATAAGCCCCATTATTTGTCTTTCTCTTAGGTCTTCATTAAATTGAAGTTTAATCATTAAAGCTCGGCCGCACATTATACGAAAAATTCTGATCAGAAAAATTCGGACGCCCGCCGGAACGCACTCTGTTCATACATTTTGATGTAGACCCCGCATACTATCAGAATTTTGACGTGTCAAAATGTATGTGCGGGGCGGGGCGTCCGAATTTTTCTGATCAGAAATTCGGATAATGTGCGGCCAGGCTAAATGTATCTGAGTGCGTCAGTAAGCGAGCGATTTAACGTGAATTGTGTTATAGGTATACGGAATGTGAAGACACGGGTCAAGTTTATGTAAGGATTAAATCATACATACACTATCACAGATTCACTCGCACGCACGTTTAATACAATTGACCTAGTAGACATGACACGGAACGAGTGTCCCGTGTCATGTCTACTAGGTCAACCCCATTCCCGTCTCGCAAAGTGTATCTATGCCAATCCATACTCATACAAATATAATTATAAATGCGAAAGTGTGTCTGTCTGTCTGTCTGTTACCTCTTCATGCCCAAACAGCTGAACTGATTCTGCTGAAATTTGGTATTATTACTTTGAGTCCCGGGACAAAGGACATAGTTAGGATACTTTTTATCGCGAACAAATGTACGGTTCCCACGCGATAAACTTATTTTGGCGCAACGGAGTTGCAGGCGTCATCTAGTTTCATGTAAATCAGTTAAACCGTTTAAACATGAGAGGTAACAGGAACATTTTATGAAATATGTGTATGATATAATAAAAATCTTAAATATATGTATAGTATAAAAGTATTAAATATATTTCCGTTGTCTGGTACCCGTAACACAAGTCCTTCAGGTACGGTACGGGGCCAGACTGACGTAGTGTGAAACGTCCATAGATATTATTATTATTATTATATGGTATTTTCGATTTTCTCGGTTTTCACCGGCAAAATGGCATGTACGAGCCGAAGCCAAGTACACACCAGGTAAGTTATTTATGTATTAGGTGAATGATCGGCTTGTAATGTATGTGATGTATGAATGTGTGAGTTTGGATGTGCTTGCGGTGTATTTAGTGCTGTACGCTCCTCATCTGTCTGTAAGAACTTTCGTACTATACGACACGTGTTGAGGATAACAGCCTTTTGCATTAAATATGTTAAATTGGGAGGTAGTTGTAGGGTGTCAAGAGATTTGTGAAGTTGTTTTGGTATGACTCCTGTAGTAGATAAGACTATTGGTACTATAGTACTTTTTGCAGATTCCAAAGGCGGGCTATTTCATCTTTAAGGTCAATATACTTGGTGAGTTTTTCTGCTATTGTAGTTTGCAAGTTATGAGTATTTGGTACAGCTGTATTATTATTATTATTAACAGGCAAACTTTCGCTTTTATAAATTAGTAAGGAAAACTACACGGTTTCCAACAAATTGCGCTTGTAAAAGCTAGTAACGCAATAAGTATCCAGTTCAATGATTGTTCATTAATATTTCCCCCATCATGTGATTTACGGACCTTCCGATACATTAGGCCCGAAGCAATACACATAAAGCACAAAAACAATATTGGGGAAGTGATTTGTGATGTTGACATGCAAATATTCCCTGTTTTTGGGCTCAGTTATAATCCATACTAATATTATAAATGCAAGTCTGTCCGCCCGTCTACCTCTTCAGTCTTCACGCTTAAACCGTTGAACCGAATGTTATGAAATTCGGTATGGAGATACTTTGTGTCCCAGAAAAGGAAAGGAATAAGAATAAAAATAATAAGGATAATGAAAAGACATAGGATAATTTTTATCCCGGAAAAATGTATGATTCGTGCGCGATA
Organism: Lysandra bellargus; assembly: GCA_905333045.1. Lineage (NCBI taxonomy): Eukaryota > Metazoa > Arthropoda > Insecta > Lepidoptera > Lycaenidae > Lysandra > Lysandra bellargus. Next base: position 4,011,425 of record HG995332.1, read on the forward strand.
AACGTATTTTTTTCGGAGTTGCGAATAATATCAACTAATAATAAATAATACACCGTCTTTACGATGCATTATTTATTACTAGTTGATGCTTGATTGCACAAAAGTGCAATCTGGCAATATAGACTTACCAGGATCTTTTGGCACTTGGATACTGTCAATAACAACTGCCACACCGGCTTCGGTGACGGTAGCCGGTTTCATTGAAACCAGGCCAGTTACGCAGGAGTGAATTTATAGTGCCCAAGTGTGTGCACAGTACACAAGAGCACTCTCTATCCATTTTCTCTCATAACCCAGTGGGACGGAAGACCGACACGACTGGCGAGAGATCAGGCGCAGGGCCGACTTTTTACATGCCCATCCGGCGCATGGATCATCTTGCTTGTCAGACAATCAGGTGATTAGCCTGCATTACCTAACCAAACTTGAAAATAACATGTTTCCAACGCGGGAATCGAACCCATGACTTCTTGGCAATCCACTGGCCATCGTCTGCCAACATACACAATTACCCCGGCTACACAATGGCGATGGCTCGTAGTGATCCAGTATGGACCATTGTGAAGAGGCACCTTCACAATGGTCCATACTGGCCCTGGCAACTTAAAGTTGGTGTCGCTTAAAATGACACCAGCATTAGTTTTAATTTACATCACTTTCAAAGTAATACTTGGATGACAGTGGGCTAGGCTATCTCAAAGTGCCACTTTACAAGATGGCGCTGGTGGCCATGTTAACCACGTGCCAAAAGAGCCTAATATAGTATATTTTCAAAATATCTATATTTGAAAAATATGCTTAAGCCACAACTTAATTGAAATACGCTTAAGCCACAGTAAAGATAAGATGATTTCTATATAAGCTGTGTGCATCAGCTAACAAAATATTAATCAGTCAGCTAATTTTTTTAATGTAACATATAACATTCTTGTAACCGAAATTAAACTCACTAAAAGTTAGTAGAATTCCGTATTATAACATTATAATATTATATCAATAAGGCGGCAAAATTGGGAGCAAATAGGGTGACCATGTTCACCTGCTTTGTGGAGTCAAGTTCATGTTCTTAACTAGATGATGCCCGCAAGTCCGTTGCGCTCAAATTCGATTATCGAGCGGGGACCGTGCATTTTTCTGGGATAAGAAGTATCCTATGTCCTTTCCCGGGACTCAAAGTATCTTCATACCATATTTCAGCAAAATTGGTTCAACGGTTTGAGCGTGAAGAGGTGTTGAGCGCTGCAGCCGCACTGCTTGCGACGGAATGTGAGGGCAGCCTTAGTGGAACTTTACAATATGACGCGTCAATTCTAATTACCACAACAGCCCCCCTAGACAAGCGGCAAGCGAGTATCGTAAACGCTAACGCTAACGCCACAAAATGTATGGGATTTGACATTAGTATTCGCTATCGAAGCGATGACTTATGTCAAATCGTATACATTTTGTGGCATTAGCGAGCGTTTACGGTAATCGCTTGCCACTTGTAACTTGTCTACTAGGGCATAACAGAGTTTGTATGATTGTCCATAAAATCCTCCGTAACATATAACAACTGGTCACCCTACAGCTGCTATTGTGCACAAGCGGCACTTACGGCCCGTCATTTTCCGCGCTATTCGCGACGTAACTTTATTGTAAAACAATGACGCGACTAGCGAGAACGACACAATATTATATTATAAGAAATGTTTCATATACTGACAGCAGTCGACACCAAAATAATTTTGTATTTCAACTGAATTGCTAAAATTAATGCACAAGTCTATTTGTGATGTTGAAACTAGCCTAATTGGAACAACTTTTAAGATATTTTGTGACCTGTTTTACCATTTTCCGGTGAGCATAATTTGCTTGTCCAGAAGTAATGTCTCTGTCACTTTGCATAAAGTAAGCAGCGGTAAAATAAACTATTCGTCGTCTATAAAGGAAATGACTCTTGGTGTTCTTTCGTGAAGTGTCCAGAAAATATTTTTTTAAATTACTATAATTTCATATCATTAGATACTTATAGCTCAGTTTAATAACTGAAAGTAGGTAGAAAACGACTTTAGTAATGCTGATTCACTCTTTTATACAAAATAGATCAAAGACGCTTTCAAGATATCGACGCTAGACTATTTTGCAGCAAACGCTCGTTCTTAACCCACTGTCCACATTCTGGATTCAAATGCAACTCTGTCGCTAAGCACATGATTATGCGCTATCACATTTCCTTCCCTTTCCCTTTGTATAAAAGTAATACTTTCATATTACGCAACTTTCATATCAGCTTCTTGTAAAATGAAAACGCAGCCTACAGTATTACAATACAATTTATAATAGCGCAGAGGTTGAATATTTTGTTATGTTCAGTTTTAATAATTCGCTTCGATAAGCTTTGACTCTGCGCCGGTATACATTGACCCTAAAAGTCCAAGGATCTTAGCATTACTTTGGAGTATTTCCGGAATACTCTCTTAAAACTTAAAAGACTGGCAACGCACTTGCAACTCTTCTGCTGTTGAAAGTGTCCACGGGTGACAGAAGTTGCTTCCTATCAGGTGACCCGTTTGCTCGTTTGGCCCCTTAATTTTATTTAAAAAATCGTTTGCCCCAATGGGCGCTTGTATGTGAAGCTCTGTCACCCAAATGATACAAGCACTAGCACACCAGCTGTGAGTTATTGAGAAGTGACATAATTTCGCCTACATGCGATGATATCGACAGCAGGGATAAAATGGGAAACACTCAGTGTAAACTTTCAATTAGGCCACGCGTCGAAAGACGCTATTAGTCGTCGCAGTTTTCACCAATCGATAGAATTACTCTTTCGGGAGGTTAACTGGTTTAGGTATATAATTTATTTAGTTTATGTGTCCATTTAAGTAAAATATGATAAATTAAGTAATATATAAGTAATAATTTTTTACGTTATACTCTTAGCAAATAATTTTGAACGCTTTTGTCATCCAAAGCCGTACTGAATATTACACATACTTATTTAACACACCAACTTAGTATTATTTCAAAAACCTGCTTGTAAAAAGTATATAATTATTAATTAACTGTCAAAAGACAATGAAAATAATGTTAATATGTAGCTTTGCTAAAACTAAAGCCAGCACGCTTGCTAGCTCAATGTGAGGCACCTGCAGCCGCAGTGGCCGGCCACCGCTGCGTCGTTGTATGTACCAATATCGTCATAAAACTATGTGTGTCCCAACATAATCCAAGGGGTTCCTTCTATAACTCACAAATAACATTAACGTAAGCATGGTACCAAATTCGGGTTATACCCTAAACATCAACAAAAGAATATTGAAAATCAGTCAACAAACGGCGGAGTAGTAATTAAGTATAATATTATATCAAAGGAACCCGCTTCGATGTAAAGTATTATGAGAAATGCTATTAAAGAGGTCGACATAATGACAGGTGATGATGCAGCCATTTTAATTAAAATTTTGATGAACGGAATATATTGTGTATTTAGGATTCAAGAGTTCTGTACAGCATGAAATTTGAAAATTGTGCTCAAGATATTATGTTAACGTTTATCAAACTTTTTCATTATACGATAGGGTAGACTAGGTACGGATGTGACAATTTTGGTTTGGAGGCCAATAATTTTGTTAGTTTTACAGCTAGCTGGGAAAATTTTGTCACAAACCATAGTTTATTTATTTGGCTACATAAAAATACCATTATATCATGCCAAAATACGATGTATTATTCATGGAATCAAATTTTAAAGAAAGAGGGAAATTGTCACAACCGACCACAACCCAAGGGCGGTTGTGACAGTGGTTGGGGTCAGTAGTGACATCTACAAAAAATAGTTGATATGATTTTTATTTCAATAAAATCGTACCATAAAACACCATAACCTTATTCTAAACAAATTCATCTAGCGTATGAAAACATAGTCTATTTTGAAACATATTTATCGACCAAAACAACGACATCCGATTAATTTGATGAATTTCGCAGTTCTCTTTAAATAAGTCCTACATTTGACTTTTTCGTGACTATTTTCGTATTGACTAATAATATTCTGCGCTCGTTTAGTCTTCTGCAACCGTTTTTAGGACATCTAAGAAAAAAGATAGGATAAATGTATGTCACAACCGTACCCATAAGATTTGTCACAACCGTACCCAACACATAATTTCAATTATTAAACAATCGCCACGAATCGGCTAAACGATTTACGCAAAAAATAATCACTCACAGTTAACTACTAATGATCAACTTACAACAAGAAAATAAACGACATAAGTTATTTGTATACAAAAAATAGTAAACGTTATAATAAATCAAACAAGAAAACCTACTTTGGACTGTTAAAAAGCAATGTGGACCCCTGATAACGTTATCGTCAAGTGCTGGCAAAAGCAATGCTAGGAGAAGCATTCAGACTTGCAAGACGAGTCTTTTGCTTGTAGCACCCATCTCCATATTCCGCATAGTTTCGCTGTTATAACGACTGTCACAACCGTAACCTGGCACAAACGTACCCAGTCTACCCTACTAGCGGCCCGGTACGTGCTTCGCTACGTATAAAGTGAAATAATACAAAAATCTGTTAGAACATCAATTCATTTCTTTAAAAAATATATAACTTATTTGTTAGCTATTTAAAACTTAATCCAAAACATTTGGATAAACAATATTTTTTTCCATTTTGATTGTAAGTCTGTAGTACCGACTCTAGAACAGGCAACAACAGGCAAAAGTGTGACAGTGCACTTGCATTTTACTTGTATTATCGAAGCAACTCACTTCTCAGAAGTAATGTCAAATGTGTGCCTTACGCTCTGGAGTTAAGGTTGAATTTGTTACGTTCAATTTTGCTTGACATTGGTGACCCTGACGTGGTAATGATGATGAATGTAATTTGCATAGTAGCATATTATGCTTTCAGTTCTTAAAACAGCGCCTAAACCCCCAAACTTGTATCTTTAAGGAATCCGGAGTTCTCTTAGTATCTTCGGAACCATAGTATACCTTGGTGCAAAATATTGCGTTTTGGTAGCATATGCTTAGGATGCTTCTCATAAAACCAAAATCACCATATGTTTCCATATAAATTTTGAGGAGTTCCCTCGATCACTCATGGATCCCATCATCAGATCACCATTTTTGTGAACATGGTACCAAATACGGAACACAGACAAACAGCGGAATAAATGTTGAACATACAAAAAAATTTAAATATAAATTAAATATATATCCACAGCCGAACATATAACCTCCTCGTTTTTGAAAGTTGGTTAAAAATGCGTTATGCTGATGAAAAAACCAATGTGGTAGTTCACGAATAATTTCTCGTCTTGTATTAGAAATAATTGCACAACGTTGATCCAATTCATGATTTTCATCACCAATAAAATAAATTAGCAAAAATTGATGATCAGCGTCGGGGTATGGCAATAACGAACCAACTTGATGATAAATCTGGTACCTTCGTACGCAATTTAGGTTGTTGGATAAGAATTTCTATAAAACTATCGAATACTTTATGATTAAGATTGATATAAACATGGGACAGTTTCCAGTTGAAAAAATAATAATTTCACAATTTTAAGATAGTTATAATAAGGCTTTCTGTAAAGACTTATGTGTTCTGCTCAGTGACTTTGGATCCAGGATACACCCTCATTATACGAAAACTCATAATCAGCTGACGTCACTACCACTATAGAATTTCTTAAAAAACTCCAAGCATATTATACTACTATATAATATTATAGTATATATGGCTGCTGTTTAGCATTGGTGATCCATTCCACATAAAATCGGATTTTGAGTTAATAATGCAGTTTTATTCTTTAGAACATAAGGTTTACGACATTGAAATCCATTTTTTTGAAAACCCACTGTAGCATATTCTAGAGTACAAAAATGAATGCTTATTCTTCTAAGTGAGGTTTTGTCCATTGATCGAGGAAGTCTATAGGCTATATTTTATCACGCTAAAACTAATAAGAGCAAAGAAATGGAGGAAAATGTGGAAAAATGGGTAAAATTATATGAAAGGGCTTATTTGAACGCGCTAATCTCAGGAAAGGTCCGATTTGAAAAATTCTTTCAGTGTTCAAACAGGGGAAAATATATTCGCGATAAAAAGTATCCTATGTCCTTTCCCAGAACTCAAAGTATCTCCATACCAAATTTCAGCAAAATCGGTTCAGCGGTTTGGACGTAAAGAGGTAACAGACAGACAGACAGACAGACACACTTTCGCATTTACAATATTAGTATGGATTGCTTATTATCTTAAGAACTACTGGAGCAATTTCCATGTTATTTGGCAAACATGAAGAATAGACCACGTGAAGGGACATAGGCTTTTTTTGCGGAAAAATGTACGGTTGGGTGAAATTCCTAAATTACGCAAGCGAAGCCGCGCGGAACATCTTTATATAATAAAATCGTAGGAAAGTCAATTCTGTACATTGAATATTTTTGTACATTCAATAATACTTGGCATGTGATCTACTATGCTAACGCGGACGAAGTCGCGGGCAACAGCTAGTAACAATTTATAGTAGTTTATTAAATAAAAGAAAACATTTTTATGTTTGTAACTTTGCAAGAACAGTATGAGTTTCGACTGCATATTTGTTATAATGAAATGGTACTGATTAAATAAAAAATAGTATTACCAACGTTAACAATGAAACAATAATTAAATTCGATTAAAATATCAATGCAATCAGTACTGCGATATACACTCCTTACTCGCTCGATATATACTCGTAATATGGGAGTTTTAAGTTATCACAATATGAAATATGGTGTGCTCCTTTCCTGCGAGGAACGTTGACGCTTACATCAGTGCTGCTATGTATTCAACGCTATGCTAAAAAACTGGCCAAGTGTGTGTCGGGCCACGCGCAATATAGGGTACCGTAGTACCGCTAGTTTTTGACAATTTTTTTATGGTCAATGAACATTTATAGCGTGTTTTACACTACTAACATCATCTCAGTTACTTTCAAAGGAATTTGAACGAAAAGATCCTTTATACTTCGCCGAATACATTTTTTTTAGTTGATCGACTATTACTCAATAACTTATGAAGTCTTCTTAGCCGTGATAGTTTTCCTTTTAAATTCAGCATATTTCCTACTCCCGTGAATTTTTTCACATTTCCAGAACCAACCGTTTAGCTCGTAGAAGGGACTGGACTCTAACGATTTTTTACACTTTAAAACATAATATTTCACAAACGGATCCCCAAATCGGAAAAATGCTCTATGAATACTCGTAATATTTTTAAAAAACCTATTCAACGACACCCCACACGATGGGTTGGGCGTGAAAAAAAATATTCATCCCCGCTTGATGTGTAGGGGAGGTACCATAAAAAAATATTTTTTACGATTTCATGTGCCATTTTGTTGCCATCATTAATATATTGTGTATTCATGCCAAATTACAGCTTTGTAGGTCCTATAGTCTCTGAGTAAAACCGCGGACAGACAGACAGATAGACGGACGGACAGACCAAAACTATAAGGGTTCCTTGTTGACTACGGAACCCTAAAAATGACCACCTTCAAGTATTAATGCTTAAAAGTCAATTAAAATAATATATGAATAATGATTTCTTAAGTTTTCGCGAGTATCATTCACGATATTATAAGTTTAAACACTTACGGATTTTGTCGCGGAGCACTTTTATTAATCCCGACGTTTCGTTCGGCTGCTTTACAGCGGCCGTGGTCACGGGTGGACTGAGGTGACAGGTGTCCAATTTCTTGAAGTTCTTCAACTACCCGAAGACCACCCGTGACCACGGCCGCTGTAAAGCAGCCGAAACGTCGGGATTAATAAAAGTGCTCCGCGACAAAATCCGTAAGTGTTTAAACTTATAATATCAAAATATATGAATATTAATAATCGACTCAGAACTAACGAAGCCTCAAAAAATAATATAAAGAAGATAGAGAATGAGAACCAGTTTGGTTCTCATTCTCTATCTTCAGTAGTAGTAGTACAGAAAAGTTATAACGTGACCTGAAAAGAAAAGAAACAAAAACCTTAAATAATCGGCCAAGTGCGAGTTGGACTCACGCACGAAGGGTTCCGTGCCGTTATAGAGCAAAAATAGGTCAAATGGTGTTTTTTGTATGGGAGCCCCTCTTAAAATTTTATTTTATTTAATTATTATTATTAATAATTAAAGTACACATATAATGAAGGCTTTTCTGAAAATTTCAAGCGCCTACCTGTTGTCATCATTGATACCTAGCAAAAAATGTTTGAAAAATCACGTTTGTTGTATGGGAGCCCCCCTTAAACACTTAATTTATTTTGTTTTTAGTATTTGTTGTTATAGCGGCAACAGAAATACATAATCTGTGAAAATTTCAACTCTCTAGCTATTACCGTTCTTGAGTTACAGCCTGGAGACAGACGGACAGACAGACAGACAGACGAACAGACGGACTGATATCGAAGTCTCAGTAATAGGTTCCTGTTTTTACCCTTTGAGTACGGAACCCTAAAAAAGAAATGAAATCCCACCAAAACATGAAATGTATAAGGAGCCAAGCAAAATATTGCATAGCTGTAATATTTCTGTCGTAAAAAGTTTTCAGATCATATTCAAGCCAAGCCTTCAACTTATTTTGTAATTTAAATCAACATTTAGTAAATGTATCAATAGATTTCTTTATTTTATAATTATTATAGTGGCTTTATTTTTTCAGTCTATATACTTTTACGTTTCTTCATAAAAGTTGAAGTCTGTTGTTTATCAGACTTCCCGCGCGAGAGAGTTTTACAGCGTCATTCTGGTGACGGTTTCCATGCAGTTGGCCTTTTACTGTCACTACCTCCACATGAGAAACGTATATTTAAATATGTAAAGGGTAAAAATGTCAAATGATGGACTAAAACTAGCTTATGATGCGGAAAATATAAGTGTGCAAAAATGCTTAAAAGTTTACAAATATGTTAAAAGAAATTTAAAGTGGTATACCGTATAGATCGAGACAAGGTGATATCAGGAATGATAATGCAAATATTTAATCGACCCATTCATTGGAAATTGCTTACAACCTTAAATACAAATTTTTCACCCTTAAATCCTTTACAACCTTAAATCTAAAAACTAGCCTAGGGATTGCATTTAGAAACATTTTTTGACTCAGTTAATTTCCCATATTATCCAATATCCATGTGTGTCTCTCTGTCTCTCTGTTTGTCTGTCTGTCTGTTACCTCTTCACGCCCAAGCCGCTGAACCGATTTTGCTGTTTGGTATGGAGATACTATGAGTCCCTGGAAAGGACATAGGATACTTTTTCCCTAGGATACGGTTCCCGCGTGATAAACGAATTTGGGTGCAACAGAGTTGCGGGACGGTTCACGCACAATAAACTACTTTAGTGCAACGGAAATGCGAGCGTCATCCAGTTATTTATAACTAGATGACGCCCGCAACTCCGTTGCGCCAAAACTCGTTTATCGCGCGGGAACCGTTCATTTTTCCGGGACAAAAAGTATCCGTTCTTTCCCGGGACTCCATGCCAAATTTCAGCAAAATCGGTTCGGCGGTTTGAGCGTGAAGAGGTAACAGACAGACAGACAGACAGATAGACAGAAAGATATACTTTCGCATTTATAATATTAGTATGGATTTGTAGCCTACTTATACTTACTATACATAGATATAATATGTATAATAGGTAAGGTATCCAATCATATCCAATGAATGCACATAAAGGCAAGGTAATGAATGTAAGGTATTCGGAGATCATGAATAGCACTCATCAGGTAATACGTTTGCTCGCACAGAACCTTTTTATACACACCCTGTATAATGCTCTCAATCTGATTGGGAACATACTACCAGATGTTGCTTGTACCTTTTGTAGCTGATTAAAAATGCATGATCTGTGGAATGGACGAATTAATTTCTACTTGCGCTTTGCAGACGAAGGGGCGGGCCGGGCCGGTCAGTTTCGCCGCGAACGATAGCACAAAGGGAATCCTATATTACCAACACACACGGTGGGCAAAAAGACCGGGCCGCAAGTGCCTGGCGGACACTGGCGGCGCATGTCCGCGGCTGCCCGCCGTAGATCACACAAACCAGTTTACATGCAGTAACGCAGACGGCGTGTGCTTTGTGTACGCGGCGCGGGCAGCCGCAGACATCGACGGGCGTAGAGATCAACTACGATATCATGGCGCGCCCCTCCAAATGACTGTTTCAATGTGTGTAGTCACATCCTTATGAAAGAGTTTGTATGTAGTAAGTATACAACCAATCACAGTACACGTAATATTTCAGTTAATGTCACTTATCACCAAGATTTGTTGGTCAACTAATCATAACTAGCCTACCGCGCAAGACAACGCACTTCAAACGTTTTGACAACGCACTTCAAAAGTTTTTAATTTTGGAGGGGCGCGCCCTGTTATCGTAGTTGATCTCTACGCGGCGAAGGCGAAGAAGCGAAAAATGTTTAAAAAAATAGGTACAACACAAACGTTTCTCATAAAAACATAGATGTCAAAATTAGCCGATTTTGATCTACTTTTTTAGTAAAGTTGATATGATAAGAGTGTTCTTAGTTAAAATTCATCATAATCACTAATTGCTGTAAAATTTCGGTGGGTTTCGAATTTTTCTTATGTAATATTTAATATTATATTAAAAAGAATAAAAAGAAAACTTGCAGGTCGATATGCCGTGTGAATAAAACTGTTTTTTTAATAAACCATTGTCGCAAATACATGGTCGTATTTCGCATTATTATTATTTTTAACAAAAAATTAAAACCGACTTCCAAGGTAAAAACAATAATAACATTAATATGAACTAAAAAGTATTAAATAATTTCTACTATCTAATAGTGCCTTTTTCCGAATTCGGCTAAACCTCAACTATTTCTGTACTCAATCTTCATAATTTTGAAGTCGGTTCCAGATAGCTGAAACTTCAGTCCTCTGACAGAATATTTGAAACTTTTGGAACTGGCACCGACTTCAAAATTATGAAGATTGAGTACAGAAATAGTTGAGGTTTAGCCGAATTCGGAAAAAGGCACTATTAGATAGTAGAAATTATTTAATACTTTTTAGTTCATATTAATGTTATTATTGTTTTTACCTTGGAAGTCGGTTTTAATTTTTTGTTAAAAATAATAATAATTTCACTCTTTTTAGTTACACTAGTAGATAAACCTTCGCGTATATTTTACCTAAGTATCTTATTACAATTTGTTAAGAGTCACAACTCACACTCACAAAATAATATATTATCAGTGAAGTGAACATATTGTGCTAAGTAATTTAACAATTTTAATGCTTCAAGCCCCAAGCGGTCACCGGCGATTGCGATAACAATAGAAAGGCTATTGTGTCTCGTTTTTCCACGATCGAAGGATCTATCAGATAAAAAAATTGTATAAACTTGCATAGGATGTAGCGTAGCTACTCATAATATTTAATATTATCATAATTATTGACAGCTGTTCTTGTAATAAAGAATTCAAATCGATACTTAGTGCGCCATCTATCGATTAATAAGTATAACTAATTAAAAAGACTTAATGACTTTGTTTTGTTTAAATGCTCTTTTTAAAATAACTTTATTTCAATTCTATTTGTCTATTTAAATTTTATAAAGTAGTTAATAAAGTATTCGATCTGTATATAAAGTAGTTAGTAAAGGATTCGATCTGTCGTCTGCCGCCATGCGCCGCGCGGCGGCGACGCCGTCGCCTCTACGGCGCCGACCGCCGTCATGTATTAAATAAACAGGTGTTGTTATACAGTACATAATTATTATTATTAGTATATCCATACCTATGCCTTGTACTATTATCTAGTCTGTGCCATGAGCCATTGGTGACCTTAACACGACGTGGTAATGATGATGATGATGACGATGATGATGATGATAATTATGATGATGAATATAAATTGCATAGTAGCATATGCCTTCTGTTCTTAAAACAACGCCGAAACTCCCAAACGTGTATCTATAAGGAGTCAGGAGTTCTCTCAGCATCTTCGAAACCATGGTATATCTTGACCCAATATTTGACTTTTTGGTAGCATATTCTTAGTACACTTCACATAAAACCAAAATCACCATATGTTTCCATATAAATTTCGAGGAGTTCCCTCGATTACTCATGGATCCCATCATCAGGTCACCACTTTTGTGAACATGGTACCAAATTGGAGTGAAACCTAATACAACAAAACAAAAATTTCGAAAATCGGTTCACAAACGGCGGAGTAATCGTTGAACATACAAAAAAAAAAAAAAAATATATCCACAGCCGAACATATAACCTCCTCGTTTTTTGGAAGTCGGTTAAAAATGAAATCGTTCAACCATCTGAACATCAACTCGAAATCGCTTTTAATTCGACTCATTAATTCGGCTGCTCACTCATTACGCTGTCATCAATACAAAGTACTGCACTTAAAACTTATTTAACCAAAAAGATTTCGCTTTTTAACCGACTTCCAAAAAAAGGAGGAGGTTATATGTTCGGCTGTGGATATTTTTATTTTTTTTTATATTTTTATTTGTGTATGTTCAACGATTACTCCGCCGTTTGCGAACCGATTTTCAAATTTTTTCTTTTGTTGTATAGGGTTCAACTCCTATTTGGTACCATGTTCACAAAAGTGGTGACCTGATGATGGGATCCATTAGTGATCGAGGGAACTCCTCAAAATTTATATGGAAACATATAGTGATTTTGATTTTATGTGAAGGATCCTAGGCATATGCTACCAAAAAGTAAGATTTTACACCAAGGCATGCTGTGGTTCCGAAGATACTAAGAGAACTCCGGATTCCTTATAGGTACAAGTTTGGGACTTTCGGCGATGTTTTAAGAACTGAAAGCATATGCTACTATACAAATTACATTCATCATCATCATCATCATCATCATCATCATAATTATCAGTACCATCACACGATGCATCGTTATGAGTTACGACCCTATTATTGGTACTTTTCATTGTATTTTCGATCGAGACTCGAGTTTGTCGAGTGATTTTGAAAATTGTATCAATGTTGTTACAAAGTTAATGATTTAAACTTGTTGTTGTGGTTACCAAGTTGCTAATTTGATCTAGGAAACTCCTTGATTGGGACAAAATATAGAGTTATATTATTGTAGCTTAAAGTAGTTAAGGCATAATATTTTATTATGTTGAATTACGCCGGCGTAGTTTCCGCCGCAAATGTCAAACGCATACAAAATACGACATAATAGTGTGTCACCCCTCGCGTTCGGCCCGTATTTTGTATGCAATTTAAACGCCGCGGAATTTACGCCGGCGTAATTCAGCCTAGTGTGTTTAGACCCATACAACGAAAGTCACTGAACCAGAACTCTAGAGCCTTCAGAGATAGGCGTTTGAACATTTCAGCATTGCTTGATGAACTCGTGTAAGTACTCACATACGGTTTTGCTGGGTCTAGCAATCACGTAGAGTAAAAACCACGGCTCGGGCTTTCGTCCACACATTCAGCATTGCTCGATAGTTTTACTCCAGTTCGAAGGAAATTAGGCTCTACGAATAATAAAAACTAGTGTCAAAAAAATTGTCAAACTGGCTCGATTCGAGCCTTCAAACTGGCTCGATGCGAGCCTTCGAGATGTGAGTTTTGCGGTCCACACAGTGGTTTTTGCTCGAAGTCGAGTAAAACTATCGAGCAAAACTGTATGTGAGTACTTAGCACAGGGATATATGCTTGGAGTTCTTTTAGAAATTCTAAAGTGGTAGTGAACTCAGATAATAAGTTTTCATATGAAAGTTTCGGGGTTTCGTCGTTGTTTTAAGAACTGAAAGTATGCTATTATGCAAATTCTATTCATGATAATTCAGTAATAATATTATAGTAAATAAGTAATAAATAACGACGTGTTATAGTAGCCATTTCATGACAGGTCTGTATATTTATAGTAGGGTATGGCTCATGGCTTTTGAGACATAGCATAAAACTTTTTTGAAAACTGCCTGAGTATAGTAGTTGTGATAGTTTCATACCTAAATCCTATATATCTACAACTGACAGCTTATGTTTACCGATAAAAAACTAAAAAGAGTGAAATTATTATTTTTAACAAAAAATTAAAACCGACTTCCAAGGTAAAAACAATAAGTATTGCATTAAGTATTGCAGTCGCTTGTGTAGAGATTCAAAAAGACACCACATACATTCTACAATTGACCAAAGTAACCCCTCCCAACTCTGGAAATTCCTTTCGACGCTTGGTATAGGAAAGTCTTCTGTTGGTTTAGATAGCACGGTAGATTTAAACGCTCTTAACAACCACTTCTCTAAACCACCAGTTAGCGTTGACCAAGATACCAAAACGCGTACAATTTCCCATATCTCCTCTTTTCCTATCCCCTCCTGTATTCCATTTTCGTTCCGGCCTGTCACTGAGGATGATGTTAAGAAACATATCACAGCTATAACATCCACTGCTGTAGGGAATGATGACCTTAGCCCCCGTATAATTTCCCTCTCAATTCCTGAACTCTTGCCAATTCTCACTCATATTTTTAATCACTCCTTGTCAACGAGTTCTTTCCCATCGGCATGGAAACGTGCCAATGTAATTCCTTTACCTAAAACCCCTAATCCCTCTTCCTTATCCCAATTTAGACCAATCTCTATTTTGCCCTACCTATCCAAAGTCCTTGAAAACATTGTCTATAAACAGCTTTCCCAATTCCTTACCTCTAATAATTTGCTCTCCTCCTTTCAATCCGGTTTCCGCCCTGGTCACAGTACTGTTACAGCACTGCTGAAAGTTACTGACGATTTACGTCTAGCTATGGAAGAAAAATGTATAACTATCCTGGTTCTACTGGTGACCTTGATGCGGGGGTTCCACAGGGTGGTGTTCTTTCTCCTCTCCTTTTTACGATTTTTATAAACACAGTCACCTTAATAATTTTATCATGTAACTTTCATCTCTACGCAGACGACTTGCAAATATACCGTCGTTCTCATGTTGATGATATTAGTGCAGCGGTCAGGGACATCAATACAGATCTACAGCGAATAGCAGACTGGGCAAAATCGTTTGGTCTCTTAGTCAATCCGCACAAATCTCAGGCAATTATTGTCGGCAGCAGGTACATGACACAAAGATTAAATGATGTGCCCAGAGTTATTTACAATGATACTCCGATTGCTTACACAAATTCTGCAAAAAACCTCGGAGTAATTATTGATAGCAATCTGTCCTGGCAGCCTCAAGTCAATGAGGTGAGTAGAAAGATATTTCATTCAATACACATGCTTAAGCGCCTTCAGAACTTTTTGCCCTTAAAAACTAAAATTTCCCTAGTCCAGTCACTCATTTTCCCTATCCTTGATTATGCTGACGCCTGCTACTTAGATGTTACTGAAGAGTTGCTGACAAAGTTAGAACGTTTGCAGAATCTCTGCATTCGTTTTGTCTTTGGTCTTAAAAAGTATGACCATGTCTCTGCTTTTCGGTCACAGCTAAGGTGGCTTCCGATTCGTCTTCGGCGAAATGTCCATATTCTCTCCCTCCTTTATAATATCCTTTATAACCCTTTGTCTCCCTCTTACCTCGTAGAGCGTTTTAACTTTTCACGATCCTTAGATGTCCCTTGTAGACCTAATGTTAGAACAAACCTTTCCCTCCCCTCCCATCGGACCAACTTCTTTTCCTACTCCTTTACTGTTCATGCCGTCAGATTGTGGAATTCCCTACCCCACACCATCCGTGATAGTGCTACTATTACTGTCTTTAAAAGACGCTTGAAGGAGTACTACCTTAATCATGAATCCAGCCATGATTATTAAATATACATATAGTATGTATTTATTTATAGTATTTATTATTTATAGTATAGTATGTATTATATTATTATTTATTATAGTATTTTATTATTATTATTTTAATTTAGTATTTTATTGTAAATATAATAATGTTGTATAACATAGTAAGTAGGTAATAATTTATAATATATTTCATTTCTGTGCACGCCCTATCTGATGTTTCGATCAAATTTCTCTTCTTAGGACTGCTGGAAGAAATCTCTTTAGAGATAAGCAGTACCTGTTGTGTCGTCTTTCTTTATAAGTATATCTTGTTAAATGTTTTTGTGTACAATAAATGGTTAAATAAGTATTAATATGAACTAAAAAGTATTAAATAATTCTTACTCTTTAATAGTGCCTCTTTCAGAATTCGTCTAAATCTCAACTACTTCTGTACATACTATCATTGAAGCTATCATTACTTTGAAGTCGGTACCAGTCCCAAAAGTTTCATATATTCTGACATTGACTGATTAACTCACGATTAAATTAGCTGGTACCGACTTCAAAATAATGAAGCTATAGTATATACAGAAGTAGTTGAGATTTAGACGAATTCTGAAAGAGGCACTATTAAAGAGTAAGAATTATTTAATACTTTTTAGTTCATATTAATACTTATTGTTTTTACCTTGGAAGTCGGTTTTAATTTTTTGTTAAAAATAATCAATTATTTCATTCGCAATTTTTTTATTACTTATTTACTTTAAACTTTTTGCCAGATCAATATTAAGTTGCTGGATGAGCGCCGTGTTTCGATAAACTTTTATTTTATACACATAACAATGGAAGCCAAAAAATATTGCCTCTCCATGTCATGTCAGTTCGAAACAATACACATTTTTCCAAAAAAATCATTTTATTGTTCAGTTCTGGGTATGAATGATATAACGAGCAATTTTTTTTAATTAAAAAGACGTAATAAATAACCGTAATAATTTTCAACCGACTTCCAAAAATATTCACAGCCGAACATATAACCTCCTCGTTTTTTGGAAGTCGGTTAAAAAGGAGGAGGTTTCCCAATTCGACCGTATAAATGTTCATTTTTTTTTTAAAGAATTATTTGCCAGTCCTGCACAAAAATCTTCGAAAATACAATTCGCATCGACAATATAAATACGGCTTTATTCCAGGAAGAAAGAATCATAAGTCGGGATGAGAATTTTTCGGAGAATTGTTTTCATTAAATATTTGAGGTTCTTTTCTAAGCCAGATAACCGGGCCAAAGTAATGAGGAGCTTGTCATATCAAAGTTAAGAAATTCCATCATCTATCTCTCAGTGTTACCATCCAATTTCTGTAATAAATAAAATACAATATAATATATTTTGTTGAGCTGTATAACAAAATGATACATGTAACGCCAACTGTTAATACATTAGTGTACGGTATGTCCATAGATGTAAACTAAGATTGTATAAATTGTCATAATTTTCTAGGCATCCATTAGACGGTAGGTTTTGCTGTCAGTTTTACCACAGTCATGACTGTGACTGATGGATAACTTATCGTGTAAGAGCGTGACTGACGGTTGCATGAAGCTGATTGATGAAAATCTGGATATTTTGATTTTTGCTTCATGCAACCATCAATCACGAATTTTGAGAGACTTTTGTCACATCTGACAAAATTGGAAAAAAATTAGAAACGTATACCTTTGAAAATTTTGGCTTTGACTGATATAAAATTGAAGAGATTTGAGTGACTGTCTAATACCATTCGTCAGTTTATCAGTCACCATCAGTCAAACATAATTCATGACTGACGGAATTGACTGACGCTTGCATGCCCGTGTAATGGTCGCCTAACAATTTAGGTTTAATTTACCCCGACTGCCAATGATTCCGGTTTGCAAAAGTGTTTATAATTTAAGCTGTCTAGTATTACCTCTTGACACTGAAATTGTTTAATCTATTTGCTAGCTATCTAGAATCTAGATGAATTAATGTTGTACATGACAATAATTTTAACCGACTTCCAAAAGGAGGAGGTTATAATATGTTCGGCTGTGGATATTTTTTTATCAAAAATTTTATATGGGACGATTAGAGCAACGTTTCGTTTAACGTAGATTTAAGTTTTTAATCGTCCTTGAGGTAGGTATTCATTGAAGAATTTTGCAAAACTACCCTCATCGTTCGTTTGGCACTCCCATTAATTAAAAATTCATTCTGCTATTAATTTACGTAAGGACTTTGTGGAGGGAAGACAGGTCGACGAAACGCATATTTTTAATTAGACCGTCAAAGAAATTATTCACTCGAATCGAGTTCTCACAAGGCGCAAAGGCGAATCAAAACGCTTGAAGAGGGCGCAGTTTTTATCCTCGCCAGACGCGCCGTTACTAGAGCCACTCAACGACATCAAAGGTTAGACCGTGTTGGTTCAGTCGTAAGATTGTTTGCTTCCCCGTTTTGCTTCGGAATTCTGCTAATTCCTGACGGCAGCACTGAGGCTGGTTTTGGTGTCAACTGTCACGCGTGACGCGGACCGTGTCGGTACAAATCACTCCGTATAGACTATAGACCGATCTTTAAAGAACGTTATAGGGCCGCGCTACACCGGAATGGCAGCGGCGAGGCGAGCACTTTCAGTGGCATGTGATTTTAAACTTTATCTTCATTAGTGTAATACATAGTATCGCTTGAGAAGTCTACGGCTGCCCGAGGCCGCTCGTGGCCGCTGGTAGCCGCCGGCGGCCGCGATTTGTCAAACGATACTATGTATTACAATAATGAAGATAAAGTTTAAAATCATATGACACTGAAAGTGCTCGCCTCGCCGCCGCCATTCCGGTGTGTCGCGGCCCTTACAGATCGTATTAATACAGATATCGGTCTATACGAAGCGATCCGTACCGACGGTCCGCGTGACACTAAAACCAGCCTCAGAGACATTAATTAATGATTACTCAACTTTAGTTTCAACTTGAGAGATTTTGAATTTACCTCTACACTTTTTCTGTCAAACTCTTCTAGAAACTAAAGTTGAGTAAACAATAATTAATGTCTCTGAGGCTGTTTTTAGTGTCACGCGGACCGTCGGTACGGATCGCTTCGTATAGCTGGTCTTTCCCAGAGTGGGCGATAACGCCCATTCATGGGCGCTGAAGTCTACAGGAGGGCGGTATGGGACCCAGAAAAAAATGGGGGCTTTGTGTAGAGGCTTGGAGGGTGATTTATTTCATCTAGATGCATTTTAAATTAAACCAAGGGAGGCGCTAAAACATAATCTTTTCTCAAAGTGGGAAGTAGACAAAGTAAGTTTGGGAACCCCTGGTATAGATGTATCTGTATTAATTATTATTATCAAGACATGGCTTAATGAAGTGGGTAACTAACAATTTGAAACAAGAATATGATATTTTGAAATCAAAAAAAATGTGGATTCTATGTATATTACATATATAATGTATATCCAGATAATGAAGTAGGTTTGTTCAAAGACTAAAAAAAAAGATGAGTACCTAAGGCTGCCTTCACACTAGCGTTTGTCCAGCGTAGGCGTTCGATGAACGTATGTGGAGCGCAGACGCCGCGATAACGCGACGCACGCGCCGCGTCGTCGTAACGTTTCCTCTGCAGAATTAATTAAACGCTGCGCTAGTGCGGTGCAGACGTTACACAATTTCTTCAGGAATAATCAGTACGCGGCGTTAGCGTAGCGCACTGATTGTTCCAGTAGAGAAGCGGTGACAACGCGACGCACGCCCCGCGTTCATCGAACGCCTACGCTGGTCAAACGCTACTGTGAAGGCAGCCTAAGTGTCCCTATGTTACCAACTTCATCCAGACATGTTTTCATATTTTATATTAAAGCTAATCTCTCTGCGAGTGTTAGTGGTAAAGTGCAAGATAAAATATAAATTATATAAAAGTAGTACTGCATATTACAGGTAGTCACCTTCGTTGGCTTATTCGTGCTTCTTTTCCACTGACTTTACTTGATTTTACTTTTTCGATGTCCTTTAAATGATTTTTCGAGAGTCCCAATCGAATGCGGCCACTTTTACAGTCATATTGATCTCACAGGTAGGTCTAGGTACAGTAATATTAATCTCACTTTGTAGGTAAATCTTTAAAAGTCGATTGTTCGAAAAATAATCAACGGAATCATGGCTAATGCGTACAAACGTTTTTCATCCTTATTGCAATGGTATAAGAAATTTATTCCTAAAAAATTTTTAGTCTGGGAGCTAGCTTATTGTCTTAAATATTTATTCGTGTTTACAGGTAACCTAATAAGATTGAAGTAACTGAAGGTCGGTTTCATTAAAATGTAGAGCCTTCTGGTATATTGGATATTGTCGATCGATTTAAACTGCTCGTTTTAAGCATTAAGAAAGCTATGAAACGGATAATTACAGTGTTTATTACCCCACGATTAAACATGGTCTTAACCAGACCCTTTCGAAAAAAAAAGTGTTTATTATATTATTTTTTCTTATTTAATCGTATTCAATGGGTGTAAAAAACCTTTCTCTTTTTTAAATCTGGAAAATCACGAGACCGGCTACGAGGAAAAAATGCAAGTAGTACATACATACGGATTATTTTATTCGACGCATAAAGAGTAGAGGTATAATTAATACAAGTTTCGTGATCTTAATCGTTATATCAATATAGTGAAATAAAAACAATAGGCTACTTGACATATATTTAATTTCATTGAAAAAATGCATATTTCTAGTAGAACTTGGCCTAGGAAACTGTATTTCACCCTTATCGTGAAATAAAAGCTTATGATTGATAAATAAAGTCGATTTGAAAATATGATTTTATGAAAATAGGAATTGTACTGACGAAAACGCTTTTGCGGTACTTCCGATCTGGATGTGACGTCATCCCATTTGTAATTTAATATCTTTTATTTATCGCGCTCGTTATATGTAAGTTTATTTGTACATAAATAATATGAATAAGCCTAGAAAGATTTATAAAATGTATTTTCTTGAATAATTCAAATAAAACATCAGTTTTATATATTATCTCCATTCATTGTAGTTAGGAAATGAAATGGCCAAAACTTTTCTACAAAAGTGTTCAACATTAGAAATGATTTCTAAATTATTTTTTAATTTTTTAAGCACTGTTAGACTCGTACATTTAGCACATAAAACTTTTTTTCAATAAAGAAAGTATAAAATACAAAAAACATGACGTCACACTATGGCGGTACAATGGCGGACAGTGTTTTCGGCGCCATATAAAAGGCATATTTTTCGATCAACATTTTTATGGGTTTCTACTGTTTAAAATATTAAAATATTAGTTTTTTTAGTAAAAATGAATGATTAGAAACCGATTAGAATGAAGAAAAAAAATAGGTCAAGTAGCGTATTATTTAATGTCCCAGAAATTTGTTTCATTTCGGTGATTGAAAAAAAAAAACATGAACGGTCAAGAAGGAGAGCTTTTGAATGTAGATCGCTTCTATATCAAGTGCTATAGCTCACAAGCATTCGGAGCAAAAGATGGTTTGCTGAGTCGCTGCGTTTTCTCGCTAAAATGTAAGGACCATGAGAGAGGACATGGGCTATTTTCGTGCTGATAAAATATGTCTGATTCCCGCGAAAATCTAGTTCATTCGGACTATATCCAAACCATTACGACATACAAACTACAAACGGGAAAAGTATCATGCCGTACTCGGTACATATTTCACGCAACCTTTTTATTATCTCTTATTAGAAACGAAATTAAATCCACCTCGTATTCACAAGGAGCATGGTAGCCAAAGACTTGAAAAGCGAACCTTTACTTCAATTTCGCTCCCATAAGGATATTCAAGTACAATTGAAAATCGAAACGGGTTCATGAAATCGAAGACGTACCGACTTTACATCATCCCTTGGGTATAGTCGAGAAAGAAATTTTAAAGATATTTTAAAAGATTTCCTGGACATTTTTCAATATTTTATTACGGAAATTCAAATGACCTATGGACCAAGATGTCGCTGTTTCAACGAATTGTAAAAATCCAGTCAATAGCCCCACATCCCCTCTTTTTTTAGGCTGACCGCATAAACACGTTTTCCGTATTTGATTTCCTATATTATGGAAATTGGATTTGGAATTCCGTGAGACTAGCGCAAACGTACGTTGCACTAGAAACGTACATGCAAGACCCGTTCCGTTCGGAAAAAAAATGAACGTGTGCGTCAGTTGATGTTTCTTCTACCAATTCCATGCTCTCGATTTTCCGAATACGGAAAAAAATCGGAAATCGTATGCGGAAAACGTGTATATGCGGCCAGCCTAAACTATTGAACTGCTTCACGATAGTAACTTTTAATTACAGTATTAAGGCTGTAGAATCTATTAAATACACGTTGTTTTGGAGTGCTGTATTTGCCCCGCTTGTTACTCCAGATTTAGCTACGAAAAAATTGTGTTGAATACATATTTCAAACGCCACATAAGAATATTTAAATTTATTTTAGCACTGAATAAATTCGGGTTCGAATGAATTTGCGCTAAAAATTCCCGTCTGCAATTCTTGCAGTGTAAAGTGGAGCTATTTCGTTGCTCGTCACGTAGCAGGAGAAACCCGCGGGAGAGCCAGATTTGACCGGGGACATTCCATTTGCCCCGTAATTCGGCAAGTACATACCGTCCATAGTCATTTTACCCCTACAGCACCTTTATGCCGATGACATAAAGATTCTCGTGGTCTCAATAGGAACTACAAAAAGAACCTGTTATAAAATTCCATTTACACTAAATTTAAAATTAATCATGTCATTTCCTTCTTCTTCCAGCTTCCTTTTCTAATTTCAAATGATAACAAAACTAGTTGATAATACTTTGGGGTGTGTATGACGTGTTCTTTATAAAGAGTTCAATGTGAAAGTAGCAGCGCTGAAAGAGCAAAGTAATTTTTTGTGATTTGTATGGGCAAGCGCCCCAGCGACATAGGTTTGCTCATACAAGTCACACAAAAAATTGCAGTTTTATTATACCTAGTAGACAGTAACACTCGTTATTGGACTATCACAATTCACACATTTACTTTGTCTATCATATTTTAGGCAGATTTTAGTCTCACTGTGACTGCTTTCTGACCGTCGGCGCCCACGCCAAAATGTATTTAATAGTAGGGAAGGGGAAGGTGCTAATTGTGTAGTCACTCGAGCGTCATGGAGACCTAGTAGGTTTTTTACATTACCTAAGTAAAACTGATAAAAAAATAATAAGAGCGTTTTTTATTTTAGCGGTGGGTTCAGAAACTGCAGCCATTTTAAAGTTTTGAAAAAGAAAATATATTCAGAAAATTGCTTATTTAGGTAACTTATATATATATTTTAGACAACAAGGACTAAATCATTTAAGTCAGTGCAAAATAAAATATCTGCAAAGCTTAGTTAGGAAAATATGAAGCTTTATTTTTTTATATTTTAAAATGTTCCTACAGGCTTACCCGACCTTTGAATCGTCAGTGCTTTATATGGAAGCTTCTTTGGGTTATACTTAACATCTCCTATCTTAATCTGACAGATCCGATGACATTTCAATAGTTTTTTTTTTAACCCACCCCGTGACAAATCTGATTTCTATACCATGTTAACTAGACACACGTCGGAAGCCTATACAAGCTTAGCCGATTCGTTGCCACCTTCATTTCAACAAATTCTTACGACAGGCCAAGTACTTTGTTCGATGACGCACCATAAGCGTCATCGGCCCTGCTAAACGATGACGCCCCACGTGCGGCATTGGCCACTGGTTGTGTTTTATGCACATTTTATTGTAAATAGGCGTAAATCAGAGAGGGAAAAGATAAATTTTGTGTGCAGTGTTCGTATTAGTTATAATTCAAAGCTGATATGGCGTATAAAAGTAGTAATTCATACTGTTAACAAAATGTGTGAGTAGTCGTCAACCTTTGGAACAAATTTTGCTCACAAGCAGTAGGTATTAATAATTTTAATTAGTGCTAGTTACTAAAAGCCGAGCTTTGTGAGGGCTCGCGTCGTCACACCTTGACTGACTGATGATAACACATATAACACGGACTCGCGCGCGAAGGGTTCCGTACCATTATAGAGCAAAATTATGCCGAAAATTATGTTTTTGTATGAGAGCCCCCCTTAATTTTTTATTTTATTTTAATACTGGATGATGCCCGTAACTTCGTTGCGCCAAAATTCGTTTATCGCGCGGGAACCGTACATTTTTCCAGGATAAAAACTATCTTATGTCCTTTCTCGGGACTCAAAGAATCTTCATGCCAAATTTCAGCAAAATCGGTACAGCGGTTCGAGCGTGAAGAGGTAACAGACAGAGAGACAGACAGACAGACACACTTTCGCATTTATAATATTAGTAGGGAAGTGTGGATTATTATTAAATATTAAAGAACACATGTAACTAAAGACTTTGAGAAATATTCAAATACCTACCTGTTGTCATTATTGATGTAAAGCAAAAAAGGCCAAAAAAATCACGTTTGTTTAATGGAACTTAATTATTAATTATTAATTTTATTTTGTTTTTAGTATTTGTTGTTATAGCGGCAACAGATATTCATAATCTGTGAAAATTTCAATTTTATTACCGTTCTTGAGTTGCGGCCTGGAGACAGACAGACGGACAGACAACGAAGTCTTAGGCTGGCCTCACACAGCCAGAATGTCTTTCTAAATTCATATTCATGACAGGGAAAAAAACACATAGCGTGGTTGGAAATTTTTAAAATTTTAATTCCAAATTCGGAAACATTAAGTGAAGACAAAAGAAAAAGAACAATATTATTTATTAGTATTAATTCTTCTTCCATAAAGACGTTTAAATATGTGCCGGGAATCATGAGACTACTGATCAATCTTATTTTTAAGATATGTGTGAGGCAAGGTGCCGAAATTTAGATTATGAATTTCCGATTATGAATTATTCAGAGAGACGTTCCAGCTGTGTGAGGCCAGCCTTAGTAATAGAGTCCCGTTTTTACCTTTTGGGTACGGAAGTTAGAACCCTAATTACATGTTAAAGCACAAATCAATAGGCATGATAGTTTTTCCGTAAATGTAAAGGTTGCGGGATTTATTATGACTAGCAACTTCATCTATTTTAGTTGAAGAATAAATAACTTAGAGTATTTGGGTAGCTATGACAATATAAATTTGTATTAAAATTTAAGAGCTCTCAGAAAATTGTTTATTTAAACAAATGAAATACGTTTGTTTTGGATAATCAGCAGGAATATAATGACTTTCCTGAATATAGCCAGCCACGATTTACAAACATACTTATATGAAAATTGCCCGGAAAACGTCCAATAAGGAGAATGAAAGTTTTCCAGAATATAGTCAAGTCAATATTGCAAAACTTTACATTGAAAAGGACATTAAGTAATTGAAAGTTCTCCTGATGAAGATGAGTGTTAATAAGAAAAAAAAGTTTCATAAATACGCTAAACGCAGAAAAGTAAAGATTCTTCGAGTGAACCAATGATTGACGATCTCTGACTAGTAGCCTTTAATTCTAAAATAAACGGCCATGCATAAAATTGAGTTCAACATGTATATTTAGACAGGGGAATTGTAATTACAATATAATAAATTAGTTTTAACGTGTTTTTAACAATTCTTATATGCCGCGACTGGCGCGTCATCGGCCTCACTAAAACTTTTTGAATGACGCGCTGGACGCGGCATTGGCCACGAATCGGTTAATCTGACACGCTCGAGCTTATCCCGAAATCCTCTCTTCCCCTCCCCAACTATAAGTTATTATCATCGCAGACTGCTAGGTGTCAAAAACGCCTTAATTTCATAGGATATCGCTATAATTTCATTTAAATCAGGCAAATAATAAATTTAAAACAAGCCTTTACGTCGTATGGCAAAAGATTTGAAATCAGTTTATATACTGTATTATCTATGTCTGACACCATTTAAACGTTTTTGTAATCCTAGTAGTCAAAGGCTTCAGTGAATGATTCATCTTGAAGGGAAAGTTAAAAACTGTGTCATCTTATCACAAACATTAGAGAGATGAGGATCTAAAGTAGGCTCAGAGCACACATTTCACAGTAACATAAATGCGAACTCAAAAGAACTTGTCTTACGAATGCCCTGCAGATGTGTTCCGTGTTGAGCGTGAGGAAAATAACATTCATCACTATTGACAACCTCTGGCTTAATATGCATCCATACTTATTTATTATAAATTGCGAACATGTGTCTGTGTGCACGCTTAATTGCTTAAGGGGGCGACTAACTCTAAATTATTATCGATTTTATAATTCATTTTTATACTTGAAAATAAGCCCCGAATTGTTTCATTTTCCAAATATAGATATTACATTATATTTCCAAGAATTTGATCTGAACGAAACCACGATATCTTAAAATTTTCTCGATAGAAAAAAATCACAAAGATGCATCTAATTTTCACAAATTTTTCATATATTGCCATAGCCGTGCATTTAACTAAGTTATAATTTTAACACATCGTGTAAAATTCTATCATTGAGACACTGACCTGGCGGATTTTTAAAATGTTGTATATTTAACGAGTTATTAGGAAAAAACTATTTTGGCGATGAATCCGCGTCGTCCTTTGTCACCTAGCATAATATGAAAAACGGGCGTGAGTCGTGACTGTGAAGAGAAAAGGTCGATGTTCGATTATTGGGTTAGTTGCCCTCTTAAGGTGTTTTGATGTTTGCGTGGGTTTTGCATTCCGACGTAACAAAAGATGCAAGCAACATTTAGATACTATAAATCACGATTTTTTTTATTATTAGCTTCACATGACCCTACTAAGCAAAGCCTTTAACAACGTCTTTCAGTCCGCCTAAGAAGAAGTATTTAAGACCACGTGAACATTCAAGTACCTATTCTATCCTAATCTCTGCCTTGCCGAGTTATCAGCTTGATGTGCCATATTTTCGTAGTCGATATTATGCACAATATATTCTATTACTTGCTCAACGTCGGTTTGAAGCTAAAGTTTGAAAGTAGATACTTACAACGAGAGAGAAAACATAGTAATGATGGATTCATAATATTATCATTGCTGGAACATTGTTTTAAAGCTTATTATTTACATGGAAAGCCAAAAAAGTATGCACATGAGTAATTTTTTATCAATAAAGCAATGTGTAATTGCGCAATCAGCAATGTAGGGCATACTCTAGTGCCCACTTCGTTAGGCCCACGCTAGAGTCCATTATAAACTCACCAAACCTGTTCAATCATTCCATGTAATGAGAGGCCATTTTATACTGGCGAGTACATAAGGGTACAAAAGAAATGGAGCATTCAGACGCTTAGGCACAACGCCAAATTAAAACTGAATTCAAGTAGCGTTAGATTTGTAAATGTTTGTTCAGCGTTTTCTAACCTATTTGTCGCTTGTTATCCAATTCTAAATTCCTCGCTACTTGGCAAGTAGAATGGCATCAATACATACAGTGAACATCTTAAACGTTTTATATGTAGGTTTGGAATCATTGTTACCTATGGTTTGATTCTGTATTGACCCCTACCCTTTTCCCTTCTCTACCCTCCCGTATTTCCTTCCCTACCCTCCCCTATTCCCTTCCCTGCCCGGGGAGGGCATTACCATATTCCCTCTTAAAAGGCCGGCAACGCACCTGCAGCTTTTCTGATGCTGCGAGTGTCCATGGGCGACGGAAGTTGCTTTCCATTAGGTGACCCGTTTGCTCGTTTGCCGTTTTGTATCATAAAAAAAAGTACTGACATGAGCGTGACATAATATTATAATAGGGAATATTACGCAAATGTCGGAGCAGAGGGCACTTCTAGCACGTACAGTAAATAATTCAACCAAATCTGACATGTTGCACACGCCATATTAGTTTTTTTTCCATAATCATAATTTTAAGTTTTCAAGTTTAAAAACTCCCAACTATACGAACTAAACTAACATTTAAAAAATGGGCTATTACCCGTGGCATCTTAAGTAATTTATTGACACCTCATTTGTTAAAATTGTAAGTATAGACTGCCAAAATCATAAACCCTTTTGGCTTATATAAACAAATAAATAAACCGCTAGAGTTACACAATTATTATGGTAAGCCACAAAAGCACTACACAATATGCACGTGTTATTCACGTGATCGTTTGAATCATAGTAAATAGTATCAGGACATGCTCTCGAACTCGTGCATCATATTGAGTTGACACAAGAGCCTCGACAATTGAACCAACGCATTGAATGGAAATCATTACGTGAACTCTACAAACATCATTCGACGTTTCCACACCGAATTCAACCCTTAGGCATTCCATTTTGTTTACAGAATGGGTAATATAGGAACAGGTCACACCAAACAATCGTGATGTGATGATGCATCATGCTATTTGACATTTCAATTCTGTATTGCTTTTCAATTATTACCATAAAATCTACTTACGAATGGACTCAGTTCACTTCTAATCTACCAGTTTAGTTTGATCATACACTAATATGTTATTGAACAGCTTGAGAACAGCTCGGTGTCAATGGATTCGCTCTCGAGCACGCGTGAGGGCTCTCAAGGCGAAGCACGATCACTCGTCTCGCGATAACAAGCCCCAATCAGCGCTTGAGGGTTCATGAAGTACTACATCAAAGGGACCCATATTTATTAGCTGAGAAAAAGGGAGTTTGCGGCTTCTAATCTAAGTCTCGCCCGGTTAGGGTTGCCAGGCATCCGGATAAAGCCGGACACAGCCAGGCTTTTTGATTGCGAGTTCGGCCAAAGTTAAAGGGAGTCTGGCTTTTGTATTTGTATAGCTATAAATCTATAATTTTATGGAAATCCTACAAATAGACGGTTTTACACCTAATGAGATGTGAAATTTTATCTATAAGAATTTAAATGTTAAATTGTTATAAGTTATATCAAAACAAAAAAGTACACGAGCTGCCAAACGTTTTGCTATACTAAAGTCTATCGAGGCTATCGAGTACTTAGAATCTAAACGTATTGCTATAAGTTTAGATTCTAAGGGCCTGTTTCACCACTTTCTGAGAAAGTGCCGCATAGGCTATCCACCACTTAACTTGACGGATAAAGTATGGAGAATTTGTCAAAAAAGTTGTGAATGTGAAGCACTTAGCAGGAAGTGGTGAAACAGGCCCTGAGTGCTCGATAGCCGGAAGTTTTTTTTGTACAAATGTCCGGCAAAGCTGACTAAACTTTGTCCCGCTTTTAAGTTTAGTGACCTGGTTACCCTACGCCCGGTAATCCCTTTGTAGGACGCCGGGACAATTTTCATTAAATTGTAATGAAACAGAGGTATTATCTTACAGGTTTTGAATAGAGTGAGAAAGTGAACATTTTGTGACCGCAACGAGGTATTGATTATGGGTTCAGCTGTATATACTTATAGAGACAATTTTTTTAGGGTTCCATACCCAAAGGATAAAACGGGACCCTATTTTTTGTCTGACAAGTAAGATGATCCATGCGTCGGAGTCGGAGAAAAAGTCGGTCCTGCGCCTGATCTCTCACCAGTCGTGTCAGTCGTCCGTCTCACTGGGTTATGAGAGTAAAAGGTATAGAGAGTGCTCTTGTGTACTGCGCACACACTTGGGCACTATAAATTTTTTCGCGGTGGCCGGTTTCAATGAAGCCGGCCACCGTCACAGAAACCGGTGTGGGATTTATTATTATATATTGCAATGGGTAGGGGTAAATACTAAATAATCATAATATGGTAGTAACTCAGGTCAGATAGTAGGTAATAAGAATGATGTAGATTGTAGGCAAAGAGATCAGAAACAGATCATTTTCCCAACATAGTCGATTACATAAAACAGTCAAGCTGGCCCATCGCTTGTCAAGAAGCGAAAAATATTATGTAAATAAAATAGTAACTTTATTTTAAAAAGGTATGACGGACTTCAAAGTTGTACGTTATAGAGAATAAAATTTCAAAATATCAAATAATCGGCCAAGTGCGAGTCGGACTCGCGCACTAAGAGTTCCGTACCATTATAGAGCAAAATTAGCCCAAAAATTGTGTTTTTTGTATGGTAGCCCCTCTTTATTTTTTATTTTATTTTAATATTATTATTAAATATTAAAGTGCACATAAACTAAGGACCTTGAGTAAAATTCAAGTACCTACCTGTTGCCATTATTGATATAGAGCCAAAAAGCCCAAAAAAATCACGTTTGTTGTATGGGGGCTCCCATAAATATTAATTTTATTTTGTTTTTAGTAAGTATTTGTTGTTATAGCGGCAACAGATATACACAATCTGTGAAAATTTCAACTTTCTAGCTATTACCGTTCTTGAGTTACAGCCTGGGGACAGACAGACGGACAGACATCGAAGTCTCAGTAATAGGGTCCCGTTTTTACCCTTTGGGCACGGAACCCTAAAGACGATTTTGATGAAACTTGCAGTATTCCCGAAGTAGAACAAAAAAATAAATTGCTCAAAACGGATTACTAGTATACGAATACAAACATAAAAACCGGCCACGCGCAATGTAGGGTTCCGTAGTACCACTAGTTTTTGAAAATTTTTCTATGGTCAAATACATGTACATTTATAACGTGTTTTACACTACTAACAACATCATCTCAATTACTTTCAAAGCAATTTGAACGAAAAGTTCCTTTATACTTCGCCGAATACATTTTCTTTAGTTGATCGACTATTACTCAATAACTTATGAAGTCTTCTTAGCCGTGATAGTTTTCCTTTTAAATTCAGCATATTTCCTTCTCCCGTGAATTTTTTCACATTTCCCGAACCAACCGTTTAGCTGGTAGAAGGGGGGGACACTGGACTCTAACTATTTTTTCCACTTTAAAACTTAATATTTCACAAATGGATCCCTAAATCGAAAAAAGATCTATGAATACTCATAATATTTTCAAAAAAACCTATCCAACGACAACCCACACGATAGGATGAGCGCGAAAAAAAAATTCAGCCCCACTTGATGTGTAGGGGAGGAAAATAATTTTTTTATATTTTATGTACTTATCATTTTGTCGGCATCAATAATATGTGTATTCATGCCAAATAACAGCTTTATAGATCCTTTAATCTCTGAGCAAAACTGTGGACAGACAGACAGACAGACGGACAGACCGAAACTATAAGGGTTCCTTGTTGACTACGGAACCCTAAAAACATACATTACATACATACATACACTTTTGAAATTTGGCACGTTTGTTCAGACGCTGAACATACAAAATATTACATTCGTATACGGGTCGAATTGATAACCTCCTTAATTACTTTTTAAGTCGTTTAAAAATACTTTTATAGTCAGTGACAATATGCAATTTTTCTTTATGCTAATATATTATAACAGAAAAGCCATACATGTAAGAAGTTTGTTTACTGAATCGTAACTTAATGAAACACAGTTGGGTGGTTGGGAGCTTTATAATTTATCGTGAAAACGATTTCAGAATTATTGAAACGGAAAATGTATACTTTGAAATAGTTTCAACCCTTTGCGGGATGAAAGTTGAACAAATCAAAGCGCAGGAAATTGAGCGTGGCGAGCCGGCTAATGTTTATTAACGAGAACTTACACCACAGTATAAATAGATACAGTAGAATAAGATTGGCACGTATAATGTAAACTGAAAAAAGAGCGTCAACCTTTACATCCATATTAGTATTATAAATGCGAATGTGTGTCTGCCTGTCTGTCTGTTACCAACCCAAGCCGCTGAACCGATTTTACTGAAATTTGGTATGGAGATTAAGAATTTTTTTATTTAAGGAGTTTGAAATTAAGGAGTCCCGGGTAAGAATTTTGACGCAACGATGTTGCAGGCGTCATCTAGTGTTGTGATAAATCGGAAAATCTGAAATTGGGACATAAGAACGATTTTTCAATAATATCGTAATTTATACGTCTCACACGTCTTAAACATGTCCTATACATCTCGCATCGTGTTTATCGGAACGACACGGAATATCGTACTGTTTAAACCCTGTCCTTGTAATAAAAAATGCTTAACAGTTAACACACTGATCCTTTCTAATATTATAAATACGAAAGTGTGTCTGTCTGTCTGTCTGTCACCTCTTCATGCCCAAACCGCTGAATCGATATGGTTGAAATTTGGTATGCAGATACTTTTAGTCCCGAGAAAAGACACTTTTTATCCTGTAAAAATGTACGGTTCCCGAGAAAATATACTTTACATATGTTTTCCCACAGATGAGTGACGAAGAGACTGAGAGCCTATTTACGTGGTTCAGTATAAAGTCGGTCTACTGTGTCTATTTACATTGTGCTTCCACCGTGCCATCGTTCGGTTCCGGATTGTCGACTACTCGACAAGTGCCCTCGACAGTCGACACAAACGAGTTTGTGACTGAAGTTGAAGTAAATCATGCGCATTAGCTCAGCATGCACATGCAATCTCTGTACTTGTACCCCTTCTAAAGATCTACAAATAATCCATACTAATATTATAAATGCGAAAGTCTGAGTGCATGTCTGTCTGTTTCCTTCTTTATATGGAATATGGATATTAGGATATAGGATACTTTTTATCGCGGAGAAATGTACGGTTATTTTAATTATTATAATTACGTTTATTTCGGTCGGATGACATCTGACAGCAAGCACGTAGTTCCACGAATTATTAAATTTTAAATATTTAAAAGACTCATAAAATCAGTTTTAATTACTTAACACATTCATAGTATATATTCATAGTATAATATAGTGAAAATAAGTTGAAAAAAAGTTAAATCTTGTGAGCAAAATTGGGAAAAAGTGGTTTGACGGACGCGATACAATCAGCTGTTCCACAACTACCTACGGTAACAAAGTACAACATAAGTTACGGTGCGAATAAACACAATTAACTTGTTTTTAAGCATAAAAATATAAAAAACTTACCTCAGCATGCCCAATTTTAAGTGTTCACATTGTGGAAGATTCCTGAGTGTAGCTGATGGGATCAAATGCAATAGGTGCACGGGAATGTACCACCCTCTATGCGCTAAAGGAATGGCATTTGACCCAAAAACCGCTTCAAAATGGTATTGCCGTTCATGCAGAGCTTCTCCCACACCTGCCTCTGAGGGCTTAACTTCACCACTAGACACTTTCGTCGACGCGAGTTTTTCGCCTAACCCCTTGGTGGACGAAATGAGACTCCTGAGGGAAGTTATTATGTCTGTACGACACGAAATGCAAACCTTCGGTCAGGAAATCTCTAAACTCCACACGACTATGGCAGAGTTCAATAATCGTCTGGAAGGGCTCGATAAACGAATGACTGCAGCAGAGCAGCGTATCGATGCGCACGCGCGCACCCCCGGCCAGGACCCAGCGGTCACTAACGCGATAGATAAATTAGAATATCGATTAAATCAACGGGAACAGGATTATCTACGTAATGACATACAAGTCACAGGCGTACACGAATGCAGCGGTGAAAATGTACAGCATCTGGTAAATCTAGTCGCGAATAAAGTTGGTGTTGAGCTTGATGAGCGAGATATTGTTAGTGCTGAGCGGAGGGGTCCGAGGCGATCAGGAGCCGAAGGGGACCAGCGCCAGAACCCGCGGCCTATTATTGTTCGCTTTTCCCGTAGGATCGTGCATGATAATATAATTTTTTAAATTTTAAAATTTTTTTAAATTAATAGAACAGGACATTTGTATCTGAGTATGTGTGAAGCACTCAAAGCGTCAAGATCACTCTGATCAAATTAAAATGGACATATTCATTTCAGCATTCCTGTGAGTGTGGGAAATGTAGTAGGTGAAATTAACATTGCAAATATGTTTAAAGATATGTTTACGATTACACCTCTAGCATGTAAAACAGATTCTTTGTCTAAGCCTGTATCGCAGCCAGGTAAAACTTACTATCGATTCACTGCGACTGATGTCAGAGATGTTATAAAAAAGATGAGAAGTGGAAAGTCACCTGGCTACGATGGGCTGACAATTGAGCATCTGCGTTATGCTAGTGTGCACTTGTCCAGAGTTTTGAGCATGTTTTTTAATTTTTGTATCGGTCATTTATATCTACCGAGTGACATGACAAGAACAGTAGTCATACCTATAATTAAGAATAAAAACGGGAACCCTTCTGACAAGAACAACTATAGGCCAATATCACTAGCCAATGGCAAGAGTCCTGGATGGTCTTTTAAACACGTGTCTGGAGAAATATCTTCACATTAATGACTCGCAATTTGGTTTCAGACCCAATTTGTCAACTGAATCGGCTGTTCTGTGCCTTAAGCAAACAGTACCTAGCAAAAGCAAACAGTAACAGACTCCTGTATACGCGTGTTTTCTAGACCATTCGACCTAGTTGCCTACGATGTTCTGTGGCATAAGCTCATAACGGAGACTGATTTACCGACTGAGCTTATCTCTCTTATGAAGTACTGGTACGATACTCAGGTCAACACAGTCAGATGGGTCAACGCTCACAGTCATGGCTATTACTTGAAGTGTGGGGTGGACAGGGCGGGGTCACCTCTCTAAGTCTCTTCAATTTATTTGTCAACCAGCTGATCAGGGAGCTAAACGGAGCCATGGTCGGATGCTCAATTGACGGAAGAATAATTAATAATATTAGTTATGCTGACGACATGGTTCTG
The DNA here is from genome assembly GCA_905333045.1 of Lysandra bellargus. Taxonomy (NCBI): domain Eukaryota; kingdom Metazoa; phylum Arthropoda; class Insecta; order Lepidoptera; family Lycaenidae; genus Lysandra; species Lysandra bellargus. Next base: position 4,045,846 of record HG995332.1, read on the forward strand.
TTGAGCCCATCGGTAGCTGCGCTAAGAAAACTGATCGGAATTTGTGAAAGATACGCGCTGACCTATGGGCTGAAATACAATGCCACTAAAAGTGTTGTCATGCTGTGCAAAGCCGGTACTAAAACCCCTGCAAACATTCCGTCCATCAGTCTGTGTGGGGCAACACTTACTAGAGTGTATAAGTTTAAATACCTCGGTCACATACTGACAGACGAATTGCGGGATGATGATGACTTGGAGAGGGAAAGGAGGGCGTTGGCAGTCCGCTGCAATATGCTGGCCCGTAGATTTGCACGCCGTACAAAGGACGTAAAATTGCTCCTGTTTAAGAGCTTCTGTCAATCATTTTACACGTGCAGTCTATGGATCAGTTTTACGCGGCGAGCTTACAACACTCTCCGAATCCAGTACAATGACGCGCTGAGGATACTGATGGGAAAGCCGAGGTACTGTAGTGCATCCACGATGTTTGCACTGGCAGGAATTGATGATTTCTTTGCTATAATTCGTAAGAGAACTGCATCTACAATGGAAAGGCTTCGAAATAGTACCAACAGTATCCTCAGAACGTTAGCTGGAAAAATTGATAACCCGTTTCAGAAATACTGTACAAGTGTACACCTTAGTAGTAATAAGAAGTAGGTTAATTAAAGTATGTTTTACTAACTAATACTAACTCTTTATTATTACTTAATACTTTGTTATTTGTGTACTTACTAACAAAGCTACTAACACATATTATTTTGTTTGTTTTTATTATTATTTTTTTATTTTTTTTATTTTATGTCCTGTAAGTAGTGTAATATTGTAATCTGTAACTGTTAGGCTACAATATGGGCTATTTTGGCCTGAAATAAAGATATTATTATTATTAAAGCGGCTCGAGTTCGTCGTGGCGTCGACACCACTGGTATCACTGAAGGCCGAGCGACTCGTATCTACATCAATGAGTATCTTACCAAGTTCAATCGCGCGCTGTTTTAAAAAGCCCGCGAGGAAGGTCGCCGCAATAACTGGCGATATGTATGGACTCGCGGTGGACATATTTTCGCTCGTCGTGATCCCGACTCCCCTGTACAGCGTATCACTCGCATTTTTTGTGCTGCTTAAATTGGTTCATTATAATTATTCCTTTTAACTTTAAAAGTTACTTATTGTGCAGGAAACTGCGAGTCTATATTTAATCATATTGTTATAAAATCTGTGTGTTACTATTATGTTCTATTGTATTATTTCTGTTTGTTAGTTTTAATATTATTTTACATTATAATTGTTTTTTACCTTTGGAATTTTTCCACAATATCTTTGTTACATTTGAAACTCGGTTGAGGTGTAAAACAATACTGTTCTCGATAGGCTGTGCGATACCTAAATTATTATGTTTTGTGGAATTATACACTATTTTTCTATGTAAAACCAACTTACTGTGTACCGAAGATACATATTGTTTATATTGGCCTTATTTCACTAAGACATTACCTAAACTTATAGACGGTTATGTAATACCTAAGTCAATACCTACATTACAGTTTACAGAAAAGGACGCAAAGATAATTAATTTACACTTAATATTATATTTTTTATACAACTGTGTGTTCATTATGCCTAACAAATTATATTATATTGTCACTTTTTACAACCTTGTAAATTATACTAAACCATCTCATATTAGGAATATGATAATAATGTTATTATACATACTTACAGAAAACTATTTAAATTATTTAGTTATGATTATGATATATTTACATAATATTACATATTTTATATTGCTGTCGATTTACTATTTTGAAAAAATCATATTTTTTAATTTTTTACCTTTTGTACTGTTTACTAAACCATTTTATTCTGGGATTCATTCAATATTATTATCACAAAACATTACATGCACTATGCAATCTACATACGATATTAAACCTTTCTTTAATTACATACATTTAATCTACTAAGATGATCAATCTAAATAAATTAAAATTGGTTTCTTCAATCCCGGTTCATTAGGTTCTAAACGCGATGAGTTTTTGCTAGCTATGGATAAACATGACTGCGACATAGTTGGTATCAATGAAACTTGGTTGAGACAGGGTGAAGATAGTCGCGCTCCAAAAGTGCCCAATTACAGACTCGTCCACATTCCTAGACCTGACCATGTGCGGTCTCGTGGGGGCGGGGTTGGCTTCTACATCAAACGAGGCCTAAACGTTCATACACACACTCACCGTATGGCGTCTTCTTTCGTCGAGCAAATGTGGCTTACTTTCAAGGTTAATGGCAAAATTATTTATTTAGGTACGGCCTATCGGCCACCCTGGCAATCGGCAAATATATTCCTAGATGTATTATTAGATGTATTACTGATAATACAATCAATAGCTTACCCTACTATGACCACCTATATTTGACCGGTGATTTTAACATAAACTTTTTAAACACTAGCAGCAATCAGTACAAAATCCTAGTAGACTTCTTGTCCGTACATAACTTGCGTCAATTTACCTCCGAAGTGACTCACTTCAGTACCGATAATGAGACTCTTCTCGACCTTGTCTGTGCCAACGAAGGAATAGATCAAGTTTGCGTCGATTACATCCCTGACCTTAGCCACCATGCTTTCATATATTTTTATATAAATGTGCCTAAACTTAAACCTGTGGCTAAAACGATATCTTTTAGGTCCATTAAAGATATCGAGGTTACTGATTTCAAACATGCCATGAACATGATTGACTGGACCCACTTGACACAGGTTGCAGATATTGATGACTTAGTGCAAGACTTTAACTCTAATATACTCTGGGTCTTTGACCAGGTATCTCCTATTAAAACGATAGTTGTGAAAGAGAAACAATACCCTTGGGTTACGTATAATATAAAACTTTTGATGAAGCAAAAGGATGCAGCGCACAGAAAGGCATGAAAATCGAAAAATATATCACATCTTACTTTCTATAGGGAATTAAAGCATAAGGGTATCACGTGCTATTGAGAGGGTAGTTTATTTTAATACCCATATTAATAATAATCTCAAAAATTCTAAATTAATGTGGCAAAACCTTAAAAAGGAAATTATTACAAGCAAGGATAAATCGGATCCGGTACTTCCACCACACTAGTGTGATCCATTTTTAATTAATACTCACTTTCTAAATGTCCCTGGCCCTAACACTGTCGTACCACAATCAACTATATCCTTCTTTGAATCACATAGATTTTGTTCCTCTACCTTTAGTTTTTCAACTGTAACCGATGCAGATGTGTTAAGAGTTTTAAAGTCGCTGAATTCTAATGTGATAGGAATTGACGGTATTTCCCTGGATATGCTTCTTATGGCTTGTCGGGTACCTTCGTGTCTCAGTATGATTACGTTTATTGTTAATAAATCGCTTGAAACTGGTTCATTTCCCAGACTTTGGCAAAGGGCTATGGTTAAGCCCCTACCTAAAAAGAGTGATGTTGCTGATCTAAATGACTTGAGGCCTATCAGTATCCTACCATGCATGTCAAAGATTTTGGAGAGGGTTGTTTGCACGCAAGTAACTTCCTATTTGGAAAAAATAAAATATTACCTGCCGTCCAATCAGGTTTTCGCAGACGACACGGTACGGCCAGCGCTCTTATGGACGTTATTGGCAATATTCTTTGTGCTCAAGATACTGGTGAGGGGACCATAGTTGTATTTCTCGATTATTCACGTGCATTTGATTCGCTTAACATATCCTTGTTAGTTTCCAAACTGAGATACTATGGTTTTGATGACAATGCGATCGCCTGGTTCTCAAACTACTTGTACAATCGTTCTCAGATTGTAGAGGTAGTCAATACAACTGGCAACATATCACGATCCGATCCAAGTGATGTTGATAGAGGCGTGCCACAGGGTTCTGTCATTGGGCCACCTATGTTCAGCTTGTACGGTGCAGATATTACAAAGCATATAAAACACTGTAAATTTCACTTATATGCAGATGACATTCAATTGTATATTTCGTTTAAGCCCGGTCATCTACAGGAGGCATTAACCAACTTAAACGAAGACTTAGCAAAAATATTTAAGTGGTCCGAAGACAATGCCTTAGTTCTCAACCCAACTTAAACCAAGTACATGGTGGTAGGCACCTCACACCAGGTTAAAAAAATATATGACATAAGTGTCATGGGTCAAAAAATCGAAAGGGTAACTGAAGTAAAAAATTTATGGGTTTTAATGGACGAGAAATTGAGGTTTGAGAAACATGTAATTAACACAGTTAGGTATTGTTTTTACAGACTCAAACTACTATACAAAATTCGAAACTTTTTGACTAAAGAATTACGTGCAAATTTATGCGAGTCGCTAGTCCCATCAAAGTTAAATTACGCTGATTCCGTTATAGGACCCTGTTTGCTGTCTAGGTCAAAGAAACTCATACAGAGGGTGCAGAATGCATGCGCCAGGTTCTGTTGTTCAATCCCTCCATGCACTCACGTAACACCGTACATCAACGGCTTACGCTGGCTACGTATGGACAACTGCATTTTGCTACTCTTTTGTTTAATGTAGTCAAACTCAAAGTACCACCTTACCTTTACAGTAAACTGCAGTGGGCAAATGAGAAGCAGTCATGTATAAATACTAGGGGGTCGAGTTACTTGATGATTTCTCAACTACATCATACCGCAGCCTTTAGAGGAAGTTTTAGGTATGTCGCGAGTAAAGTTTGAAACAACTTGCCCCCACCACTTCGATCGTTGAAGAATAGTTTTAACTTTAAAAATAAATATAAATCACACTTACTTAAACAACAACTCTGTGACATCGTATCGTAATATTCATGAAAAAATATGTGCTAGTCCTTTTTTAACCGACTTCCAAAAAACGAGGAGGTTATATGTTCGGCTGTGGATATATTTTTTTTTTTATTATTTTTTTTATTTTTTTTTATTTTTGTATGTTCAACGATTACTCCGCCGTTTGTGAACCGATTTTCGAAATTTTTGTTTTGTTCTATTAGGTTTCACTCCAATTTGGTACCATGTTCACAAAAGTGGTGACCTGATGATGGGATCCATGAGTAATCGAGGGAACTCCTCGAAATTTATATGGAAACATATGGTGATTTTGGTTTTATGAGAAGCATCCTAAGCATATGCTACCAAAACGCAAGATTTTGCACCGAGGTATACCGTGGTTCCGAAGATACTAAGAGAACTCCGGATTCCTTATAGATACAAGTTTGGGGGTTTAGGCGCTGTTTTAAGAACTGAAAGCATATGCTACTATGCAAATTACATTCATCATCATCATCATCATTACCACATTAGGGTCACCGATGTCACCAAAATTGAACAAAACAAATTCATCCTTAAGTCCAGAGCATAAGGCACACATTTGACATTACTTCTGAGAAGTAAGCTGCTTCGATAATTAATATAAATAACATGCATGTCTCACAACAACACATGAAACAACCTAATATCAACCTTTTGCATTGCGCTTTGCGTTCATAGTACATTAACTGTCTGGCGTCTCGCTTGCTATAATCTGCTAGGGCTGTCAAGCGAGCGGCGCGGCGGCGCGGCGCGCGCGTTGCCAGGTACCAGACCGGGCGGCGTATTTACAAAGGCTTATACCGTTTGAGTCACGAGCCAGACTCTAATAGATGAGCTTTTGTTTATTTATCTAAGATAGTTTTATAATTATATTTTGTACTCTCAACAAGTGTGTAGTTATGTACATACCTGTTTCTTACCTATTAATTAAAGTTTGTTCGTTAATTAAGTAGTATTTTTTGTCACTTAAGAGCCCGTATTCTCTTTTCTACTGCTCTCTTCACACTCACGCCCGTCTTTCATATGCCAGGTGAAAAAGGACGATCGCCAAGTTAGCGGACAGATAGAGGTTTTCTGTTTTTAAACGGTTTTTTATATTAAAGTGGTAAAAAGTAATTCCAACACTTTATAGACGACTTTCTTAACAGTGCATTGTATTTTTTTCATACCGTTAAGACGTCAATACAATTCATAAAAAGGTGATATTTTAAACCTTTTACAGCAAAAATCACAAAACTGTCGCGGGTTTGAGTTGGATTATTTAAAGATACTTAAAAAAAATAAAAAATCTAGCTCCAACACTATATTATAATTGAAATGATCTTACATGTTGTGCATTAAAACTTATAGAAATACTGTATTTTAACTGTTAAATCACGTCTGTAAAATCAGCGAAATCGACAAATTTCGTATACGGACCCTTAAATACAGAATAGAAACGCGTAAGTAATTTCATTACTGTAACATTAAAATAATAAGTAATAACAATTTTCATATAACTATCCACCTACATATTTTTAAAGTTAACAATGACGATGTATTTACCATATCGGTATCAAATTGAATAGCATAATATGTTGCTGCAACGTTAGAAACAATTTAGCTAATCTCTTTCTAGGCGATTTCGGTCATTTTCTGTACTAAAACAGATAAGGGTTTTGTCAAGTTTTTGTCTAACAAAAGCTAAGCCAGTTCAGTTTGCGCTTTCACTCTAATGATATAGCCTTTGTAAATTCGCGACCGGGCGCGCACTAGCGGCCGAGCCGCAGCGGCGCGCGGCGACGACCATCGAGATAGATAATATATTAATATTATACCTTAGTATGCAACCGCCATAGACGGTAGACCTCGCGCACCTGGGATCCAATTCCCAGAACATGAGAAAAGTTCATCTTCAAATAAAATACCGAATAATGAGATTTTTACGAGCGTAACACAGTTTGTCTATTTTCAAAACTTCACACTCAAAATTTTTCGTGCAAAGATCGCTCGAGTCGAACGAGTGGGGCCGGTTATTAATAGATGTCCGAATTCGTATAACACCACAATGTGGCCGCTTGAGAGTTGAAGCGTTCGAGACCGGTCTCTGCACGATACTTATGATTTGTTGCTAATAGTTTGTATCCTTCGATCGTGGATTCTTGGAAATATATTGTTATTCTATTGTGTCTCGCTCACCGGTGAGCTTGTAATAAGATACGTAAAATAATATAATACAGGTGTATTATTCTACGTACCATCGAGGAAATTGATTCCTATGCAATAATTGATAGACCAACGTTATTTGGTCGAATATGTCAATTCAATGTTAATTGTGATCTGTCGGCTGGGTTTGACGTAACGCAACCAAACTGCTCCCCGATCTGCATAGGAATCAACTTCTTTGATAGTACACAGTACGCGATAGTTTACTACTTACTAGGTAACTAAAAACTAAAAAGAGTGAAATTATTATTTTTAACAAAAAATTAAAACCGACTTCCAAGGTAAAAACAATAACATCCTTATAATATGAACTAAAAAGTATTAAATAATTTTTCCTATCGAATAGTGCCTTTTTCCGAATTCGGCAAAAACTCAACTATTTCTGTACTCAATCCTTCATAATTTTGAAGTCGGTGCCAGTTACAAATGTTTCAAATATTTTGGCAGACTGAAGATTCAGCTATATCTGGTACCGACTTCAAAATGATGAAGGATTGAGTACAGAAATAGTTGAGTTTTTGCCGAATTCGGAAAAAGGCACTATTCGATAGGAAAAATTAGTTAATACTTTTTAGTTCATATTATAAGGATGTTATTGTTTTTACCTTGGAAGTCGGTTTTAATTTTTTGTTAAAAATAATAATCATACATAATAAACAAGTAACAAGTAGCGATGTATCTATCTGTAATCTGTATTTGTATTCTTTCATTAGTTTAAAGTTATTTAGTTTATTGTTATGTTATTAGTTTATTGTTTTTTTCAAACTATATTATGCCTACGTCTTTAATATATAATATCAATATTATTTTATAATTTTAAAATATAGCTTCCGTCTACTGTCCTCTGCCCGAAAATGTGGGGTCCACGGAAGATCAGGGACGACTGTCGGTCGTCTTAACCTGAGTGGTCTCCGTTTCTGCACATTTGGGTGTTGCACTGCCGTGCTGTGATTATGTATGAATTAGCTGTAGAATACGTAAAATAGGTTTTTTTTTTTTTTTGTTCTTGTTGATATCAGTTCTGTAAATTATGTCATATGTGTAACATTTAATGGTGGCAGAATAAACGTTTATTATTTATTTATTTATTTTATTATTGTTATGTAATGGCCTGTTTCACCACTTCCTGATAAGTGCCGGATAGGCAATCCACCACTTAACTTGACAGAGCATGGAGAATTTATCAAAAAAGTTGTGCATAGCCTATCCGGCACTTTATCAGGAAGTGGTGAAACAGGCGCTAAGGGTTTTACAAAAATTAGCATTACCGTAAAATCATATTTAAAACTGTCGGGCACGAAAAGTGCGCGAGTCAACCCTCCACTCCTAACGAGGCTCATCGCGTCGTTTGAGGGTTGGCTGATGAGAATTTATAGGCCCAACCCTCTCGAGAACAAATTACAGTCTGCCCTCGGCCCCGGCTCTCTTACTATTTATTAGCAGTTAATATACTTCCTAATATGTTAGTGTTGGGAAATAGTTGGGTTTATCGACAATAAAAACAAGTTGTATTTTAAAGAGCAAAAAGACTGGTTTTCACTACACCCAATCTACTTTACGAAATGTGTACTCTGGAACGAACTATCGCCAGCAGTATTTTCGGACCAATACGACCTGCAAACATTCTAGAAGAGAGCGTACAACACACCTACAGCTCTTCTGATGTTGCGAGTGTCCATGGTCGTGTACCAGTTTGCTTGTTTGCCCAAAAAATATAAAATAACACCTGGCGCAAGTTAAAATTAAAGATATCACACGACGATATTTTAGCTAATTAGTAATTAGTAAGATGCTTTGATTATATAAGTACAGAAACAATTAACAATCTAATCATTCTCTTTCAATATTTTACAATATTATGTCAAAAATATTTTTATTTACAAAAAGATTACTCTAAAATCTATTCAGTACACAGAGGACTCGTCGCTGGAAAATGTTTTTCAATTTCTGTTCTGGCAAATTGAAAATCAGACTGTATATTATGAATGTATGTATGTTGAAAATATCGAATGTTATTACCGGATGACAAACAATGTAGCGACTAAGGGTTAATTCAGACCGCAACGTGACGCGTAGATATATATCCCACCAAAAACATAGCTGTTAAAAAAAATCCACAGCCGAACATATAACCTCCTCGTTTTTTGGAAGTCCCAAATGAAGTTGGGGCCAAGTTCCTATTGGCTAATTATTCGCCTTAAAAAAGAGTTGAAATCCAATCCAATGCCAAGTTTAGATGCACTTCAAAATCGATCATAATCATCATCATCAACAGCCTGATCCTTAATACTTCTAAATTTGAACTTGGCAGGTTGATTTGATCACATAAATACCAAATATTAAATTTAATTATGCAATTAATCAAATGCTACGTATATCATGAAAACCTGCCAAGTTCCAATTTAGAAGTATTAAGGATCAGGCTGTTGATGATGATGATTATGATCGATTTTGAAGTGCATCTAAACTTGGCATTGGATTGGATTTCAACTCTTTTTTAAGGCGAATAATTAGCCAATAGTAACTTGGCCCCGTTTTTAACAGGCATGTTTTTGGTGGGATTTCAATACTTTTTTTCGAGAAATCGTACGGTCTATTTTTATAGTGCCACACCCGCTTTTTTTTTTTTTTTTTTTTTCGAAAGGGTCTAAGCTACTGGTCTGGTTAAGACCATGGTAGTTTAATCGTGGCTATAACTAGTCTGTTGCTAGTTGGTTTGGAGCCACACCCGCATGTATTGTTAATCTAAGTCATTCTGCGTTTCAAAGTAACTTTGCTAGCGCCATCTATTGAAAGTATTTTATAAACAATATTTTCGATAGATGGCGCTAGTGGTATTTGTTAACCTATCAATAGAAGCCAAATTTTTAAGGTAGCAGCATTTATTTATAAGCTATAGTGTGCATTATACATGACAGTATTTTTAAACCTTTCTCTCCTCCTCCTACACGTATTCACTGTTACATAAAAAAAAAAAAAAATCCTAAAAATCGTAGATGAGTCGACTCACGCTTGACCGATTTCTTAAATTTCTCAATTTTTTGTTAATCTACATATAAAACCCAACCTGTGTGCCAAATTTCATAGCGCTAGGACAATTGGAATTGGCCTAGAGGTTTTGATTACCGGTCAGTGAGTCAGTGCCAAAATTAGTTATTTTTACAAGGACATATTTCAGGATGTAACAACGCTATATCTATGAAATTTGGTATATTGTGTAAGTACTAGTATATAATTACATACGTATAATTTTATTTTTGCACTTGCAATAGTTACTGAGCTACAGGGGGGTCAAAATTGCGTCGAAACCGTTCGTGTAAATAGTGCACGGCATGCGCGCGGCCTACTGGAACTTGGCGGCGCACGTCCGTGCACTTTGATTTTCTAAATTTGTATGGTTTTGACAGATGTTGTATTGTATGGTTTTGACAAATTTTCAGTTTAAACTGATCCCAATCCTGCACTCGATAAGCAGACAGACAGATGTCAAAAACAAGTGGGCGCATAGCTCATTCAAAATCACACCTTTGGAACGGAAACGTCATCAAGCACACTTGAAAGGTAGTTTGTCCACTATCGCAGCCCGGACGTCACCGAACAATTCAATTATAGCTGGTTTACACGTATTAAGTAGTTAAGTAGTAACTAAATTCTAATTGTCATCTAGCTTAGGACTTACTAAATTTTAACTTGCTACTTGCTACTAAATTTTGTGTTTACATGCAATTAACAACTTAAAATTAAGTTAAAATTTAGTTAATTACTTATCTACTTAATACGTGTAAACCAGCCCTTAAAGGTGAACGCAGATTTGGCCGCACCGCACGCACCGCAGTCGCCGCATTCGCAATTCTTTATATGAAGTTATAGGCAAGCTCGCATAGAGATCAACTACGATAACATGGCGCGCCCCTCCAAAATTCAAAACGTTGAAGTGCGTTGTCAAAACGTTTGAAGTGCGTTGTCTTGCGCGGTAGGCTAGTTATGATTAGTTGACCAACAAATCTTGGTAACAAGTGACATTAACTGAAATATTACGTGTACTGTGATTGGTTGACTACATACAAACTCTTTCATAAGGATGTGACTACACACATTGAAACAGTCATTTGGAGGGGCGCGCCAAGTTATCGTAGTTGATCTCTACCTACCTACCCGCGCCGCAGTCTTCGCAACTTCATAATAATATGAAGAATTGCGAATGCGGCGACTGCGGTGCGTGCGGTGCGGCCAAATCTGCGTTTAATAAAGCAAAAAATCAAACATCGTCCTTCTCTCTTCACACTCACGACCGTCTTTCATATTTTGCAAGTTGAAAAAGGACGACTCATCGCCAAGCTAGTTTTTTCTTAGTAACTCGATAAATATGCAACATTTTAAAAATCCGCCAGGCCAGTCCCTCGGTGATGGAATTTTAAACAATGTGTTAAAATATTCATTCAGTTTAATGCACGGTTTTGACAATATATGAAAATTCGTGAAAATAAGATGCATCTTTGTGATTTTTATCTATCGAGAAAATTTTAAGATAATATCATGTTTTCGCAAGGTACATAATGTAGCTGTTGGTATATTTGTTTAAAAAATCGGCCAAGTGCGAGTTGGACTCGCGCACGAAGGGTACCGTACTATTATTGAGCAAAAATAGGTAAAAAAGTGTTTTTCCTTTTTTTATGGGTCCTTCATTATTTATTTTATTTAAAATTTATTATTAATTATTAAAGTATAAATACAACTGAGTATTTTGTGAGTATTTCAAGTGCATATCCATTTAGTTTTTATTATTCGTAGCCATTGCCATTAAAATATCGAGCAAAAAATAGCAAATAATCGGCCAAGTGTAAGTCGGACTCGCGCACGAGGGTTCCGTACCGTTATAGAGCAAACATAGACTAAAAATTGTGTTTTTTGTATGGAAGCCCCCCTTAATTTTTTTATTATATTTAAATATTATTATGAATTATTAAATAACACATATATTTAAGGCCTTCGTGAAAGTTTCAAGTGCCTACCTCTTATCATTATTGATTACGAGCAAAAAAAGCCAAAAAAATCACGTTTGTTGTATGGGATTGACCCTTAAATATCAATTTTATTTTTATTTTAGTATTTTTTGTTATAGCGGCACCAGAAATACACAATCTGTGAAAATTTTAGAACTCTAGCTATAGCGGTTCTTGAGATACAGCCTGGAGACAGACAGACAGACGGACAGACATCGAAGTCTCATGAATAGGGTCCCTTTTTTATCCTTTGGGTACGGAACCCTAAAAAAATGCGTTTGTTGTATGGGAGCCCCCCTTAAATATTTAATTTATTTTGTTTTTAGTATTTGTTGTTATAGCGGCAACAGATACACATAATCTGTGAAAATTTAAGAAATCTAGCTATAGCGGTTCTTGAGATACAGCCTGCTGACAGACAGACGGACAGACAGACATCGAAGTCTTAGTAATAGGGTCCCGTTTTTTACCCTTTGGGTACGGAACCCTTAAAATTAAACAATTCGGGGCTTATTTTCAAGTATAAAAATTAATAAAAAGTATAAAATCGTCAATTTTCTTTAGTCGCCGTCATAATAAAATGTCACTTAATTTATGACCCAGGCTATAGATCAGGGGTCACCAAATTGCGGACCACCGACCAAACATTTTCGAAGATGATCTTCGTTTAATGTTATAGCTTGCACCAATTTCACTTCTAACTTCAGACAGTTAATAATTAGCAACAAAATTGTCGCTTTTCTCATTGATAGGAATACCTTTGTAATTTCCGTAATTACCTTTGTTTAAAAAATATACTTTTATAAAATGTGTGGACCGCGAAGGTCATTTCATTTCTTAAAATGAACCCCGAGCGAAACTAATTGATGACCCCTGCTATAGATTATTTTCTACCGACTTTGGTCCAGCGACCCATGCCACCGCTGCTTTATTGTGACATAGAGCAGAATGGAAACTATAGCCTAGCTCATAGAGTCGCATTTAATTCGAATTTTTGTCGGTGACATCCCGGTGTCGACGGCAAAGGACAAACGTCCAAATGCCTCTAGTGAATTTACATCCCTGTGTCCGACTCGCACTTGACAATATTGATGGGAGTACTGGGGGGTGTGCCAAAATCTTTTCGTTTTCGCTTCGTTATAGAATCGCCGATGAAAATGTTAGGAATTGACATAAGCGTTCGTTAATATGACGTTGACGTTCGACTCGTCTTATGTCAATTCCATACATTTTGATCGGCGATTCTATAACGAAGCGGAAACGAAAAAGTTTCGGTTAAATGGCCTGGATTAGTACTGTTCGGTTTTTATTCATCGGTTATATTATATTAGTATAACTAGCTAACCTGGCAAACGCTGTTTTGCCATATATAATACGAGCTTTTGCCCGCGGCTTCACTCGCGTTAACCCGCGAGCACTCGCGCTATGAGCATTTTGCTCACAATAAATTTAAAACACGTGCCATTTTGTCAAAATTGTGTTTCTGGCCATCGTTTCTTCAGTAGCTGAGTTTTGTTTCGTCCCCCACCCCTGGATACAGATAACTTCTCGCCAGGATGCACTATTCGCTCGTACGAGGAGGTTTCTTGCGCCGTATACCATCATGCGGCATTTTGCTCATCGCGCGGGTATCGGCGTAAGTACTTTTTTTCCTTATGAATAAATTATTTTACATCATATCGACAGTTTTACTGCTACTTTTATGTAATATAATGGTTTTAAATTACTGCTACGGAAAACGATTACGTATTTCTATTATAGATGGATAGGGATCTAAAAGATCCCTGCATTTTGGTGCGGTCATATCCAAAGTAGAGCACCTTGCAATCCTTGTATATCCTCTACAGAAACATCGTATTTTAACGTGATAAAATGTTTATTACTAGAATCTGAGTTACCAGGACAAGAAAAACCAAATAGAATCTGAGTGGTTTGCCCAAAACGCAAAAACCGGAAGACCTAAAAAGGCCTGCATTTACTGCCAAAAATTTTTATGTACCGAGCAAAGTCATACATTTTGTAATATGTGTAATGTTAGGAAATATAATGAAGATTAATACTTACCACATATCTAAGTTTTCTTTTTGAAAAAATTTTTATTTGTGAATATTTTTCTTTCATACCGCCTTAGGCGACTGAAAAAATTCTTGTCATGAATGTTAATGAGAATTTAAAAGATAAATGTTGATAAAGTTTTAAATATACACTTTTTATAATGAATAAAGTGTACTTTATTTAATAGAATGATAAAAAGTAAAAATTTTATTATGTAAAACCTATATTTAATGACATTTATAAACGTGAGCAAAATGCTCTACGCGCGAGTGCTCGTGTAATTTTTAGGGGCGCGAGTGCTGGCGGGTTAAGAAGTATTATTATATTCAAACTTTCATCCCCTATTTTAACCCCTTGGAGGTAGAATTGATCAAAATCCTTTCTTAGCGGATGCCTACGTCATAACATCAACCTGCACGCCAAATTTTAGCCCGATCGGTCCTGTGGTTTGGGCTGTGCGTTGATAGATCACCATGTCAGTCAGTCACCTTTGAGTTTTATATTTATAGATTTCTGGTATCAATATAAAAAGTAGATAAAAACCTATTCTCAGGCCTAACGAATGTACTATCAGAGAAGTTGATTCCTAGGCGGATGGGGAATCTACGTAGTTTGGTCGCGTTACGTCAAATGCAGCCGACAGATCACAATTAACATTGAATTGACATGATCCGACCAAATGACGTTGGTCTATCAACTGCCTAGAAATCAATTTCCTCGATGGTACAATGTACATACAAAATTTCATTAAAATCGGTTGAGCCGTTTTGGAGGAGTTTGCGTACAAACACTGTGACACGAGAATTTTATATATTAGAAGTTTCTATAGGTTAGCTAGTATAGCTGGCGGAAAGAATGAAGCTTTTAAAAGTTCGTTTTAAAATATTCGTGTGGCACTCTGGGACTGCCTAGCATACTTTATCGACTTATGCAATTATTTAATAAAAATTAAAAAATTAAAACCGACTTCTTTTTAATTCTCAAACGAACTAAAAAGTATCAAATAATTCTTATTCTGTACTCAGTATTTCTGTTCTCAATCTTCATGATTTTGAAGTCGGTGCCAGTCCTATAAGTTGCAGTTATATTCTGTCACTAGATGACGCCCGCAACTTCGTTGCGCCAAAACTCGTTTATCGTGCGGGAACCGTACATTTTTCCGGGACAAAATCCTATATCCTTTCCCGGGACTCAAAGTATCTCCATGCCAAATTTCAGCAAAATCGGTCCAGCGGTTTGGGCGTGAAGAACAGACAGACAGACAGACACACTTTCGCATTTATAATAATTATATTAGTATGGACAGAACTAGGGATTAGGTTAGCTGGTACCGATTTCAAAATAATGAAGGTTGAGAACAGAAATACTGATTACTGAGTACAGAATAAGAATTATTTGATACTTTTTAGTTCTACCTTGGAAATCGGTTTTAATTTTTAGTTTAAAAATAATTTGACATAATATATATTCCTACGGAACACCGAACATGCTATGAAGAGCCTCAAAAAAAGATCACCCGACCAACCCAGAGGTCGTAATTTGATTTTTTTATGTTAACTGCTATAGAAACCACAACTAAAAACGTTCAATTCTCTGTTACGGCCGCTACATTGTTACTTCAGGTGTGTAAAAATCTCAAAGATACCGGATAAGAACAATAATTTCAACAAAATCGGTCCAACAGTTTCGGGAGACTCCGCAACAATTAACTCACGATCAACACGCTCCGATTAAACTTTGTTGATACGTATTCAACATACACAAAACATTTTGAAAGCGCTCCCAAAACTCAGTCATATGAGTTCTTTGTCAAATCTCACGTGAGGGCTGAGCAAACAGTCAAACAACATTCAAAGGGAAGTTTGTTAAGTCCTCAGTCCGCGAGATCAAAGCCCACACTAGCGTCTTTAAACAACAGTTTTAATTTAAACAAACACAAAATTACATTGTTTTGTTTCTCTTTAAAGAGAAAACTTTGGCTTGCGATTGAATTAGGTTCAGGCACAGAATATATAATATTAGTGTACACTGTATAGGTTTGTTTCTATGTAAGTAAAATAGCATAATATATTATCATGTCATTATGATAAAAAAACGTTCAGATTTCTCTTTAACAATGATGCTTTTATAATCTGGGTGCACGGTAGTGCACCCGCCGAGACGAGCCAAGTGAAGCGCAAGGGCACTACCTACCTTTTCTCGAAGTGTTTCGCCGTTTTTTTGAACCTTCATAGAATTGGTTTCCGTTGTAGCAGATAGTTCATATTATCAGGATATGATGTCATCAATTGACTTATTAAGAATACAAAGTCTCAATTGAATAGCTCTTATACTTTAGATTTTATTGATATCTAAAATACGCCGATTTCGTCACTGACACACTGATGGTCATCAAAATGTTTGGCCACTTCCTGAAGTGCTAGAAAGCTGAAATTTGGTATGTAATCTAAGTTTAGTATACAACCAACAAAAAAATTCTTAAACTTGTAATTTTTGTCCCCCATCCCCTAAAGTTGGGGGGTGGAAGTTGACCCTTATAGAGTTGGTCTCCGATATGCCAGATAGTTTATATTCTCAGGATATGATGTTAATAATAGACTTATTAAACATACAAAGTCTGAATTGAATAGGTCTAATACTTTATATTTTATTGATATCTAAAATACGCCGAAATTTGGTTATAACTTATACGCCGTAAAATAAGTTTAGTAATTGAAGTTTAAATGAGACTTTCACCAATTTTATGAATAAGGACATGAAAGTTTCCACGGGATGGACATTAACTAAAAACGTCTTAATAAAAATAAAAATCGGCCAAGTGCGAGTCGGACTCGCGCACGAAGGGTTCCGTACCGGTAAAGAGTGAAAGCTGACAAAAAATTGTGTTTTTTTGTATGGGAGTCCCTCTTTAATATTAATTTTATTGCAATTTTATTAATAATTATTAAAGTAAAAATGACCCTATTTATGCAAAATGAGTCCAATCCACACCACTGCCAAAATTGAGTTAATAATGCAGAAGTATTCCAAAATGGACCTTTTATCGACCCTATGAAGATCATGCAAATCTAACAATTTTGGTAGAACAAAACATTTCTACAACAAAGTTACCAACTAACAAATTAATGAGTATTGATTTTTTTTTAAAAGATCTTATTTTAAAGTAGGCAAGTAGAATCATGCGGCTTGGTTCTCGTTTACATATTAAAAAAGGCTTACTTCTCAATATTTTACAAAGACTCACGTCAGTCACGTGGCTGGTTTTTTGTTGATATAAAGGCGACGGGTGATTGTGACCCAGGCCCGACCCGACACAAAATTACTCCTGCGTAACTGGCCTGGTTTTATTGAAACCAGAGTGGTTTTGTGTATTGCGCACACACTTGGGCAATATAAAATTACTCTTGCATAACTGGTCGTGTGTATTGCGCACACACGAAAGTTACTACACGATCGTATAGAGGGGAAAAATCCAGGAAGAACAAGCCGAAGAACCCCATATCCAGGACAAACAGTTGCCGAGTTATAAGCACTCAAAGTTTGACATTGACAGCTCGGCAACTGTCAAACGTCGAACAAAAGCGGCCATAACTCCGCTCCCGATAGGCCTAGAGGAACGGGGTTTTTTCTAACACTAAAGGCAACACCTCGGCTACCCTCTCCCCGAATTTGAACTAAATCGGAGACATCATTTTTTTTCTCAATTCTGAGGCCAGGATCTAATAGAGGAGAAAAATCCAGAAAGAACAAGCCGAAGAACCCCATATCCAGGACAAATAGTTGCCGAGTTACAAGCATTCAAACTTTGAAATTGACAGCTCGGCAACTGTCAAATGTCTTACAAAAGTAGCCATAACTCCACTCCCAATAGGCCTAGAGGAACGGGGTTTCTCCCAACCTCAATGCCTTTGATACTCTACTATTTGAATACCTCGGCTACCCCCTCCCCGAATCTGGACTAAATCGGAGACATCAAAACTTCAATGACGAATCTAAGGACGAATTCTAATATACTTACATTACACATACTTTGCATTTAATGGACAATGAAGGTCCGATACATATAATGGCTCATTATTTTGTAAAATGGCAATGTAAGATACTCCATTACTATTTTTTTTTTGTATTATTATTATTGTTTTTACATTAAGATTTTTGCAACGTTGCTTGAAACCATCACTACTAATGCGAAAGTGTGTCTGTCTGTCTGTCTGTCTATCTGTCTGAATGTTTGGTATCTCTTCACGCCCAAACCACTGAACAGATTTTGCTGAAATTTGGTATGCAGATACTTTGAGTACGGGGAAATGACAATTCATCCCGGAAAATGTACGGTTCCCGCACGGTAAACGAGTTTTGGCGAAACGGAGTTGCAGGCATCATCTAGTTTGTCAGTTTCGTTACTTATTTCAGATCAGAATTCAGAAACTAAATATTCGAAACAGCGAAGCCATACATACATACTTACTGATATTATGTATAATTTGTTGCAGTTATGGGTCGATAGAGTTAGGCCGTGTCGATTGAGAAGCTTGGCTCTACATTAGATCTGATGTCTTTTTCACAGGGCAAACCCTTTGTGGTCGTCGAGGTAACTTTTACATGAAATGTTTTTCGTGGGATATTATTGTCTCATTTACGTGTTTGTACGTTTGACTTTTTGTATCAAACAAAACCCCTGAACACATTTCAATGAAAGTTGGTTTACTATCGTTGCATTGATTGACAAGACGACTGTAATAGTAGCACCCTAGAGCAGGCAGGGTTCTTAGTAATTTGAAAGTTTTTAGTTTGAATTTTTACTGTATTGAGTTCGAAAAGCTTTCTTTTAAAACATATTTAATGCCGGTTTTACATTACACAATCCAGTAATCCGATTCAGTGTTGGATAGCGACAGCATTCCAGTGAATTACAGTGTCCGTTTACATTATTCCAGTAATAATTCAGCGCTGACTTGGAATAATGTAAAACGGATATTAGAGATATACATTACACACACACATCTTCTTCTCTTATATAAAAACTTGCTGTCCCGGCAAACGTTGCTTTGCCATAATATAATTTGCCATATTTTATTGAAGTGACTAAATAAGTATGTCACCATGGCAACGTCGATCGCTATCCCGTCGCACAAACAATGGTCGCCGTCAGTCTCAGGTTGTAATAATTAACTATTATTTATTCAACAAATGCACTTATCAATATATGTATAAAGTACCCAGTAGCCGATTCTCAGACCTACTGAATACGCATGCATATAAAATTTGGTAAAAATCAGTAAAGCCGTTTCGGAGGAGTTCGTGGACTAACATTGTGACACGAGAATTTTATATATAAGATGGATTTTCAAATGTCGCACTAAAACTCGAAAACGGCTGAATGGATTGGGCTGAATTTAGTCTTAAAATATTCGTAGAAGTCCAGGGAAGGTTTTATAGTGACACGAAGTTCACCGGGACAGCTAGTCTTCTTATATATAAAAATAGATTTTCAAATGTGTTATTCGCGCTAACACTCGAAAACGGCTGAACCGATTGGGCCGATTTTAGTCTTAAAATATTCGTAGAAGTCCAGGGAAAGTTTTAAAGTGACACGAAGTTCACCGGGACAGCTAGTCTTATATATAAAAATGGATTTTCAAATGTGTTAGTCGCGCTAAAACTCAAAAACGGCTGAACGGATTGGACTGATTTTAGTCTTAAAATATTCGTAGAAGTTCAGGGAAGGTTTTAAAGTGACACGAAGTTCACCGGGACAGCTAGTAGAGTTAAAATATCCAGCTTTTCTTCCCGCACGAACGAAGCAAATCTAAAATGTATTAACTAAACCCTCTACTAATCAACGAATCTCATCCAAAGTAATCACTAATCACGTATTATTAGACAATACAGTGTGTTGCAGAGAACAATGTAGATAACGTGATCCATATTAATGCGCCACAGAATTTATAATGATATAGAAATGGCATCTGACTACGTCTAAAAGGAAAGGTAATGATTTAAAAATGTACGAGTATGTCTTTGAGTAGGTATGGGAATATTCGTTCCACCATGGCGTCCAATAATTGAATGCAGGAATCAGTAGTTTTTTTTTTTTTACAGTTGCAACAAAAGCAAAGATAGAAATTCAAAGTGTTTAGGATTTGAAATAACGCATCGTCAAGTGACATGGTGTTTGTGTGTTTAATCCCATATATCGGTTTATGAGATTTTTGACGTGATAACGTCTTATAATTCGATATGGGGTGCGCGCCCGAAAAACATGACAGTTCATACGGCGTTACCTCGCTTTGAGGCGTTCCATATAAGGCTTGAAGTGCAAGCGAGAGCGCGGAACGAGCGACAAGGAAGCACAATCGGCCTTTGCGTTCGGCAGCGTTCGACATCCGTCTCTCTCCTAAGTCCTACTTGAGTGAGCGTTGCTTATATTTTTTGTTCGTCTTAGATATCCACTAGCGACCCGCCCCGGCGTCGCACGGGTATAAAATATATAGCCACTGAAAAGATGATTAAAATCGATAGCCTATGATCCTTCACGTGGTCTACTTCTTATCTGTGCCAAATAACATAAAAATTGCTCCAGTAATTCACGAGATAATTTTCCCCCGTTTCAAATAATTTCCAACGTTTTATCCACATACTCCTATTAGTCTTAGCGTGATAAAATATAGCCTATAGCCTTTCTCAATAAATAGGCTATCTAACACTGAAAGAATTTTTCAAATCAGACCAATAGTTCCTGAGATTAGCGCGTTCAAGTTAGCCCTTTCAAATAATTTTCCCCGTTTTTTCCCCATTTTCCTCTATTTCTTCGCTCCTATTAGTCTTAGCGTGATAAAATATAGCCTATAACCTTCGTCGATAAATGGGCTATCTAACACTGAAAGAATCATCAAAATCCGTTGCGTAGTTTTAAAGATTAAAGGGAACAAAGGGACATGAGGGGAAAAAAGCGACTTTGTTTTATAATAAGTATAGATTTAAATTTTTCGACCATAACCTCTTCCATCTTCGGAGTTGAATCAATATCCTAGTAATCTCGTTAAATACTTCTCGCTATTCAGAAATTTTTGTACGGCCCCCGGTGAGGATCGATCCTACGATTTCGGATGGAGTTATTAGTATCGTCCACCTGCGCCACTAGAGCGATGACGTATATATCGCAACTGTCTTTCACTTGCAACTGCTCCGGGTTGCTTGTTTACTATAATAGTGAGTTGAACTAGCAGTCCAAAGTCCAATGTTTTAATATTATATTTTATTGTTATAGCAAAACACTTTTTAGCATTATTTTAACCACTTATTCCAGTTTTTACTGTCCACTTTCTTATTTTTCACTCTTATAATTGATGAAATAGTGTGATAATAGGATCTTTTTATTTAAAAGTCCATCGAAATTGCAACAATCTTGCTAATAGTGCAAATAAGAATAGTTTATTTTACTCATTATAAATATTTTAGACAACCATTTGAAAGAAATACATCGAAATAACTTTAGGTTACAGTCGAAAAAGTTTGTTTCTATTTATAGAGATTCGGAAGCGACGGTTAAGGGGTTAAGGATAGTTGAACGTGACAACGTATGACGTTGTCACGTTCAACTATCGTCAGTAAACCGACTTTACAGACAACCGATTTTTTTTCAGAAGTTTATTTCATTTTATTTTTATTTTATTTTGTCAGGAAGACCAACAGCTATCAATAAAAACAGTAAATAACTTATACTAGAGAATAAGAAGCCAATTACAGGTCCTCACAAAGAAATATACAGAACGAGTAATAAGTTCAAACATAGCAGGCGCCACATACTACTAAGTATAAATTACAATGTGTAAAGTGAGACTAAAGAGTCACAAATACTTAACATTAAAATTTAACGCTACCCGTAAACATATTCTGTCATAGGTAACAAACATCAGATCAGAGATTTATCTATTTAATAGAGTTACAGACATGTTAATTGGTTTAGGTATTAAAGTAGGTAAGCCAATAAACAGCACTGGCGAATAGGATATTAAATTATCACTGAAATGCTTTCACGTTACAGTGCAGCATCAGCATAATAACAATGCTGATGCTGCACTTATTCTATAATTATTATACCAAAAGTTTGTCGATGTTTGACAACGTTTCTGTCAATATTCTGCCACAACGTGTGCACGTCGGGTTATTTACTGTATGTGCTTGTAGCGCCCTCTGCTCAGGCCTTTGCGTAATATTCCCTATCGATAACTTTCTGTCAAAAACCTCATAAACTGGGCATGCTCTTCTATTTGATCAATTAAACTAGTACTCGTGTACTCGTGTACTCGTGTACTCGTGTACTCGTGTACTCGTGTACTCGTGTACAGTGTACACTATTCACATGGTGTCTGTTGTATAAACACCCTACGCTACGCGCTGCGACTTATTAATCAGGTCATCAGTGGAATTGCTTTATACATTACCTAAACAATATATTTATAAATACTTTATTGTGAATTTATTTTTAATTTAATTTTAAGGTCAATGTTTTGTTATTCGTAGGTCTATATACAAGGACGTGCAGGACGTAATTTTACTACTGTTTCATTACAACCTAATTTACTCTAATTAAAAGAGATATTTGCTAGAGAGATTTGGAGAGATTTGCCATGACAGCCTAAATACGTCACATAATTTAGGGATGACCCCTATAAAGCTATTGAAATGTGTAATACTTACGCGTACGGTATGACCGGTCACATAATATAATATATTATACGGCTGACATACAGACACATTTTCGTATGTATAGAATGTTTGAATTTGTTTGTTTTATGGTAGAGTTTCTTTTTTTATTATCATTCAGTTTCAAACGATTTTAAATAAAAGTTCCTTAAAAAGAGAATATTGAAATCTAACACACGTGTCGTTAAACCCTGAAGAAAAAAACCGATTTTCCACGAAAAAAAATGTAGTTTGTGGTAAAAATTTCGTTATAAAAGAATTTGTATTTGATAAAATCGTGTGAATATAAAAGCTTTCCTTGCAAGGGCATTTCTGTGCGGACAAAATGGAAATTGTTTTCATTTCAATTGTTGTTGGAAAAAAAAATGGATCTGTGGCACATAATATTTAGAAAACTTTTTGATATTAATTAGCAATGTTTCCAGCTTCAATTTTTTAAGGTTTTAACTTTGTCCAATCTTGAACGTGGGTAAAATTATTGGTGATAGCTACTTCATTAAAACACTAACAGATTTTTATCAAATTCGGCGTAGTTCAAGATGACACATGGGCAACTTTTTTCCTCTTATTGTATAAACGCGGACCGAGCTATGAGCAAGAGCCAGTATAGAATAATGTGCAAAGTTTAGTTAATTAGTTTTAGAATTAGTCACCGTAATATGTGTGTACGTGCGGCCGGGGAGCCGTCGTGATTACAGAAGTAGCTTAGGGCTCCAGAGGGAGTAAGGCTAAAACACCCGTCAAGGGTCCCCTGCTTCATAAACTTATAATTCTAGAGCAAATAGCACTTAATAATTACTAAGTTTGTGTGAACAACGTACGCATTACGTAAAAAGGTAAATATGAAGTTTTGCTAATAAGTAAAGAGTTGTGTTACAGTTGTTTTATTATGATAAGCATGGCGTCGAAAGTGTATAATTATTTTTTTCCGACAACCCCAGCTACAGTTTACATACCAGTCGATATTACTATCACTATTTAAGTAGTAGTAGTAAATAAATACAATAATAATTATTATAGTAAGTAAATGCATATACATATCACACATACAGAGTGCAATTAAACCTTCCTGCTAATTTTTTTCCAGAGCTTAGGTATCATTTATAGGAGAGTCTATTTAACCAATAAAAATTGGGTGTTATTTTTTTAATGACATATTTTATCCCATTTAAAATCGTTGCAGAACGGTCACTCGCGGCGCGGGGGAATGAGAGGGGGTGCGCGGGATGAGGCACGCGCGCGGGCATGCATGCGCATGTCACGCGCGGCCGACGCATCGTGTCCATTAATTGTAGTGTTTTTTTAGGATATCTTTCGGGAGCTATTTCTCAACATTTTAGTACGTGTATTTTTATTTTTAACAAGGATCAATATAACAAAATTTGGCAGGAAAGTTTAATTGCACCCTGTATGTATATCGTGTTTTTTTTTTAAATTATTATTTGCTATTCTTCTGTGTATTTTATAATGGTGGTGTTTTTTTTGTTACGTTAAATTGAATATATGAGTCTTATTCTTATTATTATTCTTATATCTAACGCAATTAAATTAACAAAATCAATGCGTAAACATATCCCATAATATTATACGCCTAAACAATTCAACCGACTACCCAAACCCGAGAACCCTAAGAAATTCTAGAATCTTTCGTTCCCAGCTTCTCAAGTTTTTGATGGCAAAGTTTCAGAATAAACAAGGAGAGGGCCATTGAAATTACCGCGTGATTTAATAAAGGCGATAAGAGGCGGCTGCGGCGACTGATAACACTCGCCTAACGAGAAAACTTTTAGACAGCGCCAACACTTATATTAGCTGCACTTTACGCTTCTTATTACAATACAAATCTAACTTCTAAGAGTTTTCAGCTGAGTCTCGCTTCTAAAGGTTTTTATTTTTTATTTTTATAGCGGGCTTTGAGCGCGGCAACCGAATCAAGATATTCCGTAATGAAAATAAACCTAACACCCCCGTTTCCGTGCATCGTCTAAGGTAGTTGCAGTTCGGCAGACTTCGGCACGGTATTTGTGTGAGTGTGACTAGACGTATGGGAATAATAATTGCATAAGTTGATAAAAAATGATATGCAATAGCTTTACCGCGGCAGTCCCCGAGTGCCACACGTATTTTCTCTTGTTTTTAATATAGGTGTTAATTACTAACGAATACTTACTTAGCCAGATCAGTATGTGGTGTGTAAACGTCAGCTTACATCAAGAATAAATCATACTTACTATAAAATACATTCAACGACTTAGTACTGCCTTATCACTTACTACAACTTTTGAGTATGCTATGTTTACAAACATTAAAATGAGATAAGATATTAAGAAGTGTGAAAATTTTTAATCATAACTAGAAAACATATTTTTTTCTATTTAACAAACAAATAACAATCGTATCTGTAACTGTTAAAGAATCGTTTTAATACTTACTTTGAAATAAAATCCCCTTGCAATTGATACGATAAAATCTGCAGAAATAGTGAGCATTGAGTATGACATTTGTGCAGCTTTAAAACTTGGATACAGTTGCGTCGCCTGACAGTTGTTCGATTAGTTTCTATAGAGAAGACTGCGCATTTTATTCTTTCAAAATGATTTTCAAAGTAAGGATAAGTTATCACGCACTTTTGTAAAAAAGAACAACATTTCGGTCATATAAAGATAGACCTGCGTAATTATGAATATAAACTACATTTAACAATCTCAAAACTGGGGCAATTCAGGTGTGGACATTTTTATCTCGACATGCCTCGTCTAATCTAATAATATACAGGGTGCAATTAAACTTTCCTGCCAAATTTTGATATAATGATCCTTGTTCAAAATTAAAATACACGTATTTTTTCTTTGATTATCACTCAGTACTAACTTGTTGAGAAAAAGCTTCCGAAAGTTATCCTAAAAAACACTACAATTAATGGACACAACGCGTCGCCCGCGTGTGACGAGCCCCCGCTTGCACGCCTCCCCCCCGCGTCAGCCCCTCTTATTCCCCCGCACCGCCTCGCGCCGCTAGTGACCATTCTGCAACGATTTTAAATGGGATAAAATATTATGTCATAAAAAAAATAACCCCCAATTTTTGGTGCTTTAATGGACTCTCCTAATGATACCAAAGCCCTGGAAAAAATTTGGCAGAAAGGTTTAATTGCACCCTGTATGTTTCGGATACTTTTAAAAGTGAATTGTTATTGGAAAACGATTCGTTTAAACTTGGAGGCGTTATCGGAAAATGAGGCAAGGGCGAAGTGAACTGAAACACCGGTGATAACAGTATCTTACACAAATATTTCGCCCTGAAAAGTATTTAATAAAAAAAGAATTGTTTTTTTTTAATAACATTTTCCTTATTTGAATGAATTAAACGCTATTATAGGAAACGGGAGCAAGTCGCAACGATGATGCCGCGATAGTGCGAAACTTAAAATTTATTATTTACGTACCATCAAGGTACGGGAGGTAGCAACGTTTGAAAAAAATGTATTTCAGGACGGCTGATTTTGTGATATGTCGTTATTCTTGCTCTTCTGGTTACAGTCTGGGCGGTCTGGCTGCTGGTAGTAGGTGCGTTCATTAGTGCGCAACCTTTTTGTCCAGGTTATAATCCTGGATTTTAAAATAATTTTCTTATACATACTGTATACTTAAATGACTGTAAGTGATTTTAAATGATTTTAAAATCATTTTAGTGAGCAAGGGGTGCTTAACACAAACGTAATAATAACGCCAACAATAATAATAATAATTGTTAAAGCCTCGCCTTTAAGGCGGGCATAAACCCCAATTTGTTATTCCGTGACTCCCGGTTTACCTAGTTCCAATATAATAGCGAAATGTAAAAAATACGAGATATAAAGCGCAACATTTAAAAGACTTTAAACATTTTTATAATACGTAATACTTTGGCTGTAATTAATTTACAAACTCACCTCCGACAAAAATGTAATTCAACGAAATATAAGTATTAACTAGGATAATTGTACATTTTATTTGAATAAGTTGTTAGTAAATCTATATTAAAGTATCCTGAACCGAACAATTTTGTTTCTTAATATTTATTTCCAAAGATATTTTTAAAAAACATGAAAAATAGAGAAGATCCGCCCCTAGTAACTACAGTTTTATGCTAAGCTAAAATGAATCTTATCGCGATGCGTATACGCTTGGTCTTTGGTTGTGTGCAAGGTTATCGTTTTGGATTGAGATTGATCCCTGCCTTAACATGACAAGAGTCAGAAGCGAGAGATTGCCATTTATTTTTATCAGGCGCTCCTTATATTAATAGCATAATCTAGATAAATGAAATGCGCATTAATGAACGCAACCACTACCAGTAGCCAGACCGCCCAAACTGTAACCAGAAAAGCAAGAATGACGACATATCACAAAACCAGCCGTCCTGAAATGCTTTCTCGAAAACGTTGCTACCTCCCATACTATGACATATCTCTGCCTGTCTCTGCCGTCTACAGTTCACGTTTTCTTTTCACAAATCAAGACGTCGAATGGCTTTACAAATCTGAAACTAAAAATTAATTATTTATCAGACAATGCTAGTGGCATTTTCTAGTAAATAAGAAATGGCCTATGACTCTCGCAGTCTTCTTCTATTTCGAATGTAAAGGTGATCGTAGACATCAGGCATGAGTCATGACAGAATATTATAAAGTTATTTGCAGCCTTGCATAGGTAGGTACCTACGTAACAGTGATGCATGCATGGGTTGCGTTTATTCTTACATACTGGAAATTCCGAAGCAACTTCTCAAACTTTGCGAACAAGTTTCATGAAGATAGTAGATTATTTTATATAATGTTTAAATTATTCCACGCTCCCCTCAAATGTTTATTTTAATTACTCTTATGCTTATGCTGACACTACAGTTGTTTATCATAAAGTTTCTAAGAAAACATGGCACCCCTATTCACGCAATTTTATTCAACAATACTTTTTGATTCAGTCTGAACAAATTCAGCAATTATTATACTCTTATGTTGTTTAAACTGTTTTATACGCGATATTTCTTTAGCATAATAATATATGTAGGGGCGAAAGCCCTACGACGTGTGTTTTGAAATATATTCTCATACCATCGTCCCAGCGGACAATTAATGCA
Source organism: Lysandra bellargus (assembly GCA_905333045.1). NCBI lineage: Eukaryota > Metazoa > Arthropoda > Insecta > Lepidoptera > Lycaenidae > Lysandra > Lysandra bellargus. Next base: position 4,073,745 of record HG995332.1, read on the forward strand.
AAACAACTTATATTTGGATTTTACTCGGCTAGACAGGTCTGTTATTTAATGAGAATAGCATTTTGTAGTTTTATTTCAGCGAATTTATATCCAGGCTATATTAATATTGAATTAAAATGGCAGAATCGAACTAGACCTCGGCTGTAAATCAAAGAATTCGCTGAAGGCCGAGAGACAAAGAGAAGGAGAAAAGTTCATTTAGCTAAATGCAATTAGAGTTTTTCCACTCAGTTTTTACAGTTTTTAGACTGGACTCGTCCGCTGGAATTAGTGTGACCTAATTGTTCAAAGCCTGGCTGCAGCAATATTATTAGATTCGAAGTGATAAGATTAGAGAGAGGATTGCTGTCATTCTCCGAATACTCCACTCCACAAAGCTGATGGAAGTTTATTGCTGAAACTCAACGGAATAGGAGCATTGTGCTGAATGTAAAGCACTATTGCTATCTCTATTGGCTCGACTTGTCTTAGTCAATTAGTAACTTATACTGTGCACAGTGCACAGTTATAGTTACGACGAGCTTTTTCCCGCGGCTTCGCTCGCGTTTAGAAGTATTATTATGTACAAACTTTGATCCCCTATTTTAACCCCTTGGAGGTAGAATTGATCAAATCCTTTCTTAGCAGATGCTTACGTCATAACATCTACCTGCATGGCAAATTTCAGCCCGATTGGTCCAGTGGTTTCGGCTGTGCGTTGATAGATCACCATGTCAGTCAGTCACCTTTGAGTTTTATACATATAGATTATAGATTATACAAGGTGTAACAATACAAAGTGATAAAGTGGGGCAAGCGCCCCAGCGTCACGAGTTTCCCCATACAAAAGTGAAACAAAATTTTGGTCTTTCAGCGCTGCTGCTTTCACATTGAACTATCTAAGAGGAATACGTACATACCCTAAAGTATCATCACTTAGTTTCGTTAAGACTGATTTTCATTGTTTTCAAACCAAAACTTTGAGGAAAATATATTTTATTTAGCTATCTTAAGTGATCAGAATGTCTTTCTAACTAGGGACGCCCACTCGTTACAGTGACTTAGCAATTTAAAAACTCCAGCTCCATTAGCATGCACTAAGTACAGGCACCTTAGACTTTGTTAAGCCTTTGATTAGGGCCTTTTATCCTCGTCTTAGAAGCGTAAAGTGACATCTTATAAACTGGATTTACAGCTTCAAGATGTTGACATTTTGCTATGAAGAAAAATCGGCCAAGTACGAGTCGGACTCACGCACGAAGCGTACTAAGGGCCAATTTAGACCGTAACGCGACATGAAGATGCACTTATCAATATAATATTTATAGCAGATATCTTATATCTTTAAACAAGCAATTCTTGTATATATATAAATATATAATTGGAATCTCGGAATCGGCTCCAACGATTTTCATGAAATTTAGTATGTAGGGGGTTTCAGGGGCGATAAATCGATCTAGCTAGGAATCATTTTCATAAAATGTCATTTTATGTGTGTTTTTTTAATTTTTTGAATACCGAGCGAAGCTCGGTCATATAGCTAGTAATATTTAAAGCAGATGTTGTCCGATTCTCCACCCTAGCGGTTATGCTCGGATTCACGAAAATCGGCCGAGCCGATTCAGAGGAGTTCAACCACGCACACCGTGACACGAGAATTTTATACATTAGAAAGACATAACAAACTCAAATATTATGGCATCCAAAATAAACGTCACAGAGAACATTCGGCCAAACAATACCAAACCTATATTGTTTGGTGAATCCCTTAGTAATTCACAAACTAATTCGGGATATAAATTGTATAGCAACCCCTGATTTTTAATCTAAATTCCTGCAGCTTTTTCTATACAAGAAATCGCTAACACGATCCTTATTGGAATCATTCCAGTTGACTCCACAACGGATATTCGATCAGCCTCCGATGAGAGCCCCCTATATATTATGAAACAATAATGGAAATCCATAGATTTCTCTTGTAGAGAAATGCTCATTTATTACGCTTTGCAAGATAATATTTATAATATATAAATGTGATTAAATTCATTTTAGTACTTGATGTTTTTCACTACTTCGATCGCTCGGCTTCTTTATTGCGGGGTAGCTGTTGTACATTTTGCATAAACTATATTTTTGAGCAGAAAAACCCTTGAGAAAAAAAAAGTTTTGAAAAATACGTACTACCGTACTATCAGAATGCTATCAGAGAAGTTGATTCCTAGGCAGAAGGGGGGCCCACGTAGTTTGGTCACGTTACGTCAAACTCAGCCAACAGGTCAAAATTAACATTGAATTGTCATGATCCGACCAAAGGGTAAAAACGGTACCCAATTAGGGCCGGGACACATCGCTGTCTGTCCGTCTGTCTTTCTCTGGGCTGTATCTCAAGAACTTGAAAAGCATGTTATTTTGATGTTGTTATAATTTATATAATATTATATTCTCATCTTATTATAGTCACCGTGACTGAGTAAAAACATCGGTTAAGTCTTGCCTCAACACAAGACTTGAGTCCTTGTTCTTGCACATCTAGTCTTGGTCTTGGTTTTGCTAGTCTTCTCTAGAACAAAAACAAGACCAAGACTTATAGGCAAGACGCTAAACGTTACAGTCAACGTCATGACGAGTTGTCCTTTAGTCATTCTGCATTTAATTGAATGGTGTCATGTCATATCATATGGTACGCTCAAATAATTTCATATTAAATTTTGAAGCATGGAGTTTTGATATGCATGTCGCAGATTCAAATGGATGAACATCCGCATGGTCGCCATCGGTGTCCGACATTATAAGTTTTAACACTTTTTAAAACAGTCAGTGCGCACACCTGGCGCAGGCGATGTTCTCCGAGCAAGAGAGGTCTCGACTAACGAACAAACGCGCCACTGACAGTTACACAGATCACTCTCTGACATGCATGTACTATGTAGCAGCAATTGTCACCCAAAATGCCTTCTATCGCATACCTACGTCATACGGAGAACACTTCTCCCAAAGTCTCTACGATCAGTTGTTTAGGCTGTACGTTGACTCCACTTGTATTTCATAATGTCCGACATCTCAGAGTGCCTACTCATAGCCAAACTTCATTATTACACACAATTTTTTCTTTATATATAAAAATAAAGTCTGCGAAATATTACGAAAGCTAATAGTTACAAAGTAGGTCACAAATCATATCGTTTTATTCCACAAAGTTATTTTAGTTTCTATAGCGTCGTACGGATTACGAGTGATTTATAAGTACTGTAAAGTGGAGACATTTATAAGAAAAAGAATGTCTACATGGAGCTATTTTATTGCGAAGGTGAAATGAGCCCATATATTACTAAGTTAGGACCTTTTTATGTAGCCTAACCTTAGTGAGGTGTAAAATTTATTAAACACATAAATATACATGAACATGTAGTCACATAACGAGTGTTTACGGTATAACTTTTGTAAATTGGACATCAATACTGCTGTACACCTGTGCACGAATGTTATCGGGATTTTTTTTTAAAAATAGATAGTAGACTAAAGAACATACGATCGTATTATATTATATTTTTTGCACATTCATATTTTATAACATATTTTAAGGGGTTTTCCAATAAGGACTTGACAACTTTATCCATACTAATATTATAAATGCGAAAGTGTGTCTGTCTGTCTGTCTGTTACGTCTTCACGCCCGAACCGCTGAACCGATTTTGCTGAAATTTGGCATGGAGATACTTTGAGTCCCGGGAAAGGACATAGGATATTTTTTGCCCTGGAAAAAATGTACGGTTCCCACGCGATAAACGAATTTTGGCGCAACGGAGTTGCGGGCGTCATCTAGTTTCAAAATAAAATTAAAACCATTTGAGATATTCCAAAAACTTTAGTACCGTATTGAAGTACAAATGAAAACATTTTTGAATGAAACTTGACTTCGCTAAATTTAGTTACCGCAGGTACAGCGTCGGCTTATCCAACGACTTGACGCAGCCCCAAAGAAAAAATTTAAGACGTTAAGTCGCACGAACAAGGCGGTTAATCGACTGGTCCCATTTTGAGATAACACGCTCATCAAACTTGCTCTTCAATAAATCGATTGTAACGTGTGCTGTGTGGCTTGTGGAGCCGTCCTATTGAAACCTTATGGTGTCCAAGTCCATATCTTCTAATTCGGGCCAAAAATAATCCCTATTCATGGCCAATCTGCCTGTCTACTAGGGCGAGAATTACGATCGGCTTTTAAAGTAGCGACCACCGACTCAGAATTTCTATAGTAAATTTTTAAGATTTGCAGACGTCGTTGTTCGTTCGTGTACTTCACCATGATGAAAATGTTATGTCTACTGAAGATTGTATATTTTATTTTACCCGACGAGTTGCTTCTCGCTTTCAAAATGAGCAAACTGTGGCCTCGTGTTTTGGCTTTGGATAATTAATATTTCAGGAGCGGTTGACTCGAAAAAAAATTACAAAAAGTTTATACAGCAGATGGCGCGGCTCGACACAACAAAACGGAACCCACGTGTAATTGTTTATAAACTTCCCACTTTGTGAGATTACAACGGAATTGCGCCAAAACTTGCCCGTCCCCAGCGACCACGTAACGCAGATGAAACAATATTTTATTCATTTTCGATGTTTTGCTTTTATTGCGGTGTATTCTCAATTCGTTTGCCCTTTAGTGATACCGATAAAACTGCACAGTTTGATCGAAATTCCTTTTTCGCTACAAAATTTTGTGTCCTTTCAACTAAATCGGTTCAGCCGTGAGTGTAAAGTGGTATCAGGCAGACAGACACACTTTCGCATATATAATATAAATAAAAATAAAACAGTATTCTTGTTATATACTACCTAATACCTATCCGCCAAATCATGCGTGTGCGTACAACGAAAGTGCTGCGAACTGTTGTCGCCCTGCGCCCATGCTAAACTTGTACCCTTTAATTTACAGTATCGTACAACTAAATTGCGTAGTATCACAATTTAATTGGACAGCTTTTTTAATGTAGGTAATCGGAAAGGAATCGTGGTTCTTATATGATTGGTGTCCAATTATTTAGTTGTACAATTTAGTTCGAAAAATCGCTATAGCTATAGCTATTGGTATACTATGCGATTTAGTTGGCCAACTTGGAATTGTAAGTCTGCGGTCGCTCTTACTTGACAAGTGCTGCCGTAATATTACAATGTGTGTGTGGATATCAGCAAAACTTATATTAACATTGACTTTCATATAGTAATTTTCACTAAAAAAACACTAGCCCCTAATTGCTAAGCCCTAATTTACCGGCTGCTCTAATGACGCTTAAAATCTTTATCGTGTCATTTAGCATGGAAACATACATGGGCGTACCGAGAGGGGGCAGGGGGGGGGCAGCTGGAAGCTAAAATAAACGTAAATTTTCCTGGAAAGTGGGAATTCAAAACGTGTTACTCTGCGTCAGAGTTGGGCAAAAAGTAATTAGATTAACAATTACAGAATTACAAATACTTTGTAGTTATTAATCAGATTACAAATTAATCTGATTGATGAAGAATTGTGCACCTGAAATTACGCGTTAGTTGATTAGAATGTATTTAGACTAAAATGTATTCTAATTAGTTTGTAATTAGATTAAATTTAATTAGACTAACGAGTATTTTAATTACCCAATTACAATGTCCAATGCTGGTAATTATAATAAATAAAAAACTTCCACACCGGTTTCGGTCGCAGGAGTAATTTTATGGCGTCCAAGTGTGTGAGCAAATTGCTCTATTAAACCAGAGTGCTCTTGTGTATTGCGCATACACTGAGGCACTATAAAATTAATCAATAATTAAATTATTAATTATTAATAAATAAAATTAATGGTTCAAAGTTGGAAATAATGCATTACTTTAGTTAATGCATTGACGTTTCATTACTCATTACTTCTAGTAATAAGTAATGAGAATTTTTTCTCAATTTTGAGGCCAGGATCGTATAGAGGGGAAAAATCCAGGAAGAACAAGCCGAAGAACCTCATATCCAGGACAAAAGTTGCCGAGTTACAAGCATTCAAACTTTGACATTGTCAGCTCGGCAACTGTCAAACGTCTTACAAAAGTAGTCACAACTCCGCTTCCAATAGGCCTAGAGGAATGGGGTTTCTTTTAAAACCAAAGGCAACACCTCGGCTACCCCCTCCCCGAATTTGAACTAAATCGGAGATATCAATTTTTTTTTCTCAATTCTGAGGTCAGGATCGAATAGAGGAGAAAAATCCAGGAAGATCAAGCCGAAGAACCCCATATCCAGGACAAATAGTTGCCGAGTTACAAGCATTCAAACTTTGACATTGTCAGCTCGGCAACTGTCAAACGTCTTACAAAAGTAGTCATAACTCCGCTTCCAATAGGCCTAGAGGAATGGGGTTTCTTTTAAAACCAAAGGCAACACCTCGGCTACCCCCTCCCCGAATTTGAACTAAATCGGAGATATCAATTTTTTTTCTCAATTCTGAGGTCAGGATCGAATAGAGGAGAAAAATCCAGGAAGAACAAGTCGAAGAACCCCATATCCAGGACAAATAGTTGCCGAGTTACAAGCATTCAAACTTTGACATTGACAGCTCGGCAACTGTCAAACGTCTTACAAAAGTAGCCATAACTTCGCTCCCAATAGGCCTAGAGGAATGGAGTTTCTTCTAACATCAAAGGCATTACTTCGGCTACCAGGCCTGTAAAATTACTCCTGCGTAACTGGCCTGGCTTCATTGAAAGCAGAGTGCTCGTGTATTGCGCACACACTTGGGCACTATAAAATTACTCCTGCGTTACTGATCTGGTTTCATTGAAACCAGAATTCTCTTGTGTATTGCGCACACACTTGGGCACTATGAAATTACTTCTGCTCAACTGGCCTGGTTTCATTGAAACCAGAGTGCTCTTGTGTATTGCGCACACACTTGGGCACTATTAAATTACTCCTGCATAACTAGCCTAGTTTCAAAGAAACCAGGCCAGTTACGCAATGTCCTTTTCCGGGACTTAAATATGCCAAAATTCAGTATAAATCGGTTCTGTGGTTTAGGCGTGAAGAGTTAACAAAGAGACAGATAAATAAAGGACAGACAGACAAACTTTCGAAATTTATAAACTCGTATGGATAATCATCAGTAAGGATGCTACTATGAAGTCGCCATTTCTTTTGTCCGACGATAAATTTCATAAATTTTTGTGTTTTTAACTGTAAAAATATAATACGAGTCGAAACCAATTACAAAAGTAATTGTACAAAATTAATTAATTAGATTCATTTGAAATTGGATTACTAAGGAATCGATTGCTTTGTGTAATCTCTATAACCACAATTTTGAAGTAATTCAAATACAATGTAATCAGATTAAAATGTATTCTAATTAGTTTGCAATTAGATTAGTAATTAGATTAACGAGTATTTCAATTATGCCCAACTCTGCTCTGCGTAAAATGTGGAAACAAAATATCTTTTAAGGCCAGGCCAGTTCGAAAAGACTGATTTTTAGGCTAAAATTAATGTAGAATTATAAAGGGAACAAAGTAAAAAAATAAGCGAACATAATATTGAAAAAATTTTTGTAAAGAAATAAGTATTTTTTTTTCTGGGGGGGGGGGGGGGGGGTGCAGACCATGCTGAAATCCTGGGTACGCCCATGGAAACATAGCTTAAGACAATGCTTACTTTAAAACCATAAAACTACCTCACAAGTCATATACTGTAAACAAATTATTTTAGAAATTATAAATTTACTTTTTGGAAAGGTGAATGCTCAAAAATGTATAGACCAAAAACTCGTAATCGATTAAAACCATTTATATGTGGAATAGTAGACTACATCTACAGATTTCCCAAATACAATGTCCTTTTTGGTGTAAACAATCACCAAGTACTTTAAAAACGATCGTAACCAATCGACTTTTCTTATAGAAATCTATGATATTTAGGACGACATGATGCTACAAACGATATTGTGACGATTAGTACGTAGTAAAAACACATTTTTATATTTGTTTACTGATTCTTATATTCATGTATTTAATATTAAAATATTTATCACTTTTATATATGAAAGTATTGAATGTCAGTTTGGTACTTATAGAAATTAGAAATGGTATACTCTGTACATGTATTTTTAACTATTATTACATGATATCAGTAATTTTCTACGTCTTTTCGAAAATGAATGGGCAAACAAGCAAACGGGTCACCATAGAAAGCAATTACCGTCACTCATGGACACTCGCAACGTTAGTAGAGCTACAGGTGCGTTTAAGAGAGAATACCTACGCTTTCTTCCGAAAAACGTACGGTGACATCTCTTTTTAGGGTTCAGTAGTCAACAAGGAACTTTTATAGTTTCGGTCTGTCTGTCCGCGGTTTTACTCAGAGACTATAGGGCCTACAAAGCTTGTAATTCGGCATGAATGCAGATATTAATGAAGCCGACAAAATTGTATATAAGATCTTAAAAAATATGTTTAAGGTAAGTACCTCCCCTACACATAATATACGAATAAAAAAATCATCCCTGCTAAAATATTATTTTAGCAGGGATGAATTTTTTTTTTCGCGTCCATCCCACCGTGTGAGGTGTCGTTGCATAGGTTTTTTAAAAATATTATGAGTATATCATTTTCCGATTTAGAAATGTGAAATATGAAGTCTTAAAGTGGAAAAAAATCTTTAGAGTCTTGCAGTGTCCCCCGTTCTACCAGCTAAACGGTTGCTTCTGGAAAAATATTCACAAGAGTAGGAAATATGCTGAATTTAAAAGAAAAACTATCACGGCTAAGAAGACTTCATAAGTTATTGAGTAATAGTCGATCAACTAAAAAAATGCAACTAATCGGAGAAGTATTAAAGGGACATATAATTTAAATTCCTTTAAAAACGTAACTGAGATGATGTTGTTAGTAATGTATTTAAACACATTATAAAATATCTACATTCATTGACCATTCAAAAATATCAAAAACTAGCGCTAGGTACTACGGAACCTTATATTGCGCGTGGCCCGACACGCACTTGGTCGGTTTAGACTTTATTTTCTCTAAATTGTATATTCTTATCCCACCAAAACATGAAATGTAAAAGGAGCCAAGCAAAATATTGCATAGCTATTTAATTCAATACTTCAACTTATTTTGTAATTTAAATCAACATTCAGTAAATGTATCAATAGATTTCTTTATTTTATAATTATTACAGTGGCTTGCCCCCAGATACGACGTGTCAACATCGTTTTTACGAGGAAAACACAAAAACAAAGGAAGAAACTATATAGTTGATTCAAAGCGCTGTCTCAAAATCTCAGATTTATTTTTTCAAATTATCCGTTTCGGTTATGGTTTTGAATAAAATGATTTACATATTTACAATCTACTATTAATAATCTTCTTTGCTGTATATAAATTATTTTAATCGACTATTAGTTTTTTTTTTTGGGCATTCACCTTTGTTTTAATATTCCCTTTTTATTTACGTATCCGTAAATTCAGTGGTTCATTCAGTGTTAGCTGTGTTAGGCTGCCTTCACATTAAGCCGCGCGGCTGCCGCACTACTCGTGGTGTAGGCAGTCTTATTGTATCAAGTTACCCTAACAAACGAAAAGAATCGCTCTACAGGGAGGCGACCTGTTATTAAGTACATATTATGTTACGGAACTTGGGCGGGATAAATAATAAATTCAAACTTGTTTCTGCCATGTGTCCCCGAAGACAGGTGTAATATGATTTTACACGAGAAATAAATGTGAGTGGTTGACCAAAAAGGGACCTGAAGGATTGGAAACGGTTTTTTTTATTTTTTTAGTCCGTGGTCTTTTAGCTTTGTTTTGGTCTAACCAGAATATTTTTAGGTGCCGTAGTTTTTTTTTAGGAATTTTTTTGTGAACCGCGCACGATCCGTAACTTGTTTCTACACGAAACTTCAAACGCGTTTTACTCAAAATCAAATTATTTACCTTCAGCCCCCCCTATTCTGTATCGTACATTTTGTGAGTTAATCACTGAGTTATTAACGAAACTGAGGAGTGAGTAACGGAAAGTGTCACTAACCGGCTTCCAAAAAACGAGGAGGTTATATGTTCAGCTGTGGATATTTTTTTTTATTTTTATTTTTTTTTATTTTTGTATGTTCAACGATTACTCCGCCGTTTGTGAAAAATCGAAATTTTTGTTTTGTTATATTAGGTTTCACTCCAATTTGGTACCATGTTCACAAAAGTGGTGACCTGATGATGGGATCCATGAGTAATCGAGGGAACTCCTCGAAATTTATGTGGAAACATATGGTGATTTTGGTTTTATGAGAAGCATCCTAAGCATATGCTACCAAAACGCAAGATTTTGCACCGAGGTGTACTATGGTTCCGAAGCTACTAAGAGAACTCCGGATTCCTTATAGATACAAGTTTGGGAGTTTAGGCGCTGTTTTAAGAGCTGAAAGCATATGCTACTATGCAAATTACATTCATCATCATCATCATTACCACGTCAGGGTCACCAATGTCACCAAATTCAACCTTATCTCCAGAGCATAAGGCACACATTTGACATTACTCCTGAGAAATTAAAGTTGCTTCGATAATGTAACATTCTGTTTCACTTCGCCGAGATATTCTGGAAAACAACCTAATTTCAACCTTTTGCATTGTGTTTAGCGTTCATAGTATAATAACGCATCGCATCGCATATCTGCCAGGGCTGTCAAGCAAGCGGCGCGGCGCGGCGGCGCGGGCGCGGGCCGGATACTATGCACAGAATACAAATTACTCACGGAGGTACTATGTGCGCTGCGTGTGCGACAAGTCGAGCGAGTGCCAGCCTATTGAAACTAGTCCGGTGACCGGCTACTTAGCACGTCACACGTGTTCACTTCGATTTTTTTAAATGTATTGTTTAAAATTATCTGCAGGCTGCAGCTGATATTATAATATTTTGTAAGTGTGACTGTAATAAGATACGTAGAATAATATAGAGGTGTATTATTCTACGTATAGTACGCGTTTGCTTAACTTGGTAACTAAAAAGAGTGAAATTATTATTTTTAACAAAAAATTAAAACCGACTTCCAAGGTAAAATATGAATATGAAATAAAAAGTATTATATAATTATTCCTATCTAATAGTGCCTTTTCCGAATTCGGCTAAAACTCGACTATTTCTGTACTCAATCTTCATAATTTTGAAGTCGGTGCCAGTTCCAAAAGTTTCAAATATTTTGTCAGAGAACAGAAATGTCTGGCAATATGCTTTAAAAAGAGTGATCTTAACTTCAGCTGTGCATCGAGCAAATCTGTGTGCCAACATATTGCCACAAACTACCAATACCCTACGTTCCCTCTCCACATCCAATTCATCACACAAGTCTTCAGTGACTACATGTCCCAAGTATTTAAACTGCATGACACGGTTTAAAGTTTCTGAGTTTAAGGTGAGTGGGGGGTATCGTGGAAGGCCCTTTATTTTGACATTTAAATAATATAAACTCACTAAATATGCAACGAAATAAGAACATTACAAGATTCTTTAGGAAAAAAAGATACTGAAAGAAAATTAAGATGCTTTGCTAAATTAACTTCATTTGTTTTCAATTGCAAAAATAATTTTATTTAAAGCATGGTCTACAATTTCAGTGAGATGTGCTGATACATTTTCAAGGGCTGCCGCTGAGGGAGGAGCCGTTGGCAAGACGCCTCTCTTCCAATTTATATGCCCAGCATGGAGCACAGCTGGTGTCTTGATGAAAACCTGAAACATTGAAAAATCCTGTTCAAACTAGTCATCAATTATTAGAATAGAGAGTTCAAAAACTACATTAATAACTTTTTAGTATTCTGAATTTTTGTCCATTAAAACTTTTGAAAAAAATATTTTTTTGCACTAGTCGTCATTGTATTTTTATCCGATGGAAGTCCACTGCTGGACATAGCTTCCTAAAATGACCTCCAAACAAGACCGTCTCCTCGCAACTCTCTTAAAACTCTCATATTTATTTATTACTATGTACTTATTTTCTAAAATTTCCACTCTACCCAGTACTAGAATAAAAAGATGTCTAAGTAAGTATACATTTTAAAGTTTGCAGTTAGGTACAATGAGCTAAAGATAGCTAGTTAAGGCCGTCCCCCGAGCAAACGACCTTGGCCATACATTTGCCGCGATACCGAGATCGCACCAAAACCCTATTTTTTTACTTATCTTAGTTCAAAATTGTCCTAAAAAAAATTTAAAACGGGGAATATGTAGTTTATGATATTGTCGATCTATTGGCGTGTGTTTCAAATAAAAGTAATTTGTAAATCCTAAGGAGATGCTGAATGTATGCTTGAATTTTATTAAATTGTTTTACTTTGGAAGCTGATATCATGAGTATAATAAACAAAAATAGAAAATTTAAAACGGGGAAAGGAATGTTGGTATACTGAAGATTATTGCTGTATTTTTATCCCTGAGATCAGAGGGTTTTCGTGGTTGGATACCGCTGTCGATCCTGGTGACATAGGAGATACAGTGGTGGAAATGTGTGGTGGGCTAAAGCCCGTAAAAAAAAATATGCTTAAGATATCGTAAACGTAATCGCAATACGATTAAGATCATTCACTAATTCATTCGAAATAAAATAATTTCATTCATACTTTGACCTTATATACATCGTATGACTGTCAAACAATGCAACGCCTTTATAGCTAGGGAGCTGGCGAGCAAAATTTCTATATGATCAGCACACATGGCAGACGTTATTAATAGTGATAATTATACCCTAAGAAACATCAAGAACCTCGTCTGCCACCATGGTGGCGCTGCGTTCTCAATTTACAGCGTTTCAAAAATGTTTAAAAAAAAGGTGGGTGATATTATATGCACATGTCTGCCTCTGGGGCTGATGATCATAGTCATCCTGTAAACACAAAAATTCGTGGAGGCATCCAGGGCTCTGACTTGTAGTTTTCATTTTTTTTTAATTTTTTTATGATTTAAAAAACTCTATATGTAGTGCACACTTGGCAGATTAAAATTGTTCGATTAATAACAATGAGAAGGACCACAGAAAAATAGTCTGCCAGCATGTTGCCTCTGCGTTCGCTATGGACAGGGTTTCAAAAATGTAAAAAATAAAATAAGTGCTATATTATGCGCACATGTCTGCCTCTTGGATTGATGTTTGAATTTATCATGAAAACCAAGAAACTCGATGAGGCAGACGTTCAGGCCTCTGATATTTCAAAGGCAGAAAATTTGAATTTTTTTTTCAACCCGACGCTCGCGCCAAGCTAGAAGTACAAAATTCAATTTTAAACACGCGTCAGAAATATTCGGCTTCTACCTGTTAACTACGTCTCCGCAGGTAGAGATCAACTACGATAACATGGCGCGCCCTTCCAAAATTCAAAACGTTTGATGTGCGTTGTCAAAACGACTTGAAGTGCGTTGTCTTGCGCCGTAGGCTAGTTATGATTAGTTGACCAACAAATCTTGGTAATAAGTGACATTAACTGAAATATTACGTGTGCTGTGATTGGTTGAATACTACATACAAACTCTTTCATAAGGATGTGACTTCACACATTGAAACAGTCATTTGGAGGGGCGCGCCATGTTATCGTAGTTGATCTCTATGAAATTTCTCGCTGCTCGAAAATGAAAAAGCTTTTTTTGAACATTTTTACAGCTCCGCCCCATAATAATGCAGAGCCCTGAATGTCTGCCTCTTCGATTTTCTTCGTTTCCAAGCTGTTTGTGACCATGAACCCCAGAGGCATACATGTGCAAATGATTTAATATCCCCTTTTTTAGGGTTCGGTAGCCAAAATGGCAACAAACGGAACCCTTATAGATTCGTCATGTCTGTCTGTCTGTCTGTCTGTCTGTCTGTCCGTCCGTATGTCACAGCCACTTTTCTCCGAAACTATAAGAGCTATACTATTGAAACTTGGTAAGGAGATGTAGTCTGTGAACCGCATTAAGGTTTTGATACAAAAATGGAAAAATTATTAAAAATTTTAGGGGTCCCCCTCCCCATAGGTACAACTGAAACAAAAAAAAATTTTTTCGTCTTACCTACGCGTATTGGATATCTATGGATAGGTATTCAAAAATCATATTGAGGTTTCTAATATCATTTTTTTTCTAATCTGAATAGTTTGCGAGAGAGACTCTTCCAAAGTGGTAAAATGTGTGTCCCCCCCTCTAACTTCTAAAGTAGGGGCATGATAATTCAAAAAAATATACGATATACATTACCTTAAAAACTACCAACGAAAATTGGTTTGAACGAGATCTATCAAGTACTTTTTTATACGTCATAAATGGTAAACCTTAATTTAACTTTCATTAAATTAACTAAAATATAAAAAATCTTTTAATTTTATAGAAATAAACCTTATTGATGCTGCGGAACCCTTCAGTGGCGAGTCCAACTCGCACTTGGCCGGTTTTTTAAGCAACTTCAATCGGCTGTAACGCGAAAACGCAGCGACGTAGGACCTTTGACTGGACCAGATCAATTCGTCATGACGTAAACTGCAATCTACCTCGATGTGAAACTTGTGCAAATCATATACCTAAATGCTCACCAGCTCCCTAATTATTACGAGAAACCCACATTTTGAAAAATCTCACGTGAGATTGGGAAGTGGGGGAGCGGGTTGAACAATATCTCGCGAAATCTCACCAGGGCGGAGGAAGGGTCAGAAAATTAAAAAAAAACACCTCACGTAATTTGTAGACGCCCCATAAGCCACGTAAGCTCTCGCTTACAAAGTCGCTAGTCGCTATACTACCTCGTATTTACGTTTACAATATCACAAACAACCAATACATGAAGGCCCCTATACACAATACGTGCTTAGTGTTTAGTGGTAGCTTTATAAATACATCCCACCAAAAACATTTCTTGTAAAATGTTGCCGAGACGACTACATAAGTTTTACCCTGTGAAAAATATATGAGATCTGATGTAGAGCTAAGCTTCTGAATCTACACGGCCTCGATACGGTTGGATTATTGCAGGCCAATTGGACCGGACTCGTGCACACACACTCGGATATCCGGTCCGGTAAGGTTGGTCTGCGATCAGTCCGACTAGCTGGACGACTACGTATCTTGCGACAGCTAAGCTGATACGTATCTGGTCTGCGATCAGTCCGACTGGCGATTACGTGTCTTGCGACAGCTATGCTGATACGTATCTGGTCTGCGATCAGTCCGACTGGCGATTACGTGTCTTGCGACAGCTATGCTGATACGTATCTGTTCTGCAATCAGTCCGACTGGCGATTACGTGTCTTGCGACAGCTATGCTGATACGTATCTGGTCTGCGATCAGTCCGACTGGCGATTACGTGTCTTGCGACAGCTATGCTGATACGTATCTGTTCTGCAATCAGTCCGACTAGCGATTACGTGTCTTGCGACAGCTATGCTGATACGTATCTGGTCTGCGATCAGTCCGACTGGCGATTACGTGTCTTGCGACAGCTATGCTGATACGTATCTGGTCTGCGATCAGTCCGACTGGCGATTACGTGTCTTGCGACAGCTATGCTGATACGTATCTGGTCTGCGATCAGTCCGACTGGCGATTACGTATCTTGCGACAGATATGCTGATACGTATCTGGTCTGCGATCAGTCCGACTGGCGATTACGTGTCTTGCGACAGCTATGCTGATACGTATCTGGTCTGCGATCAGTCCGACTGGCAATTACGTGTCTTGCGACAGCTATGCTGATACGTATCGATCCAGCTCACGGACGTATATGGGGGTCTTTAGTGTTACGCTACTTTGTAGTCACTTCTATTTTTTTCCGAGTAATATTTACCAATTATTGGTTAATTTATGTATTTCAATCTGATATGGTTGATGACGTTGGTGTTATTTTCTGATATTATATAATTTAAAAATGTCAGCAACTCGCGTGCAGTATAAGACATTTGTCGAAAGCTTCTAGAGGTCACATATTAAAAATGATTCAAAATGACAAAGACGGGTGTTCTAAGAATATTTACTATATCATACATATATTATTCGGCTTAGATTTTGGTTTCGGTCACTCCATGCCAAGGAGTAAAAAATATAGCTTAAAATTATATTCCTTCACATTACTGTTAGTCCTTAACATATACATTTTCATTCTTGACCCTGTAACTGATTTTATTCGTGAAATGGAAATAATAGAATTTTCAGTCATATTATCGGCGCTTATCTTTACACCAAAAAAATATACGGTCTACTATTTTCGTCACGTCCTTAAATCAGTAGATTCCAAACTGAACACGGGGAGTTCTCTTCACTCAATTGATATACAACTGATATTTTGCTGTTTCTGCGCCGGGGTAAACAGAGGCGTTCACTATATAGCATACTTTATAGTGTTTAATAAACATTTGGGCTGTCCTGAAATATATATCAGATTGAGTATGGAAGTGACTTTCTTAGTTTTTTCTTTTGTGTACTACTCTTTATATCGCAGACTCAAGATGCTGAAAGTGTTATCAAAATCAAAGTTAGAGATGTCAGCAGATCCTACGACTGTTGCGTATTTACAGAGCATTTACAAGGCAATGTCTGATGCCCTCAGTCATGTACATAAGGGGTCAAACTGCGTGGTATTTTAAATATCATTTTTTATATTTCGATCGATTCGATTTCTGATTTTTTAAATTTCGATAAATTTTAAGATTATTATACTTTTCAGTATTCTATTTTGCTGTTTCTAAGAATGTTGAAGTGTTTTAGTTTGTTTTACTGTATGATAACATATTATAGGACAACTTTTACCGAGGTATTATAGCTTTCTGTTTATTAGTAAGATATTATATTATTACATGTATAATGTATATATTATATTGTGTTGCGTAATATATAAATTAATTATATTTATGATTTCAGTTGAATTATCTAGTTGGCAGTTCGCTGTATTTAGTTTTTCTATTATTCTTTGTGTCTTTCGCGCCTGCTGTGTGCGCTGGGGCGATGACAAGAGCAGCGACCGAAATCAAAATACTTCTACATGACAGACTTTTACAAGAAACAGGTACATTTAAATACTAGCGACCCGCCCCGACTTCGCACGGGTATAAAATATATACCCTATGTCACTCACTGAAAAAATGATTAAAATCGATTCAGTAGTTTTGATATTTTATATTCATTACTACACGTGGCCCACATTAATGGCCGGTACCGCCGCAAAAGCTACGTCCCGTAATTTTTAAATCATAGAGGTAAAATTTTTGTACATTAAATATAAACTTAAAAAAAAGGGGCAGTGGCATGTTATATTCTTTTACTTAATTTAAGGGCTATAATTTGTATTTAATGCTATGGTTGCGAAAGTGGAAGTGGTTCAAGTTTCCTGGCTCATTCATATAAATCAAAAATTTCGTGTGTAATTTAAATGGATTGAAATAAAATAGTCGTAGATGGGTGTTCAATTTCCTAAATCTCGATTAAATAATAACATACATTCACGCGGACGAAGTTGCGGGCAATAGCTAGTCTGTAATATTTTCGAAAATATTCATTTAAATCACATGCTGTAAAGGGCTATATAAATCTATATTAAATCAACAATGTATATAAAGTATTTAATTGAATGCGGATTAATGCCGTATGGTTAAAATCACTTCGAAAATTAGTCATAATAATTTATAGTATTTTTTTTATTACTATACTAGCTGACCCGACAGACGTTGTCCTGTCTAAACGATAATTATTTAATACCAATTGGTTTTTAAGAAAAAATAGATTAAAATTAAGAAAAAACAGATTAAAATTAGTATCTCCATTCCCATCAAATTAAATTAAATAGTTTAGGAGAAAATCATAAAAGTTTATTGTGCGGGAACCGTACATTTTCCGGGACAAAAAGTATCCCTTGTCCTTTCCCGAGACTCAAAGTATCTCCATACCAAATTTCATCAAAATAGACTGAATAGTTTACGCGCAAATCATAGAAGTATATTGTGCAGTAACCGTACATTTTTCTGGGACAAAATGGTTCCAAAGATGGTTTTTGGGACTCAAAGTATCTCTATGCCAAATTTCAGCAAAATCGGGCCAGCCGTTTACGCGTGATGTCGTGACCACGCGATTTTGGATTCATTTTTATATATAGAGACTAGCTGTCCCGGCAAACGTTGCTTTGCCATATTATTTTATTGAAGTGACTAAATAAGTATGTCACCATGGCAACGTCGATCGCTATCCCGTCGCACAAACAATGGTCGCCGTCAGTCTCAGGTTGTAATAATTTACTATTATCTATTCAACAAATACACTTATCAATATATAAAGTACCGAGTAGCCGATTCTCAGACCTACTGAATATGCATATAAAATTTGGTAAAAATCAGTAAAGCCGTTTCGGAGGAGTTCGTGGACTAACATTGTGACACGAGAATTTTATATATAAGATAATACGACCTTTTTGGGCTCACGAAAACAGCTAGTTACTAATTGAGAGTAAACCCCAACAGCTGGTTTCAGACGAAATGTGCGGTGAGGCGCTGGAGCAGCTGATCGCGTATGTGGAGGCGCGGCCGATGCGGGTGACGGCGATGAACATGCACCCCATGGACGCTACTCTGGTGTCCCGCGTCCTCAACTTCGCGGTCACGGTGTTCATATTCCTCTTGCAGTGGACGCACTTTTACTAATTACAGTTCGGGGGAACTAAAGTCCAAACGAAAAAACGAGGCACAAAACTCCATATAACATATCATGTGAAATTCTGTGCTTCGTTATTTCGACTACGTTATGTCTGGATTATTTTTCTTTGCTACGTTGTAATTAGATAAGAGATTTGCGTGTAATAAAGCTGTTTGATTGGAAGTATTATTAATTGAAACTGTACGATGTTCCCTGGACGCTTGGGCCGATGGTGATCAACTTCTGAGCCACTGTATAATACATTGTTATGTTGTTACAACTGACGCATATTTAGTGGCTGAGCAGGTCCAGTCTCCATAGAGCATTGACTATCCAACATTTAGGGTACGCCTTACGCCCGTATCGTCGGGGTCAATACAGACCGCAACACGACGCGTGAAGATGCATTTCTTTTGTATGGAATTTGGTCTTGCATGACGTCTCACGCAATTGAAGTCTGTCGAATCCATTCTTTAGAAATGCAAGTACGCGTAGGATTGCGGTCTGTATTGAACCGTCGTTTTCTGGAGGTTACCTCCACTCGACTCAATCTCAATTCTCGAAAATTATTACGTTACGTGACGTATGACTATAATAATTTTTGATGATTAAGGTTGAGTCAACGCGACGTGGCTGTTAAAATACTAATGATATTGTTACTTGTCAAAACTAATTATAGTTTGTTCGTTTTATGATGATATGCGTGACACATTATGATTGACAATAGTAGGGAAGTAACCTAAAAAAATTAATCGAATAATTTAAAAATATCGAATCACCTCGTAAAGGAATTGCAATCGAAATTATCGATTTCGTACTGATGTTACAGAGTGACGCCGGCGATTTAAGATGGCCGCCCTTTTTTATCGATTTGATTTCAATTCAACTGTGTCAATCTCTATTGACATAAGTTCCGTTTCATGCATCTGACATTTTTCAAGTATTTTCGTAACAATAATTTTATACTCTTATTTCAGAGTTAATATTTATAATTTTATATCGATAAGTTAGCATTTAGCAACTTTTCATTTTTATTCATTTACAATTACAGGGAACATTTATTTTTGTAGATGGAATATAATTTATTACATTCTGTTTTTTTTTTGTTTTCTTGTAAAAAAAATCCGTAGCAAGGAATATGAGAACTGTCACCCATATCATCTTAGAACGAACAAACTATAACTTTGTTCGTTACTTTCAAAAAAGTTACATACTAATATTTATGATTCGAAAGTGTGTGTGTTCTTTTTAACTTTGTTTTGTCCGTCTACCTCTTCACGCTTTATCTACTGGTTTGAGTTGAGAGAAAATTGCATGTGAAGTTTATATCCCGGAAAAATTTACGGTTTCCGCAAAGTTTTTACATAGCAACTTTGTTTTTTTATCAATACCAATCAGTTAGATCAAGGCAGGAATTAGGTATAAATATATAAATATTTGTTTGAAAAGTACATTGTAAAAAGCAACATTTAACTACATTGTTAAACAGTAGTATTACAATGTAATAATTTTATTTTTTATGAAATAAGGGGGCAAACGAGCAAACGGGTCACCTGATGGAAAGCAACTTCCGTCGCCCATGGACACTCGCAGCATCAAAAGAGCTGCAGGTGCGTTGCCGGCCTTTTAAGAGGGAATACGGATTACCCTATTCAGGGGAGGGATGCGAAGGGAAGGGAATAGGGGAGGGTAGGGAAGGGAATAGGGTAGGGAATTGGGCCTACGGTAAACTCACTCACTCGGCGAAGCACAGCGCAAGCGCTGTTTCACGCCGGTTTTCTGTGTGTATTTCTCCGGTCGAGCCGGCCCATTCGTGCCGAAGCATGGCCCTCCCACGTATGAATTATAAAAATATTCACAACTAGCTCTTGCCCGCGTGGAATTCTGCTCTCGTGGACAGCGCTAGGAACTTCCGTGCCTTCAAGCGTTTTTGCCACAATTATTATTGGCAACAGTCAAACACAATAAACTATAATATTAACCGATTCAGTGCGGATGACACGAGAGCCGTGTCATACATGTTTTTAACGTGTGGCGTATGACACGTGAGCCGTGTCATTTGAAAAACGATTGTATTATCAATCTCAAATTACACTTTAGAAGGGTCTACTCTGAACAAAATCATCTTAATTTTCCACGTAGAACGAGCCTATAGGCTTCGCCTCTGAATATTCTGTGAATTGCAAAAAAGTAGGGGCCGCCAACCTTTTTTAAAGGTGCATTCATTTCGTATTACACGGCAACCGCGTCTTATGGGTTTTTAACGTGTGGCGTATGACACGTGAGCCGTGTCATTTAGAAAGCGATTGTATCTCCCTCAAATTGCACTTTGGAAGGTTCTACTCTGAACAAAACCGTCTTAATTTTCCACGCAAAACAAGCCTTATAGGCTTCGTTTCTAAATATTTTGTGAATTGAAAAAAGTAAGGGCTGTCTCCTTTTTTAGCCTCATGGTTCCCATCAGCAGACCACCACTTTTGTGAACAAGGCACCAACTCGGAACCGGATCAATCGGAACAAATACTCTATACAACAAAAGAAAAATTTTGAAAATCGGTTCACAAACGGCGGAGTAATCGTTGAACACACATAAAAAAAATATCCACAGCCGAACCGATAACCTCCTCCTCTTTGGAAGTCTGTTAAAAAACTCAACAACGAACTTCTTTAAATTTATCTACGTATAATTTACATCGGAAACCCAGATCTATTTAATATACTCATTTTTCTAACTTTGAAACCTACAAAAGGTTTGCAACATCTGAATAAAAAAATAGCTTACCTGCCAATTTCAGGTTAACACTTAGTAAAACTACTCGAAATCAACTCAAAACAATGTAGCCTTCCGTTAAAATCAATGATTTAGGCTCAACCAAATAAATCAAGTTATTACAAGCGAAAAAAACAAAAAAAAACCATAAACCTTTTTGAACGTGGCGGGTGACACGGTAGCCGTGTCATCTACTTCTATGGCGTATGACACGGCTAACGTGTCACGAGAAAATTGTATGCCGCCACGACCGAAAGTCTTCAAAAATGTGCTCCGCATAGAATCGGTTAACTTAGCTTTAGCTTAGGAGTCACAATTATTAACCTTATTTCCGTGGTGCTCCCCCTTAAGTTCTTTGACTTTCGGTCATTGCAACTTTGTGCTGTCGCCCGCTTTTATGGGGAGGGAAATTGGAATCTTCCTACTCCTCCTATTTTCTTTTGATTAATTTCGTTGCGGGTCCCAAGACAGTTTTAGCATGTCCCTCGGGCTCCCTGAGATTATATCAAAGGGTTTTCGTGGTTGGATACCGCTGTCGATCCTGGCGACACAGGAGATACAGTGGTGGGAATGTGTGGTGGGCCAAAGCCCGATTTTACACGCATTTGCGATGTGCGTTCTCTTTGCCTTGCAAGACGTATAATTTCATAGAGAGACTCTTTCATCCGGCGTACTTTAGCCTCTCTAGTCATATTGTATGTATGGCGAGACAGTTGCGATTTTCTCTGAGACATAGTGTCGAAAAAATGAAAAATATGAACATTATTTTTTATACATAAAATATAGCCTATGCCACTCAGGAACACACCAGCTTTCTATCAGTTTTAATTTTTGCAATCGGACCAGTAGTTTTAGAGATTACCTCATACTAACAAAAAAACAAACTTACCTCTTAATTATAATAGCGTGGATTTACATTAATTACGTTATAATTCGTTGTAGTTTCTAATGTTTTCGTTAATGAACAATTACATAAATTACATTATTTATTATTCGTTGGCTAGGAAATTGTAGTGAGTCTACAAACTATTGTAGAGGGTCTACAAACTATTATACAGGGTCTACAAACTATTGTAGAGGGTCTACAAACTATTGTAGAGAGTCTTCGAACTATTGTAGAGGGTCTACTAATTATTGTAGAATGTATACGAACTACTGTAGAGGATCTACGAACTATTGTAGAGGGTCTACGAACTCTTATAGAGGGCCTACAAACTATTATACAGGGTCTACAAACTATTGTAGAGGGTCTACAAACTATTGTAGAGAGTCTTCGAACTATTGTAGAGGGTCTACTAATTATTGTAGAATGTATACGAACTACTGTAGAGGATCTACGAACTATTGTAGAGGGTCTACGAACTCTTATAGAGGGCCTACAAACTATTATACAGGGTCTACAAACTATTGTAGAGTGTCTACGAACTCTTATAGAGGGTCTTCGAACTATTGTACTATTACTTCTTCTTTGTCCATCCCATGTTCCCAGTTTATCTGGGGTCGGGTCTCCCTGTACGTTTAGTTAGGCTTTCCTGGTCCATCTCTCTCTTGATGTTGTTCCACCAAGTTGCGGGTGGTCTTCCTGGTCTCTTGTACCCGCTTGGTATATTGAGGACTTTCTTTACGGCGTAGGCATCGTCTCTTCTTTGTATGTGACCGTACCATTTCAGTCTGGACTCTTTGACTTTTTCCACAACGGAAGCTACCCTGAACGAGCCCCTTATGTACTCATTGCGGACTTTATCTACACGAGTTACACCAGCCGCCCATTTGAGCATCTTCATCTCATTCACTTGCAGTTGTTGTTCCTGGGCTTTTTTCATAGTCCGCCGAGACGAGCCAGGCGAAGCGCAAGGGCACTACCTACCTTTTCTCGAATAATTATGTCTGAATAAGGCAGGCATACTTTTAATAATATACTAGAGATAAACTACGATAACATGGCGCGCACCGCCAAATGTTTCAATGTGTGTAGTCACATCCTTATGAAAGAGTTTGTATGTAGTAAGTAACCAATCAACCAGTACTCGTAATATGTCACTTAATGTCACTTAATATTACCAAGATTTGTTGGTCAACTAATCACAAATAGCGGACCGCGCAAGACAACGCACTTCAAACGTTTTGACAACGCACTTCAAACGTTTTGAATTTTGGAGGGGTGCGCCATGTTATCGTAGTTTATTACTACAGTCAATATTATGAACCATCATACAATATATTCCTATTTATTCAATGTGATTTTGCATAAATGGCTGGATGGATAAATATTTGTAACCCTTTTGTGCAAAAGCTACTGAACGAATTTTGGTCTAATTTGGTAAGTAAAACGTAGGCTAAACGTAGTGGGTTTTAAATAAAAATACCTTTTGCTATTGTAGCCTCGAGCAACAATTTTTAACTGAAAATAATGACATTATATTATATTATAATAAGTCTACGGAAAATATATACTTTAAGTAATATTGGCTTATAAATAGAAACACAATTAGAAGTGGTTCCAAGAGTGTAACAAATACTTATGCAAGTATAAAAATATATTCCACTCGAACATAAGACGGTAAACATAGACGAAGTTTTAAAATTAGTAGTTCTATTGTACGTTACTTGCGCTAAGTACAAATAATAACTTAAAGTTAGCCAACTGGATGTTGTAAAGGTATGCGAACACTACAGTCATATTGATAATATCTTCTTATATATAAAAATGGATTTTCACATGTGTTAGTCGCGCTAAAACTCGAAAATGGCTGAACGGATTGGGCTGATTTTAGTCTTAAAATATTCGTAGAAGTCCAAAGTAAAGAAAGTTTTAAAGTGACACGAAGTTCACCAGGACAGCTAGTTATAATATAATTAAGATACTAAATGACGCCTGCAACTCCATTGCTACGAAATTCGTTTATACCACGGGAAACGTACAATTTTACGGGATAAAAAGTATTCTATGTCGTTTCCCGGGACTCGAAGTATCGCCATACCAAATATCAACAAACAGGGTTTAGTGGTTTAGACGTGAAGAGGTACACAGACTAAGACTACTAAAAGAAGATAGAATAGAATAACTAAGAGGTTCTACCTACCTACCTCTTTTACTTAATTGATAACGAGAAGCTATTATTTAATTTGCATAAAAATTTCACCAATTATTATTATTGAATTTTTTATAGACTTAAAATACAAATATATTTTTATACACCGATATTTCAATAATTCGATTACAGTATAATTATGTAACATTTTTTATTACTTTGGCACGCTCTCTTAACGGCTCGTCGTCTTTAAGGTAGAGGGTCCGAACTGGGAGGTATCGCTACATTCGTCTTAGATGTTTGTTTATATTTTAATGTTGCAAGTATAATATGTGATTTATTGTGCTGTAGATTCTTTATGGAAATTCATGTTCAACATTAATGAAACACACTTTTCTTGTAATGTTTCCACCATATTTACTAAGTAGTTAAAACAATTTTATTTAGTTAATTTTGGTACCAGCGAATTTGCAGCTAGTGTGCGCTCATTCTCACAGCCGGCAACTTTACACTTCCTTGAAGTAGTTACCACCTGAGAAATTACTCTGGCAGTTTTAAAGAGTTCGGAAACTTGGTGGCAAAAATTTATCACCTTACTGAAAACGTAATTTGATTGTGCGAACTCCTAGGGTCAGTATTATTATGATTGTACTTACAATGTGTTTTGAGTCCTTAGTTACTACAACTACAGTATTTTTTAAGTTTATTTCCTTTAAGGCAGTGAATCAAAGTAAAAATATTATGTTGGAAACAAAAGTGAAATTTTATATTCATTTATTCGAAGTTTAAACGAATCGAAGCCATCAGCCATCTTTAGTCAATTTGCAATCCCACCAAAACATGAAATGTAAAAGGAGCCAAGCAAAATATTGCATAGCTATTCAATTATACTTCTGTCGTAAAAAGTTTTCAGATCACATTCAAGCCAAGCCTTCAACTTATTTTGTAATTTAAATCAACATTCAGTAAATGTGTAAATAGATTTCTTTATTTTATAATTATTATAGTGGCTTGGCAATGCGCACTAGAGAAATAATCAGCTACTAATTGGATTTATTGGGTACCATCAGCCACATGCGTCGTTACATAATATTAAAACACTTTACGCTTGCCGTCTGTGTAAGTATGAACTCCTCCCAATATGCAGTTTTATATTTGTTTCTATTGTGCTCATTGCCAAGCCACTATAATAATTATAAAATAAAGAAATCAATTGATACATTTACTGATGTTGATTTAAATTACAAAATAAGTTGAAGGCTTGGCTTGAATGTGATCTGAAAACTTTTTACGACAGAAGTATAATTGAATAGCTATGCAATATTTTGCTTTGCTCCTTTTACATTTCATGTTTTGGTGGGATTTCATTTCTTTTTTGAAGGTTTTCTTTTTCTTTTCTTTTCAGGTCACGTTATAACTTTTCTGTACTTAGCTTAGCACCCATTCCCTATCTCCTTTAATATATTTTTTATTTGAGGCTTCGTTAGTATTATAGGTGGACAACGTAACGTAAATACTTCTGAGTTCTGAGTCGATTATTATGTTCATGATATTTAATTGACTCTTAAGCTAATACTTGAAGGTGGTCATTTTTAGCATTACCGTTGAATACATAGCAGCACTGTTGTAAGCGTCTCAACGTTCTTCGCAGGAATGAAACACACATTTCATGCGATAACTTAAAACTCCCATATTATATCGAGCAAGTAAGGATTGTATATCTCAATACTGATTAGTGATTAGTGACTACATTTATAATATTTAAATCGAATTTAATTATTGTTTCATTATTAACGTTGTTATTTTTTATTTAATTAATACCATTTCATTAAGTTCATAACTAACTTAAAGCCTTTTGTACGTCAAACAAATATGCAGTCGAAACTCATACTGTTCTTGCAAAGTTACAAACATAAAAATCTTTTATTTTATTTAATACTTAAAGTATTATGTTATTATATTTCAATTTCAGTTTTTAGGTTTCCCTGCCCAAATGATGAAAACGGGGCCCTATTATTAATAAGTTAGTTTGCTGTCTGTCCGTCGTACATCCGTATGTCACTAGGCTGGATCTCGAGAACCGCAATAGCTAGATATTTGCGATTTTCACAAATTATGTATTTCTGGTGTTGTTATAAAAGATAATAGTCTAATCAAAATAAAATAAATTATTAAAGTAGGGCCTCATGCAACAAACACGATTTTTTCCCTATATTTGCTCTATGTCCATAATGGTAAGACTTAGGTTTTTGAAAATTTCAGGAAACGCTCAATTTTATGTTAACTTTAATAATTAATAATAAAAATTAAATAAACTCATTATTAAAGGGGGGCTCCCATACAAATTTACGGTACGGAACCCTATGTACGCCGGTCCGACTCGCACTTGGTCGGTTTCATAATTTTTCCTTTCATTGTGAATAAAGACCTATCTGGGTACCAAATTTCAAGGTTCTAAGTCTGCTAGAAGTACCTTAGAATTTTGATGATCTGTCAGTCAGTGACAAAATGTAGTAACTTTGACCATCCGTAACTACTAAACTATTTACCGAAATTTCATGTAATTTCCTCCAAATTACATTAAGCCAGTTTTAATACTTGCTCCCAGTGACCGAAATTTTAAATCCCTAGCTTTGTTAACATCGAAGATAAAGGGGGTGTGAAATAGCCGCGAACCGGTTCTAGAAAACTATGGTACGGCCGTGCCTTTGCTAAAAAGCTTGGCTGGGGCACTGCCGTGCCCCCAGATTATTATCACTACGAACATATTCTTAAATGCATCATACAAAATATGATAAAATACGATAGACTTTATTTCTCTTATCGTAGTAAAAAATAGTGTAAAATTGAGGTAAAACATAAATTGTTATTCATAGAAAAAATATTCAATTAGGAGTCTACCGTTGATGGCAAAATTATGACGTCAGGACGATAATATTATCACGCAGAGACAAAAAGGTCTCGAATAACGTCTGCACGATTTCCCTCGAGCGTCATTCTGGTACCACGGTAAAGTGGGATGAACGCAAATGAAAATTATCATACGAATACCCCATACCGCTCAGCTACAGTGAAATGTAAGTTTAAGACAAGAAAGGGGAGAATTGGCTAACATTTTTAGCACAGGTAAAAATTTATAGAGTTTATATTCAACACTGGATGTTGCCCGCTACTCTATTGCCCCGAAATTCGTAGTTTTTTTAATGAAACCGAGGTAAAACTAACCTATTTTCGTTCCCGGGACCCAAAGTATCTCCATACCAAATTCCATCAATCGGTTCAGCCGTTTTAGGGTTCTGTAATCAACAAAACTTGATTGACTACTGTACCCTAAAACGGAACCCTAACCAGCAGATTTTTTGTATATTGGTAGGTTAACCGATTCAATGGGTGCACATTTTTGAAGACTTTCAGCCGTGGCGGCATACAATTTTCGCGTGACACGTGAGCCGTGTCATACGCCATAGAAGTAGATGGCACGGCTACCGTGTCACCCGCCACGTTCAAAAAAGTTTATTGTTTTTCTTGTTTTTTTCGCCTGTGTTCACTTGATTTATTTAGTTGAGCCCAAACCATTGTTGTTGACGGAAGGCTACGTTGTTTTAAGTTGATTTCGAGTAGTTTTAGTAAGTTTAAACCTGAAAATGGCAGGTAAGCGATTTTTTTATTCAGATGTTGCAAACCTTTGGTAGATTTCAAAGTTAGAAAAATGAGTATATTAAATAGATCTGGGTTTCCGATGTAAATTATACGTTCGTAGATAAATTTAAAGAAGTTCGAAGCTAAGTTTTTTTAACCCACTTCCAAAAAGGAGGAGGTTATACGTTCGGCTGTGGATATTTTTTTATGTATGTTCAACGATTACTCCGCCGTATGTGAATCGATTTTCAAAATTTTTCTTTTGATGTATAGGGTATTTGTTTCGATTGATCCGATTCCGAGTTGGTACCATTTTCACAAAAGTGGTGGTCTGACGATGGGAACCATGAGGGATCCAGGTGACTTCTTAAAAATCAAATGGGAACATAATATGGTTATTTTGGTTTTATGGGCTGTGTTATGATCAGATACTACCAAAAAGTAAAATTTTGCACCATGGTATACCACGGTTCCGAAGGTGCTGAACAGAATTGCTGATTCCTTATACAGGGTGCAATTAAACCTTCCTGCCAAATTTTTTCCAGGGCTTAAGTATCATTAGGAGCGTCCATTTAACCAATAAAAATTGGGTGTTATATTTTTTTTCAATGACATATTTTATCCCGTTTAAAATCGTTGCAGAACGGTCACTCGCGGCGCGGGGGAATGAGAGGGGGTGCGCGGGATGAGGCGCGCGCACGGGGGCATGTGACGCGCGGCCGACGCATCGTGTCCATTAATTGTAGTGTTTTTTAGGATAACTTTCGGTAGCTATTTCTCAACATTTTAGTACTGAGTGACTATAAAAGAAAAAATACGTGTATTTTTATTTTTAACAAGGATCAATACCTCAAAATTTGGCAGGAAGGTTTAATTGCACCCTGTAGATACGTGTTTGGGAGTTTCGCTGTTGTTTAAAATACCAAAATCATAAGCTACTATGCTGATTACATTAATCATCATCATCAACAAATCATTTACAATTCACAGAATATTTTATATTAAGACGGTTTTGTTCAGAGTAGAACCTTCAAAAGTGTAATTTGAGGGAGATACAATCGCTTTCTAAATGACACGGCTCACGTGTCATACGCTACACGTTAAAAACCCATAAGACGCGGCTGCCGTGTAATCCGAAATGAATGCACCTTTAAAAAGGTTGACGGCCCCTAATTTTTTTCAATTTACAGAATATTCAGAGGCGAAACCTATAGGCTTATTCTACGTGGAAAATTAAGAGGATTTTGTTCAGAGTAGACCCTTCTAAAGTGTAATTTGAAGGAGATACAATCGTTTTTTAAATGACACGGCTCACGTGTCATACGCCTCACGTTAAAAACGTGTATGACACGGCTCCCGTGTCATCCGCACTGAATCGGTTAATAGTTATATAATTTAAGAGTAACCTTGTCCTACAAATAAAACAATCCATATTTTAGGACCATCAAGTCAAAGTATGAAATCCTTTCTATCTCTGTTGGCTACCACTTTCAAGGTTTTATTTTTCGAAAATAAAAATGTTGTTCGTCTTATCAAAATGTAGCTCACTCAACTCACCAAAAATTAGCTTTTTAGTTAGTATCACAAAAAATGTGTTCTAGGGCTCTCTTTCACTATTACCTTGACTAGTTTAAAATAATTTCCGCAAAATTTAAAACAGTAATTTATAATAATTAATAGATCTATGTAGATCTATTAATTATCATAAATTACTTTTGATATGTATGTATGGTATGTATGGGTATGTACCCATACATACCCATTCAAACGTCCGTTTTCATACCTCACAGCATACGTTTATACACTTGTTTTTTTTTTGCGTTGCATATCATAAATTTTCTGCATAACAATAATTTAATTTTTTGCAAAAATATAATAAGCTAATAATTGGGGCCTTAGGGTGAATTAAAATACTAAAATAAAGTCTAAAATAATATAATAAAATATCATGGAATACATTGTTAACATATTATTGCAATCATAAATGCGATATTGGAATATCCCGTTGCGAGAACATTGTTAAGTAGCTGAAGAACTAAATTAGAACATTTGTTAATAAAAATAAAACTTTGGTATATAATATTATATTAAAAACTAACACTAAAATATGGGTGACGATAAATATTTTATTCAACATTAGTATATATTAAAATAAAATATATCCGGCCTGAGAAAACATTTGGAAGACATATGATTTCACCAGAATATATTCGTATAAAAATTTACCATCACCTAAAGCCCAATTTCACCGAGGCCTCAAAGTTAATCGTTTATCAATTAATATTAATGATCGCTTCGTTTTTCATTTTTCGTGTGTGTGAAAGAGAAAGCGCGATATTCTGACGAAAAGGTTAAGAGCAACCACAGACTTACACTTTCAAGTTGGCCAACTAAATCGCATAGTATACTATTAGCCAACTAAATTGTACAACTAAATAATTGGACACCAATCGTATAAGAACCGCGATTACTTTTCTATTACCTACAAATTAAAAAGTTGTCTAATTAAATTGCAATTTGGTTGTACGATAGTCGGCCAACTTAAAATTGTATATCTGCGGTGACCCTAACAGGCGTAGGTGTAATTGGGAAAAGATCGTTTCTGAGAATCAAAGATAATGTCAAGGATTTTATGAACACAATTCTTGCTCACAGCTCTTAAATTATTATTTATTATACAAACTTAATAATATACAGGCTCGAACACACTAGTATTATTGTATAATCTAAATAAGGCATACAAATCTCAAGAGTATAAAATAGTCTAGTATGGCGCAACTAAAACTAAGTAAGTAACATCGCGAGGTAAGCGACAAAGTTAAGTAATACATATTTTATTTTACATTAATGCAACGGATACTCTACTCAATGTCATCTTTATAATGAAAGACAGCAACATTTAATAGATTATTCGTACATAGTGTAGCAAAAGAGTTTTAAAAATAAAAATATATTACATCCTACGAATAATAAATAGTTTATATTATTCGTAGATTACATCAAAATAATATTGGGACTCGTAAGGTAGCCTCGAAAAATATTCAATAATATTTCAGGTTTGGCATTCAACGTTAAAAATATCACAAAATCAAGCATTAAATGAAAGTTATCGGAATAAAAGCATTTAATTATTAAATGAATATTTTGATCTTTATAAAATATTTTGTACTTTTACAAATATAGTGGAAATCGCTTAGGTACTACGTTAAATTGTTAATTCATTATAAAATGTATAAAACTTTTGTATATTACAATAAGTAGTTAATTATGCTTCTAACTCTTAATTAATAAATCGGCCGACAGAACTTTAATTGATCCAAAAACATTATAGTCCGCGCGGAACTAGTTGGCCGCGCCTTAGGGCCCGTTGTTTGATCGTTAGTTAAGGTTACTAATAGTTAAAAAATGTTAGTTAAACTAACTATTGGTTAAAAATTACAAAATGTTGTTTTTCAATCAATAGTTAAGCTAACTGTAGTAAATTTTTTTGCCAAATTGTTAAATAAAATGACTACGCTCGGACTGCGTAGTTAACATTGACCATTAGTTTGATTCGTTTGTTGTTGCGGATAATATACATTCGAGTTGAGATATTTTACTGCCCAAAAAGAGTGCTTTTATAAAAAAAATTATGGATTTAAATGTACTTATACATTTCAATGACTCGGAAAGTTCTTCTGATGAAGAAATTATTCTAGAATGCGTTTTAACACGAAAATATTTCGCTCTAGAACACTGACATAGTAGATATGTACTGTAAAATAATTATTATTGTGCAGCTAGCTACTAGGCTATTGGGATGAAGTCGAATTTTTCGAAAGGTTTAGAATGTCCAAAGAAACAGTACTTTGGATAGTTGCTGAAGTGATTAAGTCTACATTGTGTACTATTTACTAAATAGGTAAGTAGGTACCAACAATAACAGTGCTGTATTACATAAATATTGAAACCTATATTCATCATATTATCAAAAAGCTGCCTACTATAAACAACACAAAAAAAGGGTTTTTTTATGCAAAAAGTTTCAATAAGTCATAAAGTTTCTAATAAATAGAGAAAACACGTGCAAAAATTAAAATACAATTGTACTTTTTTACAGAAAGAGCCCTCATGACCCATCTTTATTGATTATTATATCTAAAGAATTTGAGTTAAGTTTTAATTACGTCCGTATGTCAAATATTTTAAGAGCTGTTGTTCTTTGAACATTGGTTGTGCGTGAGCGCAAAAGGTTCTGTACAGCCGACGTTTCATAAACAATATTACCAGTAGTAAAAAAATTCTCCCGGCAGAATTTTGGGTTCCCCATGTTCCTTCAAATAGCAACACAATTGACAATTGTTACTTTTAACTATAGTCAAAAATCAGTTGAAACAACGTATTTCTATTTTAACAACTGATGAAGGCTTAACTACAGTCAACTAACTAATGGTTACGGAGACTATTTGTCATTTTTGACTAGTGATCAAACAACCGGCCCTTAGGTAGGGACAGGGGTGAGGGGGCGGGTTGGTTGCTGCTCGCAACGCACATGAGATTAGACAGTGACGACCAATCTCGCGATATCGTGAACAATAATATTATTTAATTATTGAAAAGAATAAATTAAAGGCAATCAATGATATTTTACTAAATACAAATCTGTTACGTTCATACTATTTTCCGGCTTAAATTGCTTCCGAACAATTTTCAAATTCAATTGTCAAATTTGACAGATAAGTGAAACAAAAGATACGAAATGCCATTTACATAGAAGAGACAGACTAAATAAATGTCTTCACAACGCGCGCGGTAGTAACATATCTGCTTTGAGTTTTTTTATATAATATCATTGAAGGCAATTGATCAGTTTTATATTCTAAATTATTGACATCGGCTTTCCGTTTTTTAAAAGCCCATGCACTTGAAATATTATTTCCTTAGATTGTCTTTTTATCGGCGGACTCATCTTGCTATTGCAATCTCTTGTGCGTTTTGTCTAAACTAGCCTGACTGTCAAAATCAAGCGCCCCCGCCCAATGAGTTTCTAAAATACTAGAGTTAAGAGTAGCAACGTCTTACTTGAAAAGATTCTCAGAAATGCGTAACCACTTGATAGTTCAAAAGACAATGTCAATTCATAATGTTATTATGTCATTATGTAGGTCAGATATGCCTACAGGCTAGGAGGGTAGACTATAGGAGAGAGCCTTATATCGGTGTATAAGCGCGAAAAACGTGTCAAGTTGCGTCCGACCTACTCGGTCATAACAAAGGAGTCGGTCTGCATATTTCATGTAATAAAAGTGTTGATAAAGGTTTTTAGTGAACATTTTATGCTAATTTCGTTGAGTTTTGTGGTTCCGCTAAATAATAAACCATAAGAACGGCCAAAGAATGCCTTAAACACGTAGATTTAACGTTAAATACGTAAGTTTTGATCAACGTTTTTTGGGATTTTTAACCGGTATTTTTGTAAGCTGAAAAGATAATTTACAAGTTTAAAAATCCCTTAATCGTGCTATATAAGGCGTTAGTGGTAAAAATGTCACATCAAGTAATGATTTGTCTACAAAAATTGCAAAGTTTTTTACGTGTGTTTAGGAATGCACATTACTTGAAGTATCGATATCATGAACTAAATGACTTTCTTTTCAGGGTGATAATATGCTTCGAAATTATCGACACATAGAAATATTTAAGAAAATACACGCACACTACTTGTATGAAAACAAGCACAAAATGGCCACGCGATCACGGCCTAAGACGGCATTTACATTATAATACTTAATCTGTGCCTACAGGCATCTTCAAAGTGGCAACGCGTTGCTGCCGTAAACTGGCAATCTAGTTACGTTAGTAACATAGAATATCATTGCCCCCGCCTCTCCGTCCCACCGCTCACCCTAGGCGCGGCCAACTAGTTCCGCGCACTATAGCTGTGTTCTCTTTATCGGCAAACATTGTTATTCTATGGAAGCACCGCACGATGTTATCAAAGAATCGCCTATGTATTCTCTGATAGTACTTAAAATCACAAAAATTGATTCATAAGCAGATAGTGAAAGGATATAAATCCAGGCAATTATTGTTAATCTGGCAGAATAGACAAAGGTATAAAACCAGATTCACTACAAAAACTATGATTACGTCCCTAAAACCTTAAGTATGTACTTAAGTAATGCTAGCAGGTTTTAGGGACGTAATGATAGCATTTGTAATGAATCTGGTTTCAAATTTCCCCTCGTCTAAAACTCGTCGTGTCTCACTAGCGCCTCGCCGAAGTCCGTCGCCTGCGAGCCGACGAAGAGGTCGTATTTGCCGAGTATCTCATCTTTCGTCAGCTTCTCGTCGGCGTCGGAGTCCGCTTCGAAGACGAGATGTCGAGCCTCGGCCTCCGCGTGATCGAACTCGGGCGGCACTATCCAGTTGCGGACCTCATCTACGTCCATAAAGCCGTCCTTGTTTGTGTCCCTGGAAATGAAGATTAGAATAATTAAACCAGTTTAGAAATAATCGGCCAAGTACGAGTCAGACTCGCGCACGAAGGGTTCCGTACCGTTATAGAGCGAAATTATCGAAAAAATTGTGTTTTTTGTGTGGGAGTTTTTAATTATTTATTTTATTTTAATTTTATTATTAAATATTAAAGTTAACATATAACTGAGGATTTTGTGAAAATTTCAAGTGTCTAAGGGAGATCGCAGACGACAGACTATCGGTGACGCACTTTTTAGTCTGTGTAAATAGAACCTATGCAATTATATTGTTACGGATACGGGCAGTTGTTTACCTGCGCGCGACAGTTGCGCGTACCTTCTAGAAAAGCCCGACCCTTGTTTATGTGAATTGTGTTACGGATACGGGCAGTTGTTTACCTGCGCGCGACAGTTGCGCGTACCTTCTAGAAAAGCCCGACCATTGTTTATGTGAATTGCGTGTTTACGTAAACAACCCAGAATAGAACGTTCCAGAAGGCGAAGTGGGCCATATAAAAGGTAAACAAGCCGGCAGTCGGGGCAGTTCGATCCGAGCGATCATCAAGGCGACTTCAAAGTGAGACAAGTGATCAATAGTGAGTGATTGTGATAGTGAACTAACGACTCGGCTACGACCTAGGACAGTGATAGTGCTCAGTGATTTGGATCTAGTGCTTAGTGTTTGGACTTAGTGATTTGTGTGAGCTAGTGTTTGTGAATAAAGTCTTCAAGAGAGTCACCAGGTTTTTCTCTCCGAATCCTCGAACCCTAGCACGTAACAACTGGTGTCGGAAGTGAGATTTGGAGATGCCATTGACTCCGAGAGACGACTTCAAGGGGAGTGTCAGGACAAGGGCACAGCGAGCTGCTGCCATCGACTTCGAGAGAGGGGTTGGAGGTGGGGCTGCGGAGGCCACACCCACTGGGGACCAAGCTCCGCCCACTGCGGGGCAGGCCCCACCCGCTGGCCCCGCCCACCAGGCTCCGCCCACTGACCACGCCCCCCAGGCTCCACCCACTTCGGGTGAAGCTACGCCCACTGGCTCCGCCCACCAGGGCCCGCCCACTGACCACGCCCCTCAGGCCCCGCCCACTCTGGACATGGCCACGCCCACTGGCTCCGCCCACCAGGCCACGCCCACTCAGGCCCCGTCGACTAGCTACATCCATCCTGCCACGCCCGTAGTCTCTACGGCCCCTCAATTGGAAAGCATAATTGAGTTAATTCAGGCTTTGCAAGATTCTCAAAGGGCAATGATGGAGGCACAAGACCGCAAGCTCGGCGCTATGCAAGATTCTCAAAGGGCAATGATGGAGGCACAGGACCGCAAGCTGGGCGCTTTGCAAGAGTCACAAGACCGCAAGCTGGGCGCTTTGCAAGAGTCACAAGACCGCAAGCTCGGCGCTATGCAAGAGTCACAAGAGCAACAAAAGGACCTTCAAGAAAAGGCGCTTCTGGCTATAAAGGATGTCAGTGACACGGTGACAAAGCTTCGTAAAGATGTCGACGTAATGGACGAACGAGTTACGGGGTTAGGATTGGATGTAGAAAATGTGAAAACCGGCCTCACTGAACTTCAGAAGAAAGTAGTGCGCCTGGAAACCACAGGAGTGGCGGTGTCTAGTGGAACTACCGGAGTGGTGCAAGTGGTACAAGGACCAAGAGTTAAAGTGCCACCATACGACGGTACTACTTCATGGAACGCTTATCGTCAGCAATTCCAGACGGTTGCTTCTGCCAACGGATGGACTGACGAACAATGCCTGACCGCTCTCACTGTTGCGCTCAGAGGGCAAGCTTTGTCGGTCCTAGAAGTACACACAGGGAAGGGGTTCCAAGACCTGATGGAGGCCCTTGAATCCAGATACGGGGAGCGACACCTGGAGCACGTGTTCCGTGCTCAACTTCGTGACAGAGTCCAACGCTCAGGAGAGGGACTACAGCAATGGGCGTTGGAAATTGAAAAACTGGTCAAGAAGGCACACCCAGGAGCCGATTCCAAGATGGTCGACACGAATATTGTGCAAGCATTTGTCGACGGAATCAGGGATCTGGAGGTCAGAGCTGCAGTGAGGCTACGTCACCACACCTCGCTAAAGGAAGCGTTGGCGCATGCTTTGGAGGTCGAGGCTGTTCGCCATGAGATACAGCAGACCCATAAGATCCGCAAGGTCTCCGAAGTAAAGGCTCCTGCAAGGAAAATATTTGAAGCCATGTGCTATAAGTGCGGGAAGAGGGGCCATCTTCAGCTCAACTGCCCGCAGAAGGAGACCCAGATGTCAAGGATGAAAAGGCTCGAGCAACAAGTAGAGGAGCTGAAGAAGCAGGGAGCTTCAGCCAGGACTAAGAGGCGTGTACTGGCTGACGCGGAGGAAGCCCCAATAACTGTTGTCTCCCAAGCAAGCAGCAACTACGGATTAGTGACTGAGCTACTCGATGACTGCAAGAGTAATCTGACTTATTCGCAGAGCATGAAAGCTAAGAAGTTTTTACAACGCCACGCGAATATCTTCTCCAGTCAGGAAGGTGACCTTGGAAGAACGTCGATGGTTCAGCACAGGATAGATACCGGAAACGAGAACCCAATTCGTCAACGAGCAAGACGGATACCCATTGCAAAGGAAAAAGAAGTTGAAGGCCTTTTGGAGGACATGAGAAGGCATAAGATTATTGAACCGTCTGCAAGTCCGTGGTGCTCACCTGTTGTGTTGGTGAAGAAGAAAGATGGCAGCACAAGATTTTGTGTGGACTACAGGCGTCTCAATGATGTCACTAAGAAGGACAGCTATCCATTACCTCGAATCGACGATACTCTGGATACCTTGAGTGGCATGAAATGGTTCTCGACCCTGGACCTGAAATCTGGATACTGGCAGGTGGAAATTCATCCCAAAGACAAGGAGAAGACAGCTTTCTCCACCGGTAAAGGTTTATGGCAGTTTAACGTCATGCCCTTTGGATTGTGCAACGCACCTGCCACATTTGAGCGACTCATGGAGTGTGTACTGGCAGGCTTAGTTGGAGAGGCTTGCTTAGTCTACTTGGACGACGTCATCATTGTTGGCCGCGACTTCGAGGACCATTTGCGAAACTTAGAACGAGTTTTCGCCAAAATAGAGGGGGCCAAGTTAAAGCTGAATCCGAAAAAGTGTCGCTTATTCAGGAGTAAGGTCAACTATCTCGGCCATGTTATCTCCAGTGATGGAATCCAGACGGACCCGGGGAAACTGGAAGCAGTTCAAAATTGGCCAACCCCTAAGAACAAAACCGAAGTGCGGGCATTTCTCGGCCTATGCTCCTACTACAGGCGTTTTGTTAAGGGATTCTCGGAGATAGCCAAGCCATTACATCGGCTGACAGAGGATAAACGACAGTTTATTTGGGACGAGACTTCTGAAGATTCCTTTCAGAAACTGAAGAAACATCTGTGTGAAACACCAATCCTGGGGTATCCACAACCTGAAGGTCAGTTTATAGTCGACACGGACGCAAGCAACACGGCCATTGGAGGGGTGTTATCTCAAAAACAGGGTGAAAGAGAAGTTGTAATTGCATATTTCAGCAAATCTTTATCTAAGCCAGAGAGAAACTACTGTGTGACAAGAAGAGAACTCTTGGCTGTCATAAAGACGCTACAACATTTCAGCAAATATCTCATCGGCAGACAGTTTTTACTGCGAACTGATCACGCAGCCTTGAAGTGGCTACTGCAATTCAAGAACCCAGAAGGCCAAGTAGCTCGATGGATTGAACAACTCCAGGAGTACGACTTCAAGACGGAACACCGCAGCGGAAAGGCGCATGGGAACGCCGACGCACTTTCACGAAGGCCGTGTTCAGAAGACTGCAAACACTGTGTTAAGCAGGAATCTAATGAAGTGACATTAAAGTTAACGAAAACAAGTCCTTTGGGTCCATGGGAGAATGATGCTATGAGGAAGGCTCAAGAAACAGATGACGACCTACGGCACATCATCACATGGAAGAAACGAGGTGACGAAAAACCAATCTGGAGTGAGGTTGCACCCACTGGCGCTGTCACTAAGGCGTACTGGGCGCAATGGGACAGTCTGATACTTCAAAATGGAATACTTTACCGAAAATGGGAGAAGACTAACGGCAGAGAGTTCCATCTTCAGATAGTTGTCCCAAGAACGAGAGTACCGGATGTTCTCCGTGAAATACACGATGGCGTATCAGGAGGTCATCTAGGTGTTAAGAGGACGTTAACAAAAGTGCGAGAACGATTCTACTGGTTGCATTGTCGAGATGATGTACAGGATTGGTGCCGCAAATGCACTACTTGCGCTGCAGTGAAGGGACCACAGACCAGGAGCCGTGGGAACCTGCGGTTGTATAACGTTGGGGCACCGTGGGAACGAATTGCAGTTGACGTAGCTGGGCCATTTCCCGTGACGGAATCGGGAAACAAGTACTTTATGGTCGTCATGGACTATTTCACCAAATGGCCCGAAGTGTTCGCCATACCAAACCAAGAAGCTACAACGGTTGCTTCTAAGCTAGTCGAAGAAGTAATATCTCGCTTTGGTGTGCCTCTCGAAATCCATTCCGATCAGGGCAGGAACTTCGAATCGCAGGTATTCCAGGAAGTGTGCAGAATTTTGGGAATGCATAAGACGAGGACCACCGCGTACCATCCACAGTCTGATGGAATGGTTGAGAGATTTAACCAGACTCTAGAGAGGCATTTGGCGAAATTGGTAGATGACAGACAAAAGGATTGGGACAAGTATATACCACTCTTCCTTCTCTCGTACCGTACCGCCGAGCACGAGAGCATAAAAGCTACCCCGGCTTATATCAATTACGGTAGAGAACTACGAATACCAATAGACCTCTTGACAGGAGCGTCACCGGGGGAACCAAAGACCGTACAAGACTATGTCTGTGATTTAAGGGAAAAGATGCACTACATACACGCCATGGTTCGGGAAAATGGGTTACAGTCAAGTGAGAACATGAAGACCAGATACGACCGGAGATCGAACACGAGCGGCTTCGAAGAAGGGTCACTGGTATGGCTGCATAACCCAACTCACCGAAAAGGGAAATCTCCAAAGTTGCAGACCAAGTGGGACGGCCCATATAAAGTGGTTACCCGATTGAATGATGTGACTTACAGGATTCAAAAGCCACCAAGAGGCACATTCAAAGTGGTACACATAGACCGTTTGGCGCGCTATCATGGCAGTAACAACGATGCTCGGGACGAGCATCTCTAAGAGGGGAGTAGTGTTACGGATACGGGCAGTTGTTTACCTGCGCGCGACAGTTGCGCGTACCTTCTAGAAAAGCCCGACCCTTGTTTATGTGAATTGTGTTACGGATACGGGCAGTTGTTTACCTGCGCGCGACAGTTGCGCGTACCTTCTAGAAAAGCCCGACCATTGTTTATGTGAATTGCGTGTTTACGTAAACAACCCAGAATAGAACGTTCCAGAAGGCGAAGTGGGCCATATAAAAGGTAAACAAGCCGGCAGTCGGGGCAGTTCGATCCGAGCGATCATCAAGGCGACTTCAAAGTGAGACAAGTGATCAATAGTGAGTGATTGTGATAGTGAACTAACGACTCGGCTACGACCTAGGACAGTGATAGTGCTCAGTGATTTGGATCTAGTGCTTAGTGTTTGGACAATATTGTTACGTGCTAGGGTTCGAGGATTCGGAGAGAAAGACCTGGTGACTCTCTTGAAGACTTTATTCACAAACACTAGCTCACACAAATCACTAAGTCCAAACACTAAGCACTAAATCCAAATCACTGAGCACTATCACTGTCCTAGGTCGTAGCCGAGTCGTTAGTTCACTATCACAATCACTCACTATTGATCACTTGTTTTCACTTTTGAAGTCGCCTTGATGATCGCTCGGATCGAACTGCCCCGACTGCCGGCTTGTTTACCTTTTATATGGCCCACTTCGCCTTCTGGAACGTTCTATTCTGGGTTGTTTACGTAAACACGCAATTCACATAAACAATGGTCGGGCTTTTCTAGAAGGTACGCGCAACTGTCGCGCGCAGGTAAACAACTGCCCGTATCCGTAACACAATTCACATAAGCAATGGTCGGGCTTTTCTAGAAGGTACGCGCAACTGTCGCGCGCAGGTAAACAACTGCCCGTATCCGTAACACAATTCACATAAACAAGGGTCGGGCTTTTCTAGAAGGTACGCGCAACTGTCGCGCGCAGGTAAACAACTGCCCGTATCCGTAACACTACTCCCCTCTTAGAGATGCTCGTCCCGAGCATCGTTGTTACTGCCATGATAGCGCGCCAAACGGTCTATGTGTACCACTTTGAATGTGCCTCTTGGTGGCTTTTGAATCCTGTAAGTCACATCATTCAATCGGGTAACCACTTTATATGGGCCGTCCCACTTGGTCTGCAACTTTGGAGATTTCCCTTTTCGGCGAGTTGGGTTATGCAGCCATACCAGTGACCCTTCTTCGAAGCCGCTCGTGTTCGATCTCCGGTCGTATCTGGTCTTCATGTTCTCACTTGACTGTAACCCATTTTCCCGAACCATGGCGTGTATGTAGTGCATCTTTTCCCTTAAATCACAGACATAGTCTTGTACGGTCTTTGGTTCCCCCGGTGACGCTCCTGTCAAGAGGTCTATTGGTATTCGTAGTTCTCTACCGTAATTGACATAAGCCGGGGTAGCTTTTATGCTCTCGTGCTCGGCGGTACGGTACGAGAGAAGGAAGAGTGGTATATACTTGTCCCAATCCTTTTGTCTGTCATCTACCAATTTCGCCAAATGCCTCTCTAGAGTCTGGTTAAATCTCTCAACCATTCCATCAGACTGTGGATGGTACGCGGTGGTCCTCGTCTTATGCATTCCCAAAATTCTGCACACTTCCTGGAAGACCTGCGATTCGAAGTTCCTGCCCTGATCGGAATGGATTTCGAGAGGCACACCAAAGCGAGATATTACTTCTTCGACTAGCTTAGAAGCAACCGTTGTAGCTTCTTGGTTTGGTATGGCGAACACTTCGGGCCATTTGGTGAAATAGTCCATGACGACCATAAAGTACTTGTTTCCCGATTCCGTCACGGGAAATGGCCCAGCTACGTCAACTGCAATTCGTTCCCACGGTGCCCCAACGTTATACAACCGCAGGTTCCCACGGCTCCTGGTCTGTGGTCCCTTCACTGCAGCGCAAGTAGTGCATTTGCGGCACCAATCCTGTACATCATCTCGACAATGCAACCAGTAGAATCGTTCTCGCACTTTTGTTAACGTCCTCTTAACACCTAGATGACCTCCTGATACGCCATCGTGTATTTCACGGAGAACATCCGGTACTCTCGTTCTTGGGACAACTATCTGAAGATGGAACTCTCTGCCGTTAGTCTTCTCCCATTTTCGGTAAAGTATTCCATTTTGAAGTATCAGACTGTCCCATTGCGCCCAGTACGCCTTAGTGACAGCGCCAGTGGGTGCAACCTCACTCCAGATTGGTTTTTCGTCACCTCGTTTCTTCCATGTGATGATGTGCCATAGGTCGTCATCTGTTTCTTGAGCCTTCCTCATAGCATCATTCTCCCATGGACCCAAAGGACTTGTTTTCGTTAACTTTAATGTCACTTCATTAGATTCCTGCTTAACACAGTGTTTGCAGTCTTCTGAACACGGCCTTCGTGAAAGTGCGTCGGCGTTCCCATGCGCCTTTCCGCTGCGGTGTTCCGTCTTGAAGTCG
The DNA here is from genome assembly GCA_905333045.1 of Lysandra bellargus. Classification (NCBI taxonomy): domain Eukaryota; kingdom Metazoa; phylum Arthropoda; class Insecta; order Lepidoptera; family Lycaenidae; genus Lysandra; species Lysandra bellargus. The sequence continues at coordinate 4,115,995 of HG995332.1, forward strand.
TACTCCTGGAGTTGTTCAATCCATCGAGCTACTTGGCCTTCTGGGTTCTTGAATTGCAGTAGCCACTTCAAGGCTGCGTGATCAGTTCGCAGTAAAAACTGTCTGCCGATGAGATATTTGCTGAAATGTTGTAGCGTCTTTATGACAGCCAAGAGTTCTCTTCTTGTCACACAGTAGTTTCTCTCTGGCTTAGATAAAGATTTGCTGAAATATGCAATTACAACTTCTCTTTCACCCTGTTTTTGAGATAACACCCCTCCAATGGCCGTGTTGCTTGCGTCCGTGTCGACTATAAACTGACCTTCAGGTTGTGGATACCCCAGGATTGGTGTTTCACACAGATGTTTCTTCAGTTTCTGAAAGGAATCTTCAGAAGTCTCGTCCCAAATAAACTGTCGTTTATCCTCTGTCAGCCGATGTAATGGCTTGGCTATCTCCGAGAATCCCTTAACAAAACGCCTGTAGTAGGAGCATAGGCCGAGAAATGCCCGCACTTCGGTTTTGTTCTTAGGGGTTGGCCAATTTTGAACTGCTTCCAGTTTCCCCGGGTCCGTCTGGATTCCATCACTGGAGATAACATGGCCGAGATAGTTGACCTTACTCCTGAATAAGCGACACTTTTTCGGATTCAGCTTTAACTTGGCCCCCTCTATTTTGGCGAAAACTCGTTCTAAGTTTCGCAAATGGTCCTCGAAGTCGCGGCCAACAATGATGACGTCGTCCAAGTAGACTAAGCAAGCCTCTCCAACTAAGCCTGCCAGTACACACTCCATGAGTCGCTCAAATGTGGCAGGTGCGTTGCACAATCCAAAGGGCATGACGTTAAACTGCCATAAACCTTTACCGGTGGAGAAAGCTGTCTTCTCCTTGTCTTTTGGATGAATTTCCACCTGCCAGTATCCAGATTTCAGGTCCAGGGTCGAGAACCATTTCATGCCACTCAAGGTATCCAGAGTGTCGTCGATTCGAGGTAATGGATAGCTGTCCTTCTTAGTGACATCATTGAGACGCCTGTAGTCCACACAAAATCTTGTGCTGCCATCTTTCTTCTTCACCAACACAACAGGTGAGCACCACGGACTTGCAGACGGTTCAATAATCTTATGCCTTCTCATGTCCTCCAAAAGGCCTTCAACTTCTTTTTCCTTTGCAATGGGTATCCGTCTTGCTCGTTGACGAATTGGGTTCTCGCTTCCGGTATCTATCCTGTGCTGAACCATCGACGTTCTTCCAAGGTCGCCTTCCTGACTGGAGAAGATATTCGCGTGGCTTTGTAAAAACTTCTTAGCTTTCATGCTCTGCGAATAAGTCAGATTACTCTTGCAGTCATCAAGTAGCTCAGTCACTATTCCATAGTTGCTGCTGTTGGCTGAGTCTGAGCCTGTGATCGAACTACACTTTCTCATCCAGACAACTTCCTCGCACTTTCCAATGACGTCACCTTTGTTCAAGCAGATCTCGCGATCACCAAGATTCAAAACCACAGCGTTACTGCTTCCACTAACAAGGGTTCTCGCCGTCATCAGTTTTTGCGCTGATGTCTTGGTAGGTGTGTCTTCGATCAACACGCATCTGTTTGACTTCTTCTTTCCAGCTGGCGGTAGTTTCACCAGCACTCTAGCTTCCGCTCGTCCAGGTATAATGACTTCCTTTACACATGCGACTTTCCCGCAGGCGCCTCCAAGGATGAAAATTTCTTCTTCGCCACACTTGAAAACTCCGTCAGCGACATTAATTCTGCAGTTGTACTTCTTCATGAAATCCAAACCCAAGATGCAATCATCCATAATCTCAGCCACGATAACGTCATGAGGGTATGAGTAACCCCCTACATTAATCGTAACTGACATTTCTCCCAGGACGGGTATTGGCTGACCGGAGGCAGTAAGGAGCCGACAGTTAATTCTCCTCTTGTGTCTTCTTGCGGCTTTTACCAGATTTGGGTTCACTATCGTTCTAGAGGCTCCTGTGTCTAGAGTCATTTTGCAATCCGTCCTGTTAATAGTCCCCTGAATCACAAGACTATTCCCGCTGCATGCTTGGGAGATAACAGTTATGGGGGCTTCCTCCGCGTCAGCCAGTACTCGCCCCTTAGTCCTGGCTTTTATTCGTTTCCCTGATCCCGGGCAGGGGACGAAGCTCCTTGCTTCTTCAGCTCCTCTACTTGTTCCTCGAGCCTTTTCATCCTTGCCATCTGGGTCTCCTTCTGCGGGCAGTTGAGCTGAAGATGGCCCCTCTCACCGCACTTGTAGTACATGGCTCCAAAACTTCTCTTCGTGGGGGCCTTGACCTCCTTAACTTCCTCAGAGACCTCATGGATCTTATGGGTCTGTCGTATGTCACGGCGAACAGCCTCGACCTCCAAAGCATGCGCCAATGCTTCCTTTAGCGAGGTGTGGTGACGTAGCCTCACTGCAGCTCTGACCTCGAGGTCCCTGATTCCGTCGACAAATGCTTGTACAATATTCGTGTCGACCATTTTGGAATCGGCTCCTGGGTGTGCCTTCTTGACGAGTTTTTCAATTTCCAACGCCCATTGCTGTAGTCCCTCTCCTGAGCGTTGGACTCTGTCACGAAGTTGAGCACGGAACACGTGCTCCAGGTGTCGCTCCCCGTATCTGGATTCAAGGGCCTCCATCAGGTCTTGGAACCCATTTCCTGTATGTGCTTCTAGGACCGACAAAGCTTGCCCTCTGAGCGCAACAGTGAGAGCGGTCAGGCATTGTTCGTCAGTCCATCCGTTGGCAGAAGCAACCGTCTGGAATTGCTGACGATAAGCGTTCCATGAAGTAGTACCGTCGTATGGTGGCACTTTAACTCTTGGTCCTTGTACCACTTGCACCACTCCGGTAGTTCCACTAGACACCGCCACTCCTGTGGTTTCCAGGCGCACTACTTTCTTCTGAAGTTCAGTGAGGCCGGTTTTCACATTTTCTACATCCAATCCTAACCCCGTAACTCGTTCGTCCATTACGTCGACATCTTTACGAAGCTTTGTCACCGTGTCACTGACATCCTTTATAGCCAGAAGCGCCTTTTCTTGAAGGTCCTTTTGTTGCTCTTGTGACTCTTGCATAGCGCCGAGCTTGCGGTCTTGTGACTCTTGCAAAGCGCCCAGCTTGCGGTCTTGTGACTCTTGCAAAGCGCCCAGCTTGCGGTCCTGTGCCTCCATCATTGCCCTTTGAGAATCTTGCATAGCGCCGAGCTTGCGGTCTTGTGCCTCCATCATTGCCCTTTGAGAATCTTGCAAAGCCTGAATTAACTCAATTATGCTTTCCAATTGAGGGGCCGTAGAGACTACGGGCGTGGCAGGATGGATGTAGCTAGTCGACGGGGCCTGAGTGGGCGTGGCCTGGTGGGCGGAGCCAGTGGGCGTGGCCATGTCCAGAGTGGGCGGGGCCTGAGGGGCGTGGTCAGTGGGCGGGCCCTGGTGGGCGGAGCCAGTGGGCGTAGCTTCACCCGAAGTGGGTGGAGCCTGGGGGGCGTGGTCAGTGGGCGGAGCCTGGTGGGCGGGGCCAGCGGGTGGGGCCTGCCCCGCAGTGGGCGGAGCTTGGTCCCCAGTGGGTGTGGCCTCCGCAGCCCCACCTCCAACCCCTCTCTCGAAGTCGATGGCAGCAGCTCGCTGTGCCCTTGTCCTGACACTCCCCTTGAAGTCGTCTCTCGGAGTCAATGGCATCTCCAAATCTCACTTCCGACACCAGTTGTTACGTGCTAGGGTTCGAGGATTCGGAGAGAAAGACCTGGTGACTCTCTTGAAGACTTTATTCACAAACACTAGCTCACACAAATCACTAAGTCCAAACACTAAGCACTAAATCCAAATCACTGAGCACTATCACTGTCCTAGGTCGTAGCCGAGTCGTTAGTTCACTATCACAATCACTCACTATTGATCACTTGTTTTCACTTTTGAAGTCGCCTTGATGATCGCTCGGATCGAACTGCCCCGACTGCCGGCTTGTTTACCTTTTATATGGCCCACTTCGCCTTCTGGAACGTTCTATTCTGGGTTGTTTACGTAAACACGCAATTCACATAAACAATGGTCGGGCTTTTCTAGAAGGTACGCGCAACTGTCGCGCGCAGGTAAACAACTGCCCGTATCCGTAACACAATTCACATAAACAATGGTCGGGCTTTTCTAGAAGGTACGCGCAACTGTCGCGCGCAGGTAAACAACTGCCCGTATCCGTAACACAATTCACATAAACAAGGGTCGGGCTTTTCTAGAAGGTACGCGCAACTGTCGCGCGCAGGTAAACAACTGCCCGTATCCGTAACAATATGCAGTAACGCACACGATGCGCAAAAAGTCCGGCGCACAAAAAATCCGTATAATTCTGGTAGACCGAATCGCGCCGCTTCGCGCCGCGCCGTACGTACGGCCGTCCGTATTTAGGGCCAACCCACATGTACCACAACCACACGACAACCGCAACCATACGACAAACACACGTCGTGGTCGTTCGTATATTTCGTATTGTAAATGAACTAGACCGTGAGTCTCAGGTTGTAATAATTTACTATTATTTATTAAACAAATGCACTTATTAATATATAAAGTACCGAGTAGCCGATTCTCAGACCTACTGAATATGCACATAAAATTTGGTAAAAATCAGTAAAGCCGTTTCGGAGGAGTTCGTGGACTAACATTGTGACACGAGAATTTTATATATAAGATTGTGTTTTCATAATTCATTAGAGCGTACCGAGGGGGGGGGGGTGGCAGCTGCCCCCCCTGGAAGGTAAAATAAACGTCAATTTTCCTGGAAAGTGGGAATTCAAAACGTGTTATCTACTCTGCGTAAAATGAAGCGTTGGAAACAAAATATCTTTTAAGGCCAGGCCAGTTCGAAAAGACTGATTTTTAAGCTTCCATGACTTTAGGCAAGACGTGTTTCCGCTATAAAATCCGGAGTCGAACTACAATAGTTCGACTTGCACACGACGCAACCACGTCGCAACCACATCGCAACCCCGTCGCAACCACATCGCAACCACTGGCCATCGTCATTTTGTCGGTACCACAACGCAACCACAAAATGCTGCAGCGACACCATTCACACGTAACCACAGCTCGACGACATTTTGTCGTTGCGATGTCGTGTGGTTGTGGTACGTGTGGGTTGGCCCTTAGACTGACAGACAGACAAATATTTATAATATTAGTATGTATATGTACCTGTATCCGGCAAACTGCTCCCTCTCCTGCTTGACCCAGTCGGGCTCTCTCCGTCCTCGGTCCGGTACATGTCCCCCAATGACAGACAGACAGACACACTGTCGCATGTCTAATATAAGTATGTATAATGTATAATATGTACCTATATCCAGCGAACTGCTCCCTCTCCTGCTTGACCCAGTCGGGCTCATCATCTTGGCTCTCTCCGTCCTCCGGCCGGTACATGTCCCCGATGTACTCCTCCAGGGACAACTTGCCATCCTAGGGGAAATATTTATTTATAAATCTATACCAATGAAGTTTTTGATATTAAATTTTTCGCTGCGTAGCCTTGATTCCTAGGCAGTTGGCGGACTTACGTAAGTTGGTGGCGTTATGTCAAACCCAGCCAAGCCAGATCATGACCTAGAGCCGGGACACAAAAACACGGCACGACGTCGTACGGCGTCGTACAAAACCACGGTACGGCGCCGTACGACGTCGTGCCGTAGAAACTCACGTAGAAATTCAAGATGAGTTTCTACGGCATGACGTCGTACGACGCCGTGCCGTGGTTTTTTACGACGCGCGTCCGATACGGCGCAGTACGACGTCGTGCCGTGTTTTTGTGTCCCTGCCCTTAGGTATATTAAATTGACATAGCTCATTACTCAACCGAACGACGCAGGTCCTTCAACTGCCTAGGAATCAACTTCTGTGATAGTACAAAGGATTTACTATTATTACCTTGTCAACATCGATGTCCTCTAACGTCTCCAACACAACCACATCCCTCATGCTGTCGTGGTCCTCAGGGTGCAGGAACCACGCGAACTCTGTGCGGTTCAGAGCGTCGTTCTTGTCAACGTCTGAAACATAGAGAAATATAATACACGGGGCATAGAGAGCCCCCTCGCAGAATTTTGTCAAAAGTCTGATGTAAATTGATGGCTACATTGCGCCATCTGATATCATCTGCTGTAAACTTTTGGCATGTGTATATATATATATCGGATCGCCGAGCGGTATAAGAAACTGATTCAATGGCCATGAAATAACATTGCATTTATCCTCCAAGATTGTGGGCGTATATTAGTTATCTACACTGAACGTGATTAACCAGATATCGTCAGATTTGGAGCCGATGGGTTTGGGAGCATACACCGTTCCTTCCAACATTCATAATAATTCTAGATATTTGGCAGGTGATGGTTGCACCTCTCAAAAGTCCATCGTCAGTTAGACAGCGTCACTCAAAACCCCATCCGGACGTACTGGCCGCTCCAACAGATAACATACATTATAAAACTTATCTCAAAATAAGTTGCCAATAGACAAGTTAATCGCGCACGCCGATATATATATACTTATGCAGTTTCAGATTCTTACTATTTTAGTTGTATTCAAGTTGATAAAGTTTACAAATCGTAGACTTATCAACTTGAATACATGTAAAATAGTAAGAAGCTGAAACTTATTAACTCTATTAATAACTTTATCAACTTGAACACGATAATTGTTAATTAATAGTAAGGAAGCATGAAGTCAGAAAGTTTTTTAATGAAACATACCTACATAAATTAAAACAAATTTCAGTTTACAGTTTATTTATTCATAAGTAATTAAACGGTACATAATATGCTTACTTACTTATTACATGAACACAGAATGTTGACAATCATTATTGTATGGAATTATAGAAAACACCGAAATCCTAATGATTTAGAATATTATATCTTCGAAAAATTCGTACACTGCACTCAACTCTACGTGGATGTGCGGATTAATTTCACAAATACCATTGCAAAATCCGTTTTTAGAAACAAAACTACAACTAACAAGCAAAAACGTAAAGGACATTTGCCATATTTGTCAAATTTTTCTGACAATATTATGACAAAACAATGACTTAAATATTCTTAATAAAATATACTCTTTGGACATGACCAAAGAGGATGTATTATACAAACCCTTTAGCTTGTTAGTTGTAGTTTTGTTTCTAAAAACGGAAGTTGAGTACAGTGTACGAATTTTTCGAACATATAATATTCTAAATTATTAGGATTTCGGTGCTTTCTATAATTCCATACAATAATTCGCGATTCGAACGAGATTCGATCGCAACTTTAACTTAAGCATACGGGGCGATCGTGAAACGCGCCTCTACTGCGCGTATACGTGCAGATACAACGATACAGATGCGTTGTAGTCGCTCGTCTCTTTCGGTTTGGTCAGAGACTCTTCTTGTTCAGTTGTACAATGGTTGGGACTTGGGTTGAGACAACGTGTTTTAATCATTGGAGAGAATAGAGAGAGAGAAATCTTTTTTATACCGCATACCGCAGTATGCGGTATAAAAAAGGCATGGTTTAAAGCATAGATATAGAATATACTGACGTATAGATCACCTGACAACCCGAAAAAGCGTGACGATTTTTGATCTGTCAATGTGTGCGTGTGCTAGTGATGTATCTTTTACTATCGATAGTATAGTTCGTTCGAGTTATTTTACCTGCGTTTTTATGAGAAATAAATAATATGCAACTTTGACAGATTTTGTAATTCAAATTAGGTAGACTCCGCGCACGATAACTTTGCGCGCATCTGAACGAAACTTTTCGTCGGGCCGCCATAATTACATAATAATCGATACGTCTATTCCAATACATAATTTAAATTAGTATTTATAAGGATATTAAAGTAAAACTACCAATAAAATATCATTGGGATTACCCATTTTTTTAATGAATCCCTACGCTGTCGCGCGCAGAGTTATCGTGCGCGCACTCTATCATATATTTTATTTGACAGAAAAAAGGTGACGATTGAAAAGTAGATATACACATTTTCGTTTGGTGTGATTTTTTAATCGTCGGATATGTTATAACATTAATAGAAATGCAAATATAAAGTTGAAAGTAAACGACACACATAGTATATTATTTATTCTTAAATTAAATACATATCATAATACCCTTACACCCCCATTACATTTTTATATTAGTTGTATGTTATTGTACAATATCGATAAGCATATCGATAAATTTGATTCAAGCACTAGCGTATATGTAAAAAATTTTGATGAAAAATTTTTCTTCAAAATTTGTGTAATATAAGAACAATAGTACCTTTACTTACGCAAAATTTCACAATATTTTATTTGAAATAGAGAACTAAAGACAGAATATAACGAAAATAAACACATCGTAGCAATTAGGACATGAAGATTAATTACCTGTGAAATGTATATTTTTCAGGATTACTCCTATGATTTACACTGCAATCACTCACAGAACAAGTTACCATTGTTATATGTATTTGTCATAGTATTTGTCGAAAATAATAAAGGATTTAAACAATAAATTGCAAATACCGAAAGGGCATAAAACGATTGACGACTTTTGGCCGACCTGTCAAATGAAAGTGGTTAAAGTTTTCATTAGACTGCCTCTCTCTTTTCATCTTGTTATAATTCCATAAAGGATTTTCTTCTCTCTCGCACTCTTTGTTGGTCTTTAGCATCATACGTTTATGGTTTAAAGGTCTTGTTACTAGGCCATAAAATCGTATTTAAAAAAAAGAGTATACATGTATAGTCTACGACAATACTTAATCTGTGGTCTACGATGATACGATGCCATCTGTGATACCACAAAACAACTAGTTGGTCAAATAATTTCGGCGTAAGATCACAGGTGGCGATTATAAACCACAGATTAAAACTAAATTCACAGATTATGCTACCTAAATTTGCCATTGTATGGAAATGTCCTACCCTTGGTCTGAAAAATAACACCAAATAACAACTGCAACCCAGTAACCAGAGGCACAAGTAGAGATTTATAAAAACTAGAGATCGCACAATGGTCTAAATTCGACCTTATAGTTTCAACGACATTAGGACTACTATCAATATTTTGTAAAAAAATATTGACTATCATATTTTTTTCAACTCTTGTCTCTGGGATTCAGCTGATCTCAGACTGGCCGTGTAAGCATTGTCTAATATTAGTATCTAAGATTCAATAAAAAAAATACCTATAATCCATTTTCAATTTGTCAACTTATTGTCAACAGACTTCAACCATAAAGAGTATAATTCGTATGTATAGAGGTGGATATATGTGCCAAAGAAGCTGCAAATTCTGGTGGTTTACGCAATTTCCAAATTTTTTGCCAGGATCTTTTGCCTCTGGCCAAGTCGCATTTGACTTTGGAGTGGAATACTGTTTGGACTGAGTCGAGTAGATATAAAGGACGTTTTTACGCTGAAATTCAAGATTCAGTACCTAGTTGACCGTGTTTTTTTAAATATTTGAAAGCTAATAAGCCTGTATGCTCTACAATCTGTCGGCTACGTCTGGGTCACTCATGTAATCCAGTATTTCTAGCTAAAATAAGGGTGAGGGATAGCTCATCGTGTGAATGTGGCTTGGATGAAGGCTCTCCAGACCATATATTTTTTGCTTGCGAAAACAACCTTTCATTGTACGATTAACTTCCTCCTAATATTCCTCGTCCCACTAATCTTAAATCTATTTTATCGTTAGTATATTCTCCATTTATAGACACCTTATGCTCGTTCATTGCTCATAATCACCTTAGGCTCTAGAATCTGGGTGTAATAAGAATTTTCTTCCTTATAATTATTACATTATTTATTGTAATTATGTTTATGTATTCCATGTATATTTAAAGGCTAAGAAACAATATTTTGCTTTATATTTGCTTGTTCTGGTTTTTTCTGTTTTATTATATCTTGTATTTGCATGGTCGCATGAAGTCATCACTCATTACCCGTGCCCAGTGCATGGCAATCAGTTTGCGTTACTTTACTTATAATATGTTATAACTGTACATATTTTTCGCCTCAACTCTGACGCTGGCAACTCCTAAACGGGGAGGCTTACGCCAAAGAAGAAGAAGAAGAAGTATGTATAGAGGCTTGTCACCCAAAAATCTGTCATCTTTCCTAGTGTTGTAGTATGTGTAATGTTTTATTTATTAAAAAAATTATGATAAAAACATAATTTCAAAATAATATTAGCTCGATGCACTCCTTCACCATAACAAACTGGGCGTTTTCACATTATCCGATCCGATATCTTTGTCGGACGCCTATCCAATATCGGGGTAAGTAAAATGTATGAAATATGTACCTGTCTTTCATATTGTCCGGCCCGATATTGGATATCGGTTCGTACATTATACTTACCCAGCCCCGGTATGATCGGATAGTGTGAAAACGCTCTAACTGTTCAAAATTTCATTCACCCGTGTATTATTTTTTCTCTATGATTCACCTACATTTCCCTATTTTTCGTCAAAAGGGATAAAAGTTTTTCGCTCGCGTATTAATATTATACAGGGTGTCCCAAAACTCAACGATAATCTGGGACCGGATGAATGGCCAAGTTACACCAGTTCCGGGAAAAATAAAATAAAAATTCCATATCACTCAGTTTAGCGATAATAGACAATTTTGTAAAAAAGTCGAAATTCGACACCCTTAGTCGCATTTTCAAGTCCTGTGATCACCAATGTCACAATTTCGCTGTATTTTTTTTAATTTTGAGATCTTCATTAACGATGCTATTAATCGCAACTACGAATTAATGCAAGAAACATCGTTAATTTAATAAAATAAGTTAAGTTTCAGTGAGTCATGGTTCACAAAAATATTGTTAGTGAACTTTGACACTTCATTTTGAAAAAAAAATGTACTACACTACCCTTGGCAAGTTATTTCAAAAGTTGGCGCATTTTATCAAGATTTAAAAATGGTGCAACACTAGCCACTTTTCTTGCCATTAAAATTTTTATTTCTCATTTTTTCCAAATTGAGCTCATTTTGAACAACTCAAGATAAGGAATTTTTGTTATTAAAATTTGTTATTTTTTGTTTCTGGTCTAAAATAAAATTACTATTTTTAGTAAAGATGTAATTCAGTCAGTTAATAACCAATCTTATTGTAAAAAACATAATAATAATTAATACAATAATGAAAGAACCGTCGTAAAAAATTTATTTAATTATTCACCTTAAACTACAGTAAATGTTTGAATTGTTTGCCTCCGGCACGAATACAGGCTAAGCAACGCCTTACAAAAGACCAATTCGAACATTTATTGTAGTTTAAGGAGAATAATTAAATAAAAAGTTTTACGACGGTTCTTTCATTATTTTATTAATTATCATTATGTTTTTTAGTATAAGATTGGTTTTTAACTGACTGAATTACCTCTTTACTAAAAATAGTAATTTTATTTCAGACCAGAAACAAAAAATAACAAATTTTAGTAACAAAAATTCCTAATCTTGAGTTGTTCAAAATGAGCTCAATTTGGAAAAAATGAGAAATAAAAATTTTAATGGCAAGAAAAGTGGCTAGTGTTGCACCATTTTTAAATCTTGATAAAATGCGCCAACTTTTGAAATAACTTGCCAAGGGTAGTGTAGTACATTTTTTTTTCAAAATGAAGTGTCAAAGTTCACTAACAATATTTTTGTGAACCATGACTCACTGAAACTTAACTTATTTTATTAAATTAACGATGTTTCTTGCATTAATTCGTAGTTGCGATTAATAGCATCGTTAATGAAGATCTCAAAATTAAAAAAAATACAGCGAAATTGTGACATTGGTGATCACAGGACTTGAAAATGCGACTAAGGGTGTCGAATTTCGACTTTTTTACAAAATTGTCTATTATCGCTAAACTGAGTGCTATGGAATTTTTATTTTATTTTTCCCGGAACTGGTGTAACTTGGCCATTCATCCGGTCCCAGATTATCGTTGAGTTTTGGGACACCCTGTATATGTTACGCTCAAAGAGCGAAATCGCTCAGTGAGCGAAAAAATAGCTCACAACGCGTTGTGGTCACAGTGAAACGGCCACGACGCGTTCTGGCAATCACAAAAAGGCCATAACGCGAAATTCGTGTCGTGGCTGATATGATATTCGTTTTTCTTGATTTGTTCTTGATTGATTAATCATCCATAGGTATGGAAGGTTATATTTGAATTACCACGCGTACTACAAAATATTTTTTCTTTTACTAAATCACTGCATAGCGTGTTTATCATCATTATTTACAATGATATTATATAAAAAAAACTCAAAGCAGATATGTTACTACCGCGCGCGTTGTGAAGCCTCAAATACGGGCCAATTGGCACGTCTTTTATTTAGTCTGTCTCTTTTATGTAAATGGCATTTTGTATCTTTTGTTTCACTTATCTGTCAAATTTGACAATTTAATTTGAAAATTTTTCGGAAGCAATTTAAGCCGGAAAATAATATGAACGTAACAGATCTGTATTTAGTAGAATATCATTGATTATTTATAAAATATCCATAGTTTTATACTATCCGTACTAATGATTATTATTAATGTCTGTCTCTCTGTCTGTCTGGCGCAACCTAGTAGCGGAAATCAACGAGTAGTATTATATTTAAATTATATTAATTAAAATAAAACTATATTTTTATTATTTGTTGAGATCAGATTACTTTACTTATACATAATATATTAAAAAAAAAAACAACATCAATCAAGAACAAATCAAGAAAAATGAATAGCATATTAGCCACGAAACGAATTTCGCGTTATGGCCTTTTTGTGATTGCCAGAACGCGTCGTGGCCGTTTTGTTTCACTGTGACCACAACGCGTTGTGAGCTATTTTTTCGCTCACTGAGCGATTTCGATCTTTGAGCGTAACATAAAGATTATTAAATATTGCAATTGAACTGCTATTGCATGCATGTAGGAATCAAATCCATAATTAATATATATAATAATATCCATACTTAATATTATAAATACGAAAGTATTTCTCTCTGTATACCACTTCACGCTCAAACCGCTGAACCGATTTTGCTAAAATTTGGTTTGGAGGAACTTTGAGTCCCAGGAAAGGACATAGGATCCTTTATATCTCTGAAATATGTGCGGTTACCGCGCGATGAACAAATTATGGCGCAACGGAATTTCAGGCATTATCTAGTAGCTAAATATTCGTGCGCGAGTAACAGAGAGAACATGAAGCATGTAGAGATCCCTTCCCATGATAGGTTGTGTAATTAAAATGTGTAGAGTATATAAGTCACAAGTGACCAATAAACATGCAAAAGGCAAGTTTATTGTCCCCATGAGGGCACTTACACATATTATATCATCCAGTCCACAATATATAATCCATACTTCCATACTAATATTATAAATGCGAAAGTGTGCCTGCCTGTCTGTCTGTCTGTCTGTTACCTCTTCACGCCCGAACCGCTGAACCGATTTGGCTGGGTATGGAGATACTGTGAGTCCCGGGAAAGGACATAGGATACTTTTTATCCCGGAAAAATGTATGGTTCCCGCGCGATAAACGAATTATGGCGCAACGGAGTTGCGGGCATCATCTAGTGATTAAATATTTCCATTTGCTCAAGTTTGCAATAGCATCGATACTATTTGATCGATATCAAAGCTATTGGCTTCTTTGACAGTCGCTGGCGTCTTAGGGCTCCCACACATAACCTCGAATTTGTGTGAATTCGCATCGCAATGTCATTTGTAGTATGAGTTTTATCGCAGATATTTGCGATGCGATGCGAATTCAGTTTTGTGTGGAAGCCCTTACTGCAAGTGTAATGGAACTAATAGAAGTATAAGATAATTATTAATTACCAGCATACACCCAGCGCCTTCTGTCTCTCTTGCGTAAGTTAGTGTATGTAACACCTTCTGTAGACATCTCTTTGGGATTCATGTCATCCATAAAACCGTACACCTCTTGTCTGTAACTCTGTAATGATAAATAATCAGTTTTAGAATCGATCGATGTGTATCATAAAAAAATATATTTGAGTTTGCTTGTTTGCATTCAGAAACTATTAAACTACCAATTTTGATCAAACTTTGCACAAAGATTACTTCTGCCGCATTTTTTAATGATGATCTTCAATTAAATTACGAGTTTGATAGATAAAGTATGGGGTTTATGTCGAAATCTTCCACCAAAGTAAAAAAACCATTAAAATCAATAAAGTATTAATATTGTAGGGAAAACACATACATCCCAGGTGATGACCTCCTGATCATCGTCAATGGTTGTGCGATTGTGCTGCTTCCAGTGGCGCTCAACATCCTCCAGTATATACCTTGTCTGTGTGTACCTTATCCAATCCTTCAACTCCACCATGCTAATGTAACCGTCTTTATCAGCATCAATCTTGTCGACTATTAACCTGGAAAGGAATTCAGGTCGATGAGATAAAAAGGTTACTGAACTCTTTTAAAATTAAAAATGATTGATGGTTAATGAGCCATATAATCATCCTCATGTTATGAATTTCTAGACGTTTCGAGACAACTCAATTATTGGCAAAGTAGTGATTCTATATCAAATTTCATAAAAATTGGTTATTATACCCTGCGAGTTTCTTACGCCGGTTCTTCTCGCCGGGTTAGTTCCCGAACCGGTGGTAGGCATCATGTAGACTTTCAGAAAATATTTGCAAAAATTTATTCTGAATAAAAAAATTTGAGTTTGAGTTTGAGTTTGAATTAGCCCTAGCCCTTGTAAAGATGTCAACATGCAGACATGCAAACATGATAATGATGATGATGAAATATGTACACAGTGTTATAATTAAAATTATGTGATATAGGTATGTAGACAATGCAGATTGTATGATTGTAGTCTTCTGTATAATGTAACTAACAAAGTGTGGTTAAGATAATTGATAATATCATATCCTCCCACATGTTAGATAGCACTGTTTAAGTTATTAAAGTATGTAGGTTAATATTATATGTACCACAAAACATCATTACTAAGCAGAGTTCAACTCTTATGACAGTGAAAACCTTTATGCATTTAGTTTTACTTCTCAATTGCTCAATATTTAAAAATCATAAAATCAATGATCCTCGGCAATCATGTTCATTTGACCTACTTAAGCCAAGTAAGATAGTTCCTTGTTTAGCACAGTATATTTTGATCATTCTAGAATGGAATATTGCACACTATTTAGATATACCAAACTAAAATCAAGAGGTTTTAAATATAATATCTAATGAAACATCCAGTTATTGACTGCAACTTTGTTGTGTCAAAATAATATTGTGGCCTATACATTGTACACTTTTACCATAAAACTATTCTTTGTCCTTCCCTGGAACTAAAAATTAAAATTGTGATACTGAGTTCTGGGAGGTTCCATCAAACTCAATAAAATACTATTTTCTGTTTTCAGCATGAAAAGTTGATAGACAGAAAGTATAGACTGTCACATTTTGAATTCATAGTATGTATTAGTATGGATTTAATAGACTATGATATTATGCTGATCTTCTTAATCATGATGAAGTACTTACCCTAGTCTCCTCTTGCTTTCTTCAGGCGGCAACTGATCAAAGGTTTTGGCTTGATCCTCGCCAAGAAACGCGTCGTGATCAAACTGGTTGTTATGTTCCTCGTTTTTATAATGCTCGGCTCCAGAAAGATGCTCCATCATCCGCTTAGTTTCCTCTGGAGTTGGAACTCCAGCGAATACGGCTGATATAGCCAACACCACGTATAACGTAGTCAGCATACTTGCTATAAAAAGGTATTGTTCATTAGAAGATATTGTTTTCAAGTACCTAGCCGGTTAAACTATTCTTGTAAAGACTTTATTATCGTGTTTCATCACTTTCAAACGCAAGATATATAGGTCGACTTACCTATATAAAAAAATACTCTGTGGACTTACCGAGAATTTAGCTCAATGATGAAACAAATCATAAACGGCCACGTCAGCAGCTTATATTTCCCGTGTTCCCTTTGCTTTGTCGTCCGCACTCCGCTGATTATTTTTAATAAAATTGTTCCCGATTACTTGCGATAGCGATTAGCGCGTAGCGACTCGGCAGTGACAACCACAGATTATTAGTATATATTTGTAGAGTGACAGCTTGCCACTTGTGACTGTTGTCACTTGTCAGTTGTCACCAAGGTGACAACTGACAAGTGACAACTGACAGCAGTAGGCGTAGCCGGCGACTAGAAATCAGGGCTTCAAATAACGTTATTTTTTCATAACGTTACTGCTTCAAGGGCATACATAACGTTATGAAAATTTACCCGATATTAAAAATAACGTTAAAAATTGATATTAATAACGGTTAATGTTATAACGTTATATAGGATTTATAACGGTAAATATATGTTCTTTGATAACGTTATAGTTCGTCAAGAAAATCATGACAGGCGGGAAAATTTTCTAAACGTAATCACGCTTATAAGGTGTATTTTTTCTTTGTATTTTCACACAAATCACGCAAAAAAAGTAGGCTACGAGTGAGATTTAGTGCACCGAGCACGATCGCATACCTGATACCAGAAAATAACGTTATATTTACCGTTATTATTATAACGATATTTTTTCGTTTATACATAATGAAAAAATATCGTTATAATAATAACGGTAAATATAACGTTATTTTACTAAATATCGTTAAGAAAATAACGTTATCTGGCTACCATTATGAAAATAACGGTACGTAACGATATTTTTTCTGTTATACGATAACGTTATGAAGCCCTGGGGCATAGATAACGTTATGAAAATTTAACCGATACTAAAAATAACGTTATAAATGTATTTAATAACGGTAAATGTTATAACGTTATATAGGATTTATAACGGTAAATATATGTTATTTGATAACGTTATAGTCCGTCAAGAAAGTCATGACAGGCGGGAAAATTTTCTAAACGTAATCACGCTTTTAAGGTGTATTTTTTTCTTTGTATTTTCACGGAGAACGCTTATTACATTTTAAATATGAGTGAGATTTGGTGCACCGTGCACTATCGCATACCTGATACCAGAAAATAACGTTATATTTACCGTTATTATTATAACGTTATTTATTTGCTATGCCATAACGAAAAAATAACGTTATAATAATAACGGTAAATATAACGTTATTTTACTAGATATCTTTAAAAAAATAACGTTATCTGGCTACCATTATGAAAATAACGGTACGTAACGATATTTTTTCTGTTATTCGATAACGTTATGAAGCCCTGCTAGAAATGCGAAAGTATAGATTTACACATATTATGCATTGGAGCCGATACCTGTAGCCTTTAGCATAACAAAAAGAATAAAAAGATTAGTTGTCATAAATTGACACTTGTCGATTGTCATTTTCTGAAAATTGAAATGTCATAAGTCAGTTCACACTTCACAGTTGCTGCCGCTTGTGATTTGTGAATTATAATAAAAACGCTAGAAATCTTTTTAGTCACAGAAAATATAAGCTGCAAGTATGCTAATGAAGAGCTGCTTTTCGGATTTATTTTAAACAAACAAAAACCAACTGCTGATCGCGTATAACGCCTAGAATATTTCGAAACCAGATTGCAAATGTCAATATGTCAGGATCTCGGTCTTAACTTCCAACAGAGAATGGTAAGAAATGCAGAAGTATTATTTTTCGCTATAAAAATCCTCAGAAACGATATGCTTATAATAACTTCGCATAAAAAACTTTATCGGTTCTATTAATTACAAGTCATGATATCGTTTCCCAGGTGATATCATTTTAGTTTTTCGTTAGGTAAATGTCTTTTACACGTTAGGAGGCAACAAATAATTCCAAAACATACATTCGCCATGCAAAATATTCCATGACTTTCTATCTGTCCTATATTATAGTACTTTTATCAGTATAATAAGTAGATAAGTAGTCAACTAAATTTGAACTTATGACTTTATACTTACTTAACTAAATTTGAACTTGCTACTTGCTACTGTTTACATGCAATTAATAACTTAAAATTAAGTTAAAATTTAGTTAACTACTTATTAAGTTAATAAGTGTAAACCAGCCATTAGTCAACCTAAAACATTGTTTCAGGGTGCAAATATATCACAATTGGAGAAAGATATTGGGTCTGAGCAGTTTCCACCAAATGAGCATTATTTTGGTTTAGTCAATGTAAGTAGTAATATATAATAATAATAATAATATTGTATTACATATTATAGCTGGCAACAGAGATAAACAATACTCAAAATCTCGTCAGCTGTACAAGATAAGATAACTAATAAATAATAATTTACTCTACAATTTGTTTGCTTCTTTCTTGTAGTTTTTGCCAAGTTGTAAATCCATACTATCCATACTTCCATACTAATATTATAAATGCGAAAGTGTGTCTATCTGTCTGTTTGTCTGTCTGTTACCTCTTCACGCCCAAACCGCTGAACCGGTTTTGCTGAAATTTGGCATGGAGATACCTTGAGTCCCGGGAAAGGACATAGGATACTTTTTATCCCGGAAAAATGTACGGTTCCCACGAGATAAACTAATTTTGGCGCAAAGGAGTTGCGGGTGTCATCTAGTGTGATATAAATATGAAAAAAAAATCTTATTTAAAGTAAAGAAACTCTAGAGTGCTTACTCAATACTCATATTATTACAAGTTTTATAGAAAGACTAATATTTATTAACTCAAGATTTTTTTACTGTATCATATTAATCCTTCGATCACATATTCTAGGAAATCTATTGTTTACGCAGTCGAATTCGACCGCTTGGGAGTTGATGGGTTAACAAGAAAATGTTTTATCTATATGTATATTTTTGTAACTACATTATAAAATTATATCTTTCCAGTTTGGTAACACTTGTTATAGCAACTCAGTTTTACAAGCTCTCTACTTCTGTCGTCCATTTAGAGAGAAAGTATTGGAATATAAAGCAAAGAACAAGAGAACAAAGGAGACATTACTCACATGTCTTGCAGATTTATTTTATAGTATAGCAACACAAAAAAAGAAAGTAGGATCAATTGCACCTAAAAAGTTTATAGCAAGGCTAAGGAAAGAAAAGGGTAAGTATGAGTATTTTAAGTTAGATACAATTTTGAATTTCTTAATATATACCAGTCTATACTGATAATATGAGATATGTAAAAGTATCTTTTACCCCTTCACACTTAAAACTTTATTCCTTGAGTCCTTGGAAAGGACATACAACAAGTTTTATCAATGAAAATTGTACAGTTCCCACGTAATAATATTTATTTTGACAAAAGTTCTAGGAAAAAGTTAGTTTTATATAAATAATCTTAAATTAATGGAAAAACGCAGGCATTTTAATTTATTACTTGCAATAAAAAAGGAACTTAGCACAATCTTAAAACAAACAGCCAATGTTTGCATGTTTACATTTATAATTTTATTTGTTTTACAGAGGAGTTTGATAATTATATGCAACAAGATGCCCATGAGTTTCTGAATTTTCTAATAAACCACATAAATGAGATTATATTAGGTAAGATATATTCGCAAATACTGGTTAAATCTGCTTAGAACAATAAAGTATCCCTTTGAATGACAAAATGATACATTAAATATATATGTAATTTCTTTCTTTATTAACCATACAATAATATACAATAGTATAAAAGCTAGGTAGCGTACATCACGTCGTCTAATCCCATGCTAAGTAAAACTTGTGTTATGGCAATATATGTTATTTACACATTCACACACACAATTACACTACACTTTATTCTTAGTCTCTTTCGGCGTCGTGACATTCCATCTGAATAATTGATTATTATGTTATGTGAAGCCAAACAGCCTCTTGACATCAATGCAGTGCCGTAAATAGGGCAGTGCCACCGGTGTCCAGGCACAGGGTGTAGACTCTAGGGGGGGGCAAGAATGACCAGACCAGGCAGGACTATTATTTTTTTCTGTTTTCTCCCAATAAGTTCCCGCTGCATTGCACTAGGAGATTGGTAGACAATAATTATTGTAATTGGTCTACTGACACCAAGTTTTGTTTTATCACCCTGAATGGAAGAAAATAGGCCTAAACAGAGAGTTGTTCTTGGTACCTATAATATCTAAAAAACCAAGGGCGTTGTTATAGAAGCTCGCACAGGGCGCAAAAAAGGCTATTTACGGCACTGCATCAATGTCCTAATTATGTGGATAACTAATGAATTGATTTCTCTGATATTATCACTATTAAGAAATCTTTTCAATTTTCAAAGAAACCTTTATCAAATTTATATATTTAAAAATATGTGCATATCGCAAAAATAAATTATTAATATCATTATTGCACTGTGTTATTTTAAAATGAACACAATGTGAGGAAGATTCCCAGATGGAGGAAAAAGATATATAATGTTAAGTCGATTCATAATTCATCTATTTGTACTTTTAGCTGAAAGAAATCAAAGTACTTTGAAAATCCCAAAAGCAAATGGGTCCGGCGAAAATGTCACATGTAACGGGACAACCCCACAAAATACAGAACCCACTTGGGTACATGAGATTTTCCAGGGTACACTCACGAGTGAGACGAGATGTCTGAACTGTGAGACTGTTAGCAGCAAAGACGAGCATTTCTTTGATTTACAGGTACTATTTATATTTTAACTTTTGCATTATATATTAAAAAGAGACTTATTAAGGCGTTGTTACTACAGCAAAGCGAAATGACATGTCTTCCACTTTCAAATAATTTCTTAAGCTGGTTTCAGACTACGCTATAACAGCATATAGTATATAGCTAATGGCACAAGAATATCGCGCACCATACATAGCGTATACCAAGACATTGAGTAAAGACACCAAGACAATAATAATATATGTATAGTACAGTACATTGTGAATGTATATGTAGCAGTCGACTGGTTAAAAAAGCCATTCAATCAAACAGCAGCCCTTTGACTGAACAACACCATTCAGTCACACGGTTATACGTTGTTAAGCCGACTTGTTGACTGCAACGTTCAACACTACAGCTAAATGACGTTTAGCTAACTGGTTAAATGGTAAACTAAGGTGACCATTAGTTTAGACTTTAGTGCTATTTTTATTATACTCAAGCGTAAAGATAACAAGCAGATTAATTATATTCTAACTCATTTTGAAGTTTCAACCATCGACAACAATAGTCTCTCTTTACGTCATCAATCAACTGTCATTGGCTATTCCTCAAGGGAGGCCATTTTTAAAGAAGAAGAAGAAGAACACAATTGCAATAAATACCTTGGTGATGCATTTCATAATCCCGTAATTTATCTTCGAATATTAGTTGAAATTTTGATTCACTCATATTATGTGCCACCAAAATTCTCTCTTTCATAATATGTACTTGTAACGTATATTTACGAAAAATATCTTATTTCACAACCACAAAATACCGGTTAGTTTACGCCATATTGTAAACAAAACGCACCTAGCGCCGCGGTGGTGAGCGCTGAACTAATTAAATCAAACGGCCGCTTTTGAATCAGCTGTAGTGTTGAACGTTTTGAACGACTTACATATTCAATTAAAAAGCTAGATGTGTGATTGAATAACGTTGTTCAGTCAAAGGGTTTGATTAAACGGCTATTTAATCCTTCGATTGCGTATTCTTGGAAATCTATTGTTATTCTATTCTTGTCGCGATCACCGGTGCTCTTATGGGGCTTGATAGGTTAAACCAGATGGCTGCGACATATCCATTACAATGTATGGTGTGCGATATTCTTGTGCTATGAGCTATAATATACTTAGATATGTTATAATTATATTATAGGCTATAGTGTAGTCTGAAGACTGAAACCAGCTATAAGCATAGTTTAGTAGCAGAACGCCATGTCAATAATTTTTAATATCTATGGACGCTTCACACCACGTCAGTCTGGCCCCGTGCTAAGTACCCAAAGGACTTGTGTTATGGGTACCAGACAACGGAAATATATTTAATACTTTTATACTATACATATATTTAAGATTTTTATTATATGATACACATATTTAATATACATCCATGACCCAGGAACTTTATAAACTTTTTTTTTTGTTCCGTCGGCGGGACTCGAACCCGCGACCTCCGGCTTGAGCTCAACGCGCTCACCACTGCGCCACGGAGTTCGTCAAAATAATTGTCATACTTGTGACAAACCAAAAAAATACTGAAAACAAAAACTTATCTACATTCAAACAATTTCTTAAATCAATTTTCTCATCTCTGAACATGCTTAAAAACCTTAATTGATAATTTCCTCCAGGTGGATGTTGACCAAAACACTAGTATAACACACTGTCTCAAATGCTTCAGTGACACAGAAACCCTATGTAATGACAACAAATTCAAATGTGACAACTGTAGTAGTTATCAGGAGGCGCAGAAGCGTATGAGAGTGAAGAAACTTCCACTTATACTAGCATTGCATTTGAAGAGATTCAAGTATATGGAGCAATATAATAGGCACATAAAAGTCTCGCACCGAGTGGTGTTTCCTTTGGAGTTGAGGCTTTTTAATACAGTAAGTATATTTTTGATGTAAGTTTCGTTAAGGGCTGTCTAATAATGACGTGACTCCCAAAGGACGAGAATGAGAGAGGTGGGGAAAATGAGAAGGGTCAAGGGACCAAAAAAGTAACATCACATTTATTTATTTTCGAAAGTGAAATACATATTCATTATAATTTTATTTTTTCCAAAAAATACACGCGATCTTAAGCGACGTTTACATTAATTTCCCTGAATACTTCTGCCGCAGTAACGACGCAAGTGAGCGTTTACACTCAGCCCTCTACATACTTGCCGCGTCGGGAAATAACTTGTGGTCTTACATAATGATTTCTTATACTTACGGGAATACTGTTCATAATGTTTATAATGGAAAAGAAAAAACCGTAAGTAACATTATTTAACTTGTTTTCTTTTGAAATGTTGCAGTCGGACGACGCGGTGAACCCAGACCGCCTGTACGACTTAGTAGCGGTGGTGGTCCACTGTGGGTCCGGGCCCAACCGGGGCCACTACATCAGCATCGTCAAGAGTCACGGTTTCTGGCTGCTCTTTGATGATGACATGGTCGATGTGAGTATAGTTTAAAAGTATTCACTAAAGTTTAAGTTTTCAAACTTTGGTTGAATAAACAGTTTTAAATTTCTCTTAAAAATATTTAGCATTTTCATTGTTAAAATTACTTTTTCAGAAAATCGACGCGTCAGCTATAGAAGACTTCTACGGCCTAACTTCAGACATCCAGAAGTCATCGGAAACAGGATATATTTTATTTTATCAATCTAGAGATGCTAGTTGTTAAATTTCATTTATTATAATATTTAATTTATAAATAGATTTAGAGATAAACAATGTTAATATGCCTCGTTGTTAACGTTGGAACGGCATAATTTATTGTAATATTGTTTGATTCGATAATTATTTAATTTCATTTCATGAGATTACCAAATTGTGTAAATATAAATCATTTGAAGATGGTATTTTTTTATTTGATTAGTAAGTATTTAACTGTATTTAATGGAATTATGGAAGTCATTTGCTGACTGTCTGGAGTTAAAGTTTCCTTATAAGCTGTATGAATTTAATTACTTTTAAATGGTAGACGAATTCTTAAAATAGTACTCTGATCACAGACTCTGATAGTACACGTACTCAAAAGAGCCATTATCAAAAAGAAGAAGAAATAGTACGTAGCGCAAAATCGAGCTTGATTGTAATAAAATTAAAGCAATAGAATTATTTCGGTTTGCCGGTATATCAGTAGGTAATCAATAATAATAATCATTATTAATGATTCATGGTCGTTTTGAAAAAAAACTGTACCAAAGGTTACTAGGCACGCAACTCTCAAGAGAAGCGGTACGACTGCAACGGCCCGCGCTTCTCTTCTAATATACTGGTTTCTTAGCAGACAAAAGCATAAAGGTCGTAGTTGACGGCGAATGCTCGGAAACTCAGTCTGTTGATGCTGGTGTCCCTCAGGGCTGTGTGCTATCGCCTACTCTATTCTTACTGCATATCAATGACATGTTGCAGACCAGCGGCATTCATTGCTACAGTACAGGTGATGCTGTATATACCGACTCCCCCAATATTTCTCGGCAAAATGTCACTGAGAGTCGCAACGAACTGGTGTCTAAGGTGGAGAATTCCTTGGAGAAGGTCTCTGAATGGGGTAGACGTAACTTGGTCCAATTCAACCCCGCCAAGACACAAGTCTGCGCGTTCACCACTAAAAAGTCACCAATGGTCGTATATCCTCGTTTCGAGGGCACATCTTTAACCATCTCCCCTAGCATTGAGATACTTGGCGTCAACATATCGAGCGAAGTTCAGTTCCGATATCATCTAGAGGGTAAGGCCAAATTAGCCTCGAAGAATTATAAAGGAACTTTTCGTTCAAATTCCTTTGAAAGTAACTGAGGTGATGTTGTTACTTGTTAGTAGTTAAAAAAACGTTATAAATGTACATTCATTGACCACACAAAAATTAAAAACTAGTAGTACGAGAATACGTAGTATCTCTTATTAGTCTGTGGTACGAAATACGACTGCAGAACTGTGCAGGTATCGAGTACACGCTTAAGACCACATTTTTACAAATATTTATGGTAAGGAGAACATATTTCTACTGGGGTGCCATGCCAGTCCAAATGTGGCCGCAAATATTTTTAAAAAATTTTTGAATAATTGAGTTTGCGGGATAAAATGTAATCATAAGGTATTGAAAACAAACATCGTTCATTTAATGGCAATGAGTATAGAGATTTAGAAAAATCCGGTGTGCCGTTGGGCACCCGGCCGCAACCCTATTGTAACCAGGTGTGAATTCCGATACATTTTTGCATCCATAACGTATATTGATATTTTATATATCAAATGGAAGCTTATTTTCCTCTTATTATTATAATATAGGTGTGCCTAATTAAATCTGGCCGCAAATAAGGGGTGCCGGCTGTCAAAGATGGCAAAGTATCGAAGGTTGAGGGAAAGGGAGCTAGCGCGAAACATTACGGGATAGTGATAGTACATCATGTTAGTGTACTTAAACATCGGTTCAAACAATAGCAATAATCGGCCAAGTGCGAGTCGGACTCGCGCACGAAGGGTTCCGTACTATTATAGAGCAAAATTAAGCCAAAATTTGTATTTTTTGTATGGGAGCCGCCCTTATATTTTAATTTTACTTTAATTTTATTACTTTTTATTAGTAATTAAATTCATTTAATTTTTTTCCGCTTAAAGAAAGCAGGCTTCCTACGAGATTCATCAAAATAATTAATTCCACCAATGTCTGCTAATGTTAACAGCTTCTTAAAATGTCACGTCTTCTTTTTCATTCATACGAAAAACGAACAAGGTAACGTGATACTAATTCGAGTATTAACTTTAACAGTCTTTGGTGAAATTGGGCCTAAGTATTGTACACTATGAAAAGGTCTACAGAAAACTCCGCGATGGTATATGTCTATCTCTTATGGATATCCGACAATAACATTTTTTTGCCATTTGAATATTAACCAAAAATTAAAATTAACCATTTAGCCAAGTTAAAAGTAAATGACAAATCATTTACTTTTAACTTGGCTAAAATATGGTTAATTTTCGAAGCAATTTTAACCAATACGGTAATAATCCTTATTAAATTACTTTATTAAATACATTATTGATTTAATATAGATGTATTAGGCCCTTTACGGCATACGATTTATATATTTTTGAAGATAGGATGGGTGTACCAGTCCCAAACCAGGTACTAGAGGTTGACCACACGCATGATCTACTGAAAGAAATAAGAAATACCGGGCATATTTTTTAAATCTTATTATTCCTATTATCTTATTATTCTTATTATCCTATTACAGATTATAAAATTGCGGGACGTAGCTTTTGTGACGGTGCCGACCAATGTGGGCGGGTAGTAATGAATATAATAATATTATGTAATTAAAAACTACTGAATCGATATTAATCATTTCTTCAGTGAGTGGCATAGACTATAATATATTTTATACCCGTGCGAAGCCGGGGCGGGTCGCTAGTATATATTATTATGAATATTTAATCTTTATGTCAGTGTTGTCACATCTACCAACTTTATGGTAGATCTACCTATTTCACCTCCCTTCTATCTATCTACCAACTTCGGTATCAAATCTAGCTATTTTTCAACATAATAATTATCATTGTTCACGTACAAATAATAAACGTTACATGCTGCTCGGATAGCATTTTGGTATATCGAGTCGTCTTGGTACAACACTTCCTTCAGCAATTATCATTAGTCTGTGAACGGTCCGAAACGTAAAATTAATAAGTAGTTTATAATTACTGGTTCTCAAATAATAACTAATATATAAGTATTAAGTTATATAATTATATAAGTAAAAATCTATCAGGATAGTCTGAAATCTGAATATTGTCGAGGAGACAAGTAGGTACTTGCACTTCCACATAGCTGATAGTAGTGCAAATGTTGAGAGACATGCAGCTGTTCTCCTCTGCCAACAATTTAAAGACATGTCAGAGAAACTGACTCAGCACTGACACATTAGATTACAGTGGTCCTCAACCTTTTTATCATGCGGGATTGGTGCAAACATGTTTTGGTCTTGGTGACGCGGGCCGCAACAGAAAAATTTTAGGGTTAAAAAATAACATTCTTCAAAATTATTAATGATTTCAAAAAGTGGTAAAAACACGACTATCACGACGACTTTACATTATTTTTTTGGCGGGCGTGAATTTCAGAATGGCTTAACATCACGCGGGCCACAATTAATAAAGTTCCGGCGGGCGGGCCGCGAGTTGGGGATAGCGGCATTGGAAGGTTTGCTTCATACGTTGCTCTTCGTTCTTTGAAATGAACCTACTTTCAAAGAACGAAGAGCCGAGTGCTGACTGCTGAACATTTAAAATTATTCAATAAAAACATGTATAAACACTATCAATAAAACTCTCTATGTGGATAAACTAGCATTTTTTATTCTAAAAAATTTACTGATAGAGGGTGGTAGATCTACCAACTTTTGGTTTGGTTCTAACATCTACCTAATTCTACCAATTTTTGGCATGACGTCTACTGATTTTCTAAAATTTGGTGTGACAACACTGCTTTATGTAACAAACAATTTAACACTTGAATAAACTTTGAAATTCTTGTAGAATATTATTTTATTTGGCCTTTTTTAGGATTCCGTACCCAAAGGGCAAAAACAGGACCCTATTACTTATAAGACTTCGTTCTCTGTCCGTCTGTCCGTCTGTCTGTATATCTCCAGGCTCGAGGCTGTAAGTAAAGAATGCTAATAGCTAGAGAGAGAGGGCAGCATGGCATTTCTTCATACTGGAAGCTTAAAAATCAGCTTTTGAACTGGCCGGGCCTTAAAAGATATTTTGTTTCCAATACTTCATTTTACGCAGAGTAGATAACACGTTCTGAATTTTCACTTTCCAGGAAATTGACGTTTATTTTACCTCCTGTTCACACCTGGTTACAATAGAGTTGCGGCCGGGTGCCCAACGGCACACCGGATTTTTCTAAATCTCTATACTCATTGCCATGAAATGAACGATGTTTGCTTTCAATACCTGATGATTACATTTTAGCCCGCAAACTCAATTTTTCAAAAAATTTTAAAAAATATTTGCGGCCACATTTGGACTGGCACTAGTGTTGCCAGGTGTCCTGATTTGCGCGGGACGTCCCGATTTTCAAGGGCCTGGGGCCGCGTCCCGATTTATACCTAATCGGGACGCCAAATGTCCCGATAAATCAAAAAGTGAAAAAGAAAATCATAAGAAAATCGCTTCAATGCAATTTACACATTAAACATATTGTAACCCAAACCCCCCCAAACCCCCACCTCCAGAAAATGTAGTCGCGTCGTTAGTGTTGAATTTTAGTTCTCCTATTTTAAGAACAAAGTTATCAAATTGAAAGTGAAATTATTATACCCTAAACTAAACATAATAATTATACCTTTTGAGTATCGAGTGAATATTAGCCCCAAAATAATTGAAATAAAAATAAAGTTTAAAAAACCAAAACCCGACTACTAAAACACGCTTTAAAAAGTACGAAACAATAAAACAATTTATAGTGATATTATGGAAATGTTTAAAGGATAGCCGTGGTCGTATGCCACCTACTTTAGCAAAACCTCAAGCAAAACAAATTCATTTTAGATAATAATAAAATTAAAGGGGCATACATACGACCACGGCTACAGCAAGCAAGACTGACTACTTGTTTTAGAATAAAGACATATTTGATATAGATAATATAAAACTAAACTTGCACTATTAATATAGAATGCAATAAATTAAACCCTAATTTAAAAACACCTTGTTTTTTTGTTTGTCCCGATCTGCAACCCTAAATCCCGATTCTCTTGACCTCATGTACCGACTGAAAACAAATCGGACCTGGCAACACTAACTGGCACCCCAGTAGAAATATGTTCTCCTTATCATAAATATTTGTAAAAATGTGGTTTTAAGCGTGTACTCGATACCTGCACAATTCTGCAGTGGTATCTTAGACTATAGCGGTATTACGGAACCCTATATTGCGCGTGGCCCGACACGCATTTGGATTTTGGCCGGTTTTTATGTTCAACGATTACGGGTCAATTTATATTAGCGCAGAAGCGAAGTATCAAAACCGAACATAGCAAATCCAACCGTAACTCCAAAGCGTTGGAGTAACTAAAGAATATTTAAAACGCGCGCGTTCCGCAACGGAAATTATGCCGCGTAATTTCGGCTCTTATCGTGTGTCGTATCAGACGGATGCAGCGGAACGTAATTATTTCGGCCACGGAAATTACGCCGCGTAACTTTGGCATAGTGTTTAGACTTTAGACACTCACTGTCAGGTAAGCTGGTGTATTACCTTCTTATAATATAGTAAAAATTCTCAAGGATAAAGTAACATTACAATAAAACTAATAAATTAAACTTATACTTTATTCACATTAGGCTACGAATTCATATGGGATTGGAGCGAGAAGGACAGGCTTCTCGAGTCCTTTCACAATATGTGCAGCTCTGGGTGGCTGGGGTTGTCTCTTCAGGTTGACAGTCTTGCCGGCAGCTTTTGCCTCTTTCAACAGCCTCTCGTTTTCCTTAACTCGCTTGAGGAAGTCTTCCCTGCACTTTGAGTGTTTGACATGCTCAATGCGGATGTTTATTCTCTTGGGGATGATTCTGCCTCGCACCCTCTTGTTTACAATGACTCCGAGAGCATGTGCGGTGACATTGTATACACGGCCAGTCTTGCCATGGTATACTTTGTGTGGCATACCTTTTTGAACTGCACCATTTCCCTAAAAATATAAAAAATATATTATATTAATCCATACAAAAAATGGCACTGAAAACAAATAGGCACTTTGAATAAAAGTAAAATATAAACTTTTTAGACTACTTTATAAATAAAAGACCAATAACAATAAAACTGTATGTGATATTAGGATACTACAGCAGGGTTGCCAGACATACGAGAAATCTCGTACCATTACGAGATTTAGAGGGTCTGTACGAGATTCAAGATTAACAAAAATCTCGTACACTTTTTTACGAGATTTTAACAATGACGACTACTTTTGCATACCTATATCAGACAAAAAGTTGATTTAGTTAGTAGTAGTAGTAAATATGCATAAATCGCAGTCTTGGCTTTGCCTCATCCAAATGCAGACTGTGAGCGAGTATTTAGTAATAACTACCTACCTAATTAAAACAGATTTAAGAAATCGTCTTATCACAGATATAGTACCTAAATGGTACACTTTTAGCTTCCGAAAACGCTAAAGGCCCAAATCACAAAGGTAATTGCGAATGACCAGAATGATCTATGAGAGAGGCCAGAATGACAGCTGAAAAGCTATACTCTAAAAATAAAGATGATTTTACTAACATCCCTCATGTTGAATATAAGTAATAAAAAATATGATTTTTAATTGTTTTGTTTGAATTTAACAGCCCCAAGTGCAAAGAATATGACTAGGTACACAAGTTACATAGTACAGTAAATAGCATAAAATCATTAATTTTATTTGAGTTTCTTTAAATTTATGATTTTATGAGATTATTTGGTGAAATTACGAGATATTTAGCAACCCTGGTACGAGAAAAAATAAATATCATCTGGCAACCCTGTACTACAGTGAAATGCAATAGGTAAAGAAGCCAAGAATTATAACTTTTAGGAGTAAAGATAGACATGCCCAGTAAGGAAGATTCTATTTATTTATGCTAGCCTATCCAAAATTATGTTGAAATCTTGTTAAGAAAGAACGAAATTGATAAGTATTATGTATGAAATAGCACGAATACTCACTCTGATGTCAACGATGTCGCCGACTTTGTAAACTTTCATGTAAGTGGAAAGCGGGATGGTTCCATGGGTGCGGAACCTGCGGGCGAACAAGTCCCTTGTACCCCGGCGGTAACCCTTGGAATTGGTCATTTTTATTGCCTGTAAAGTACAAAATAATTGTTAGAGGGAACACACGCACGTGGCGAAACCGCAAAGTTGCAAATGTCAGCAATACACAAGTTTTTTCAAAAAATATGTAAAGATACTTTAAAATTACACCTTATTTTATCCCTGAATAACAAATTTATAGATTAAAGAGCGTAGAAAAGTAATAATTTGGTAAAATCTCGATATTCACCTTCGCTTGTCAGAGCTAGGCTTTTCAAAAGAAATAGGTTATGCCATGCATAATACAGGGTTATGTCCACAGATTACTAGTAAGTAGTTTATGGTTATGTCAAACTGTCATAGAATAGAGTATAGACTTGGTTTAAACCATAAACGTATGATGCTAAAGACCAACAAAGAGTGCGAGAGAGAAGAAAATCCTTTATGGAATTATAACAAGATGAAAAGAGAGAGGCAGTCTAATGAAAACTTTAACCACATTCATTTGACAGGTCGGCCAAAAGTCGTCAATCGTTTTTATGCCCTTTCGGTATTTGCAATTTATTGTTTAAATCCTTTATTATTTTCGACAAATACTATTACATATAACAATAATAACTTGTTCTGTGAGTGATTGCAGTGTAAATCATAGGAGTAATCCTGAAAAATATACATTTCACAGGTAATTAATCTTCATGTCCTAATTGCTACGATGTGTTTATTTTCGCTATATTCTGTCTTTAGTTCTCTATTTCAAATAAAATATTGTGAATCCTCCCTTTTACTTTCATATTTTGCGTAACTAAAGGTACTATTGTTCTTATATTACACAAATTTTGAAGAAAAATTTTTCACCAAATTTTTTTACATATACGCTAGTGCTTGAATCAAATTTATCGATATGCTTATCGATATTGTACAATGACATACAACTAAAATAAAAATGTAATTGGGGTGTAAGGGTATTGTGATATGTATTTAATTTAAGAATAAATAATATAATATGTGTGTCGTTTACTTTCAACTTTATATTTGCATTTCTATTAATGTTATAACATATCCGACGATTAAAAAATCACACCAAACGAAAATGTGTATATCTACTTTTCAATCGTCACCTTTTTTCTGTCAAATAAAATATATGATAGAGTGCGCGTGCGATAACTCTGCGCGCGACAGCGTAGGGATTCATTAAAAAATGGGTAATCCCAATGATATTTTATTGGTAGTTTTACTTTAATATCCTTATAAATATTAATTTAAATTATGTATAGGAATAGACGTATCGATTATTATGTAATTATGGCGGCCCGACGAAAAGTTTCGTTCAGATGCGCGCAAAGTTATCGTGCGCGGAGTCTACCTAATTTGAATTACAAAATCTGTCAAAGTTGCATATTATTTATTTCTCATAAAAACGCAGGTAAAATAACTCGAACGAACTATACTATCGATAGTAAAAGATACATCACTAGCACACGCACACATTGACAGATCAAAAATCGTCACGCTTTTTCGGGTTGTCAGGTGGTCTATACGACAGTATGTTATAAGTTTATGGTTTAAACCATGTTTAAACCATATATAATCTGTCAATGTGTGCGTGTGCTAGTGATGTATATTTTACTATCGATAATATAGTATTTTGCTATCGATAGTATAGTCCGTTCGAGCTATTTTACCTGAGTTTCTATAAGAAATAAATAATATGCAACTTTGACAGATTTTGTATTTCAAATTAGGTATTATAAATTTTAATTGGCAAAAAAAGGTGACGATTGAAAAGTAGATACACATTTTCGTTTGGAATGATTTTTCAATCGTCGGATATGTTATGACATGAGGTTCTTATAGGGGTAAATAATATACACATAACACGTTATAAAGTTACTTATTTATTTCTCAGGTAAAATCTATCTGGTAAATCAGCCCTTACATTGAAAGTTTACGTTGAAAGTAAACAACACACATAGTATATTATATTTTATTCTTAAATTAAATAATATCATAAAATATAATCATACTTTTTATTACAATTATTTTAACTGACTTCCAAAAAGGAGGAGGTTAGACGTTCTGCTGTGGATATATTTTTATGTATGTTCAACGATTACTCCACCGTTTGTAAACCGATTTTCAAAATTTTTCTTTTGTTGTATATTTTATTGTTCCGAGTAGGTACCATGTTCACAAAAGTGGTGGTCTGGTGATGGAAACCATGAGAAATCGAGGTGACTCCTTGATATTCAAATGGGAACATATGGTTATTTTGGTTTTATATGATGTATTTTGATTAAATGCTACCAAAAAGTAAGGTTTTTCCCCATGGTATACCACGGTTCTGAAGGTGCTGAACAGAACTCCGGATTCCTTAAACATACATGCTTAGGAGTTTCAGCGTTGTTTAAAGAACCAAAAGCATAAGCTACTATGCTAATTACATTAATCATCATCATCATCGCTACACCATGCATCATTATGATCCTATTATTGGTACTTTTCATAGTCTTGCCGGTGATCAGACTTAGTAAAGTCAGTAAATCTTTTAATGGTCAATGTATACACCTTTACAATAGAATCCCAGAAAACGTTCAAAATCTTTCGTTTATAAATTTTAAAAAGTAGTCAAAGAACGTTTTGTGCCAAAGCCTATTATAAGGTCAATGATTTCCTAAACGATGGCACATCTTAGGAGTAGAATGCTGAATGACTGCTTGCAAGGCTACTTCTACATGACTTACAATAATTATTATGTACCTATCTATTTTTGTTTACATTGTATAATTTTTAGTTACAGCATTGTAAATTTTATTTTAAAAGATTAATTTTTTCTCACTTTTTTTTGGTAAAAAGTGGGCCCCGTGCGAGTTTCTTACGCCGGTTCTTCTCGTCGGGTTAGTTCCCGAACCGGTGCTAGGCACAATGTATTCTGAAAATATATTTTATTTTAGATTTATTCAGAAATAAAGCAGTTTTGATTTTGATTTTTTAAAATACCAACTGTACGTTTAGAAAACCTTAAGGACAGCTAAAAAGAGCAAAATTATTATTTGTAAACAAAAAATTAAAACCCACTTCCAAGGTAAAGACAATAGTAATATTATACTTAAATGAACTAAAAAGTATTAAATAATCCTTATTCTGTACTCAGTATTTCTGTTCTCAATCTTCATAATTTTGAAGTCGGTACCAGTCCTATTAATGTGTTTAAAAGTTGCAGTTATACCTATTCTGTCAGAGAACTGTCTATTATTGAAAGCTGCATTCAATGGGTGTTTGCACACTGCACGATAACGACACGATACGATACCACAGAATAGAGGGCCACCGCACATATTATACAATTTCAAGTTGGCCGACTATCGTACAAACTGACTATCGTACTAATTCTAATATTCTGTCACTTAGTATTGAATGCACCCAAAATATTCTCCTTTCTTTTCGTCTTCGTTTTATTAGTGCCACAATAAAAGCGTGCTTTTTACGCATTTTAACACGCAAGTCGCTAGGCTAGCAACACCGTTACCAAATAAATCTAAAAGTCTGCGGCTGGCAGCGTACACGATGAAGTTGTCCAATTAAATTGTGACACTACGCAATTTAGTTTGTACGATAGTCGGCCAACTTGAAATTGTATTATATGTGCGGTGGCCCTTATCTATTCTGTGGTATCGTGTCGTATCGTTACCGTCGCAGTGTGAAAACACTCAATGAGTATCAGATACAAGCACAAACTATATAGAATGCTAACGCATGATACAAGTGACTGATCTATGAAACCTTGATTTTATACTACGTATATCAAAAGATTATTATTATTTAAAAATAATCGTTAAAATAAGATAATATGTCCTTTTTAAGGTGATAAATATATAAAGGTAAATGATTTTTATTTTAGTTTTATATTATTGTAAAATATCGATAAGCATATCGATAAATTTGATTCAAGCACTAGCGTATACGTAAAAAATTTTGATGAAAATTTTTTCTTCAAAATTTGTGTAATATAAGAACAATAATACCTTTAGTTACGCAAAATATGAAAGTAAAAGGGAGGATTCACAACATTTTATTTGAAATAGAGAACTAAAGGCAGAATATAGCGAAAATAAACACATCGTAGCAATTAGGACATGAAAATTAATTACCTGTGAAATGCATATTTTTCAGGATTATTCTTATGATTTACACTGCAATCACTCACAGAACAAGTTACTATTTTTATATGTAATAGTATTTGATGAAAATAATAAAGGATTTAAGAAATAAATTTCAAATACCGAAAGGGCATAAAAACAATTGACGACTTTTGACGACCTGTCAAATAAAAGTGGTTACAATTTACATTAGACTGCCGCTCTCTTTTCATCTTGTTATAATTCCATAAAGGATTTTCTTCTCTCTCGCACTCTTTGTTGGTCTTTAGCATTATAAGTTTTAAACTATATTATACCATCTATATATACGTACTATATATTAATTCCATGGGTTTAAACTTTTCTTATGCCGCAGCCGCACCTACGTTTATCGTCACGAATGACGAAACTTCGTCCTAAAAGGGTCCATTCACTATCCTACATTGCAGTCCTGCAATGAGAGATTTTCTTATTTTTAATCTCCACCAGACGGCGCGACGATAGACACTTCCAGATTTTGTATTGGTTCCCCACCGATCTGAAATTATCTGCAGGTTGGCATCACGGATACATATTGGTTGCGTTTCTAAAAAAATATCAGTGTACTGTCAAGTGTGGCATAAATCAAAATATCTAAACTTAAGCGATCATTGGCCTAAGCGATCAGGCCAGTATACTAGTAACAGTTTAGGAACACGCAAATTGTCAAACTGAAAACTGACAACTGAAAGTGTTTTGGATGGCATGTCATGGGTATGTCAGTTTTAAACTTCTACTTTTTATTGTTGGTGTGGTTTTTATTATTTTTTCCCAAATTGTGTTATTTGGGTCTTCGATGTTCATTATTGGTAAAATATTAGCCATGAAATACCCGTTATCTCGCACAAGTGCAGGTAAGACGTTGTCAAAACCAAAATGTATAATTCCTGTGACATTTGGTGTGAACATCGGTAAATAGGGCTATTTCTTCCGTGAGTTTTAACTAAAACATCGTTGTAATAACTTTGTTATCATAGTCATTGGAATATTATGGCATCTTTTTCAAATTGAAATGTATCAAGTTTTACATTCTTTTGCCCAGTTTTGTAGCAATTATTGATGGTATTCCCTGGTATTACCGATAGTTGTCTACCCATACGCCATCTAGTTACTAAAATGGAAACTGTTTGACAATCAAATTAAAAAGTTAAAAATCCCTTTAATAAAAAAAATCGATTTTCATAAAAAATGGGTTAAAAATTTAATCGATTGAAACTTGTAAGGGTTTCGATTAATTAAAAAAATCGATTTTTTAATAATCGATTTTCATAAAAAATGGCTTTGAAAAATGCACAACGTTAATAATCAAGTTTTCAGTTCTGCCGGCACTCCCGGAGTGCAACCCGTCTTTTTTTTTATTAGATTTTAAATTTTTATTTACAATAAAAAGTTCTCATTTCAGTATATTTTTATTTATTATACGATTATCACCTTATCGCGGCCATACGTATCCCCTTTTTTTATAAAAAAACTATAGATATTGATAAATAGATTATTTTTTTGATGACTTTAATGAAGATTTTATACAGAATATTGAGACAATATGACATACAGATTTTAGCACTTTCCCACTAAGATAAAAGGTGGAAACCATCTGGCAGCACTGTGCTCCAGCCTCATAAAAAAAACATTTGTCTATGACCTATGTTCACGTCACTGACTATTTTTGTGGCCTCCCTTTGTTTTTATTTGATTTTCTTTGTGATTTTCATAATTCATCTACGAAAAAGTTATTATAATTATTAGATTACTATGATATGAATATGGCGTCTGTAAATGGTATTTTTCTTGATTCATGTCAATATACTCCGATATACTTTGTGGAAAATCCTAGCATCACCCAGGTAAACTGCAGTAAAGCTACAAATGTATACGTTCATAACGTTTACAAATAACGTAATCCGTTTTCTTCATAAGGGTTTAACTTTTCAGGCCAATTCGTATATCGTCACCCCAAATACTCAAGATGTACAGAAACCCGTGAGTGATAACCTTAAAAAGTTCTATGAAAATAGCGGCAAACTAGAAACTAACCTATGTACCGTAGAATCGAACAAAAAACCGACTATTTTGAAGAAACCTGACAGTAATCAGGTTGGAAACAACTTGAAACTTGCAAGTTTTCTTTTGCCTAAGCCCGAGCCAAATGTTTGTGGAACACAGATGACGGTACCAGCCAGCAATATACAGCTGAAACCAGTATACATAGCTAACACTCCAAACATAGTCAATAACACTT
Source organism: Lysandra bellargus (assembly GCA_905333045.1). Lineage (NCBI taxonomy): Eukaryota > Metazoa > Arthropoda > Insecta > Lepidoptera > Lycaenidae > Lysandra > Lysandra bellargus. The sequence continues at coordinate 4,152,832 of HG995332.1, forward strand.
CGAAACTCGACGTTCAAAGTAAGATTGTTCAATTGAAGGAAATGACAAACGTAACAAGAACTCCAAATGGAAAAATAGTGCCAAAGACAAAGCCCAAAGAAAAGTAAGTCAATGAAATAAATATCATTTGATATGTTGCAATGTTATTTTTGAATTAAATATCATTATAACCTGATAATGTATTGTTTTCATTTTTAGTGTATCAAAAGCCAAGCATACCTCAGTGCAGTTGTTAAAGTTAGGAGACTCGTATCACAGGTAAAAACAGTTTCATTCCATTTCTGTGGATATGGACTTTTGTTCAATCTCTGTGTGGTGGACAAGGGGTGAAGCCAAACAAGTGTAAGTTGTGAGTCGCAGAATTTCGGTTTGGCAGAATTTTGCTGCAATCAGTTTCATACAAAAGTCCAGTTTGATTCACACAAGCATTATTTAATGAGTCATGATTTGTATGAAAAGATATTTACGCGACAGAAATTCTGCGACTCACAAGTCACAACTCACAAATTACGCTCGTTTAATTTCACCCTAAGACCAATGTTTAAATGTATTTAAAAATGTCTATGTATAACAACATAATTTTCTTTTTTAATTTAACCCACTTATTTCCAGCCTGAATAGTTTAAGCGAAGAACAAATGAAGATCGTAAATCATGCTTTGAAGATGTTCAACAATCCAGAAGATGTGTCACAAAAACCCAAATATGATCCAGTTACAAACACCAAATTTATTTACAAGTAAGGTTTTAATTGAATATTTTTGACACCTTATTTTGCACCATTGTCTAGATTTAAAAACCCTAAAAACTGTTATATAATATGTACTGTGTTTTCATAATATTATAAATTCCATCCAAAATACAGATTTTAACTAGCTCGGACACAGATGACTAAGGGCCAACCCATATGTACCACAACCACAAGACAAACACACGACGTGGTCGGGCGTATATTTCGTATTGTAAATGAACTGGACCATTCACACATACCACATTTTGCAGTCGTTGTCGACCACTTGCACGTCACAACCACGTCGCAACCACATCGCAACCACAACGTTGCGTCGATGCAACCACACGCCACCCGCGCTTCCCCCTTCATTCATTTCTTCAACTTTAACGAGAAAGAAAGAAAAATTTCCATGCCTCGTTTAAATTTATAAATTTGCAAATAATAATATAGTCCGGGAGTCCTAGAACAATTTTTATTTGATTACCATCAACCTAATTTTTTGTGAGTAGCTTCATTTTGATAATCTTTTTATCAACATTTTTATTTGCGAAAAATCTCGCTTTTTTTTTGTAAATCACTATTCAGTTCCTTTAACAAGTAGTCAAATGTGTTTGTGCTCATTCAAAATTTTTTGAAAAACTTTATCTTGAACCTTCTCAGTATAAGCTAATGGCTTTGACTTTTGTTTACCAATAAAGGATGTACCCAATAAATTCTATTTCGACGATTATGCTGACATGGGAGAGCCATGCTTCGGCACGAATGGGCCGGCTCGACCGGAGAAATACACCGGTCCTCACAGAAAACCGGCGTGAAACAGCGCTTGCGCTGTGTTTCCTGTGAGTGAGTGAGTTTCCTGGAGGCCCAATCCCTTACCCTTTTCCCTTCCCTACCCTCCCCTATTACCCCTTAAAAGGCCGGCAACGCACCTGCAGCTCTTCTGATGCTGCGAGTGTCCATGGGCGACGGAAGTTGCTTTCCATCAGGTGACCCGTTGCTTGTTTGCCCCCTTATTGCATAAAAAAAAAAACATCGTCTTCTTCTTATCAATAATACATATGGCAAGGATAGCAACAATAAAGTGTCCTCTTTGAAATTCATGACTTTGGGCAAGACGTGTTTCCTATATCCTCAATAGTTCGACTTGCACACGACGCAACCATGTCGCAACATATCGCAACCACTGGCCGTCGTCATTTTGTCGGTACCACAACGCAACCACAAAATGCTGCAGCGACACCATTCACACGTAACCACAGCTCGACGACATTTTGTCGTTGCGATGTCGTGTGGTTGTGGTACGTATGGGTTGGCCCTTACATTTAGTGTACATTATTAAATATCAAAATGATTATATTGTCAAACTTAAACCTGTAAGTGTTTTTGTGTGCAATATGTAATTAATTTTGATGATAAATCATGCTTAAACCAATCACTTTCAGAGTAGTGTCATCAAAGGATGTGGCTGTTTGTGGAGACAATAATTTAATATTTACTCAAAATAAGCCAGAAAGTGTTGTAAATAAAAACATCCAGCTACCCCAGAAAAGACCAGCATCACACAATAAAAATGGCTTTTTAATGAATAAAAAGATAAAAGAACCAGTGAAGCAAGGTAAATTGCTAACACAGAAGAAAATTGAACATGTAGGCAAAAATGTCCTACTTTTAGCTCAAAAGAAACAGGAACACATAAAAAACGGATTATTACGAGCTCAAAAAGGTACCGATGTAGCCAACCAGGCCAATGGTTTATTAAGACAGGAACGAGTGGAACTCAAGCCGGAGAAAATAAATGTATGCACTCAGAAACCTGAAAATAGTGGAAAGGGTAAATCATTATTGAGTATGAAAGCATCGCACACAACATCAGATGCTAAGAAAATGGAAGTGAAAAGGAAAATAGTAAAAGAAGATAAATTTTGTGAAGAAAATTCAAATATACCTATATTTTTAGAGGTAAATATCTCATTTCAATATATCATTTAACATTTTTGATATCTTTATTAATGCTAAATTTAGAAGTATAGCACGGTCACATTAACTTGACTCAACGCTGGGATGCAACAAAATGCATTCCAGCGATGCGTCAAGTTGATGTGACCGTGTTATAATATCTTATTACAATTTGCTAAGAGACACACTAACAAATATCAGGTAGATAATTTTGTTATTTAACATGCCGGCTTCATAATAACGTCATCAATGATCAAACCATGCGTTGAGTTAATTTGAGCGTGTTATAATATGATTATAATTTTGTTTGCAGCAGCAGAAATTACAATACCACCAAATACACAAGTCAATGCTTATTTATGGATTTTTTTAAATGGTTTTTTGTATACTTATTATGATTTCAGAATGCAGTAACAAGGAGTGGTAGAAAAGTAAGAATTTCAAGGTATATATTGCAAGACACCTTTGAAAAACCAAAGAAAAAGGTGTCATATGTCGCATCCTGCCCTCATTGTTTACTAGTGAGCATCTATTTCTTTATTATTTTTTTATGAAATAAGGGGGCAAACGAGCAAACGGGCCGGCCCATTCGTGCCGAAGCATGGCTCTCCTACGTAAAAACGTATTATTTTCTTAACTTCATGTAGAAAATCAAAAACTGAAGGTTCAATTTGAAACAAACTGGTGTCGATTTTTAACGCCTACTATTTGATTTTCATGTCTGTTATATTGTGTAGGGTTCTATTTTTAGCACTCCTTTTTATCTTATTTCATTTACCTCAACCAAAGAGAATTTGGAAGATTTAGTCTCAGCTAGCATTTTTAATCAATACAATCTTTTGTTACAGAAATTCACTAGCACCTACAAATTACAAAGACATTACGAGTTTAATCCCACACATTCACCGGAAAGGGTCCACATAAATCTTTTTCAGTGTTTCCTGTCTATCGTAAAAGGGTCCAAGGCAAATGGTGCTAATGTATTTTTAGATCAATTAGAACAATTTATTAGCAAATTAAGATTATGTATACCTTGTCTAGTTCAAGCTGACGATGGTACAGACCAGAGCAGTTTTATCAATGATGATATAAGCAGGTAAGCTGTTTTATGTATATGTTATTATTCATTCAACTAATATGTACTGCTAATTTAAGTTTTATATATTTTTTTAAATAAGAATGGTTTTGGTTTGAATATTCCAACTATGTTTTTCATAAATTTTGTTTGTATGTAAATTATTTTATATGTTTTAGATTATTGGGCATAAGCCCTGGTAAATATAAAATAAGAACAAGTGGGCTAGACTGTCTCAAAGATAAGAATGGTCACTGTAAACACAGCTGCCCCCAACAAAAAAGCAATGAAGAACCTACTCAGAGCGATCCTGGTCAAGAAAAAACAAAAGTTAACAATGAGGCAGTACTTGAAGATATTAAATTGCCAAGTAAAAGAAATGACATAAAAACTGGAGAAAATTACAATGCGAAAAAAGTGAAGCTAAATCCAACAGATGACACGTTAGCTCTGACAACTGATGATCTTGTAGCTTTGTTAAGTGACAGCATAAAAACTGATAACTTAAAAGAATCAAATAGTATTGTAGATGATAAACACGAAACAAATACACCTAAAACTTTGGAGCATCCTAAGCCTCATCACATTCAATTCCGCAGCACACATTTCGATATCCGTTCTTCACCAATCAAAACCTCTACAAGTAATTTTAGTAAATTCCAAATCAACACAGAGAACATGTCAAAATGCAAGGTTCAAATTTTACAACCATTAGAAATCAATCAAATGTGCAATAATATAGATAATTCAAACAGCTTACCAAAACAATTGTATAACGACAATGAAAGTAAAGATTCACAAAATACAAAACAAATTAGTGAGGTAATACCAAATAGCTGGTCGAATGGAAGTATTGATGAGGAAGACTTGTCAAATAATATTTTAAGAAGAATATTAGAAGACAATGTCATTAAACAATCACTTATAAACATAGATGACATCCCTGGCCCCAGTCAAGTATATGAAAACAATGAAATTATGAAACAAGACCAGATTTTAGGTGATCAAGATAATGCAATAGATGCATTGAACTTTTTAGAATCATTAGGCAACGAATGCATTTACTCAGAGACTGAAGTTAGAAATAATGTAATACATGACTTTCACTTAGATTTATTTTGATTTTGTCTTTTTTTATTGACTTAATTATAAATTAGTTGGATTATATTTATAAAAGTAAGATTAATTTTTATATGATTTTTTTCACAATAAGAAATAATGGTGTTTAATTTTTAATCCCGATTAATAAGGAATAATAAGATCTATTCTGAATTAAAATTGTTTTATTTTGTTACATTACTAAGGTACATAAGGATACTTAAATAATATTTACAGATACTTTAATTAACCATACTATGTATAATAACATAATATTTGTTTTATGATATTAAATTGGAAAATATAATAATAATATGATAAAGCTTGCTATGCTTTTGCATGATTGTACCCATGGATTCCTGAGATTTTGGGTTTTGACATTGTTATAGGTGCTACCATTGTGCAATGCTTTATGCATTTTAACAGAAGTTTTCTATCAAAAACTTATTGAAAACTTAATCCTTCAGGCCCCGCGCGAGCACCGGTGATCGCGACAACAATTGAATACAATTTCCGACTGAAGTATTAAGCTTGTAAGACTGGTCTTTCATTCTTGCTCTCCAAGTTTTGATTTGTTAGTGCATATCCAGTACCACCTCTTTGTAAAGGTATGATGTCCTTTTCCTTTAATTTATCTCCAGTTAAGGGATGAAGCCAATCCTTTTTGATTATCTTTTCTACACACTCCATTGTAACTACATGTCCTGTACTTCTGAAATGTATAAACAGACAAATCAATTGTTATTAATATAGGTTATGATCAGCATGCTATGCAAATAGTTAAAATCATTATTGATGTTAGGACATTACCTGATAACAGCACATGGGACAGCATTGTTTAATATATCATGTGTCACTGGACACATATATCTGTTCTCTTTGGCTATTAAGGATTTCTTTTCGTTAGGGTCATCAGGCAGTGTGGTCCACTTGACTTCAATGAGGTCCTTTACTTTCAATGGCTTTCCGCTTATGGGACAGTACACTGTTGAGTCCGGCTTCTGTATTTTTGATACTTTAGCATCTGGCAGCTCAGAAGGAATCCAAAAGCTAGGCAGTGTCTTGTCTTTCCCATTTGCTAAGTTTGAAATTGAGCTGGTCGACGCCGACGTATCAGACTTACTGTTGGAAATATTCTTTTCCCTGTTCATAAACTTAATCAAATTTGCTTCTTGTTCTGCTGCTGCGAGCTCCTTCTTCTCTTCCTCTTCTTTTTTGAGCTGTTTTTCATATTGTTTTTGTCTACGAGTGTACTCGTTCTTCTTAGTTATGACATATTCTAGAATAGCTTCCTTGTCGAATAAGTACCCTTCTTTTGTCACCACCGGGTTTCTACACGGTTGCAAAGTTAAACTGCAACAATCAAAGCTTTTAACTGAATCTTTCCCGACTCTTTCACTTTGAGTTCCATAGCCAGATGCCGCAGCATCCTTTTTCTTTTCGTGATACGTATAAACAGCCCCGGCTGTACAATTTCTTGCGTGGCGAGTCATACTTTATACAGTGCTTGTTATATACTTACGTATATATGAAAATAAGTTAACAAATTATTTGCGACCAAATTTATGTAGATTGTAGGTAAGTATAATCACAGATCAGTTAATAGTTACTACGTTTAATAGTAGAGTATAATACATTTTTGTAAAATATAATGTACCACTAATCCTTCAGGCCCCGCGCGAGCACCGGTGATCGCGACAACAATAGAATACAATAGCAATCACAGATCAAGAACTAGTTACTTCGTAAATAGCAATTCCTGGAAATTCCGACTGAAGTACCTACTATTACTCTTCCATAGTGAAAAAACGTGCCAACCACTCATATTGATTTTGACATTTTGTTTTTTTTTTTATAATGGGACTGGAGGTGTTTTTTTTAATTTCTTGGACTGTGTGCGTCCCCCCAGAAAGCCCAATCGAGCTAGGTGTATTTTCAATATATCAGAATTTAGAGCAAAAATAGAGCACCTCTACAGTCAAGTAAAAAAATTGGAGCATTAATACGAACGACGCTGCGAGCTAAAAACCGTGGGCTTGCTGACGTCCTGTTCCGTCAGCACGCCCAAGCTAGATCTCGGGAACCGTTGAGAGTACTATCGTGTATTGTGGTTCAAATTTTCGAGCAAAATTGGAGCACTCTGCTCCCGTGAAATCAACTTCGAAACTAGAATGTGAAAGGAGTTAGACGTGATTAACCGGTGGGCTTGCTGGCGTCCTGTCCCGTCAGCAAGCCCACGCAGATCTCTGAAACGGTAATGATTTGGATTATGATTAAAAACTCTACAATAGAGCCCTATTTAGAGCACTCTGCTCCAAAAAAAAATATTAATGTAGCTTCAATAGTTATCGAGTTACAGGCCTTTGAAAACGGGCTTGCTGACGTCGCGTCCCGTCAGCAAGCCCATTTGGAGCGTGAAAACTACTGAACGGAGAGTCGTCAAAAATATCTCAAATCGTAGCTTAGAATGAGAGAACTATGCTCCAAATAGATCAAAATCCTAGGTTCTACGGTTTTCGCGCTATCAGCGAAAAACACTTCAGCCGCCAAAATTTGTCGATTTTCACAATCGCGCGACGTTGCCGTTCCGCGCAACAAGCAAATGAACGCTTCATTTGCCGTTGGTGTACACGAGAATGAACCTTCAGATGGTTTATTTAAGAGTCTCTTTACTTGCAATCCTAAGATGGCACGTAGTTTATGTCTGATATAATAGACCAGCAGCTATCGTTGCTAATTCGACATTTGTAATCTTCTTGTAAGTTCATGTAAAAGTAAGCTTGTTTGCCTACTCCCTATATTGAAATGTTACCTAATAATATTTCATTTGATGTGATGTGAGTCAGCACAGCATGATTAAGGGCCTACACGAGCCATAATGACGCCGCCATTAGTTAAAAATAATTACTCACGTAAGTAGTACCTACTTTTAAACGAAAACTCAGTTTTCAAGTTAGGCATTTATTTAGAAACAATCAATCGGCAAAATATAGAAAGCTGTGTAATATCTATTATTTTTAACTGAGAAATTATTTTTTAACTGATGGCGGCGCCACTTAGGCTTGTGAAGTTGTGATCTTAATAGAAGTGTTGAAATAAAACAAGAAACATACAACTGTGTGTAGTAATCTCGAAAATAGTCCTTCAACGATTCCAGAGTTATAAGGGTGTGTTGAGGATTTTTTATATGTATAGTTTACATGGGTTATATGGGTTTTTAACATACTTATACAGAGTAAACCAGGTCGAAATTTATATCGTTTGGGACGACTATTTCCGGACTATTTTTTGATACCAAGTTTATACTGAAATCCGTAAACGTTTAGTAGAAAACAGGTGAGGATTATACCGAAAAAGCATGTCACTATAATCCTCACCAAGGTACCCATAACTCTGGAATCGTTGAAGGACTATTTTCGAGATTCGGCATGTAGTCACGACTATTTCATGAATATTTTTTGGCATACCTACTCAAAATTGATTTTCATGAAGGTTTCAAAAGTGAGGATTATAGCGAAATGGACACAAATAAAGAGGTGATTGTGCACATGAAACTTTACATAATTTTAGTGCCATTTTATGACTAAAAATGTGATAAAAATTGTTGTATAACTTTGCTTAAGCACTATACCTACCTATTGTTACGATGTTTACTTATATTGTCTGTTAGTTTATTTTAAATTTTATTTCAACATGTTTGGAAAAAACGTAATAGGAACACTACAATAAATGAAACGCTATATTTATTTAATCATAATCGTAGTAAAGTAACATAAGAAAGACTGAAGAAAGACTGAAGAAAGAAAGACTGATTTGTAACAATTATAACATTTACACATTTGTATGTTTCTTGTTTTATTTCAACACTTCTATTAAGATCACAACTTCACAAGCCTAAGTGGCGCCGCCATCAGTTAAAAAATAATTTCTCAGTTAAAAATAATAGATATTACACAGCTTTCTATATTTTGCCGATTGATTGTTTCTAAATAAATGCCTAACTTGAAAACTGAGTTTTCGTTTAAAAGTAGGTACTACTTACGTGAGTAATTATTTTTAACTAATGGCGGCGTCATTATGGCTCGTGTAGGCCCTTAATCATGCTGTGCTGACTCACATCACATCAAATGAAATATTATTAGGTAACATTTCAATATAGGGAGTAGGCAAACAAGCTTACTTTTACATGAACTTACAAGAAGATTACAAATGTCGAATTAGCAACGATAGCTGCTGGTCTATTATATCAGACATAAACTACGTGCCATCTTAGGATTGCAAGTAAAGAGACTCTTAAATAAACCATCTGAAGGTTCATTCTCGTGTACACCAACGGCAAATGAAGCGTTCATTTGCTTGTTGCGCGGAACGGCAACGTCGCGCGATTGTGAAAATCGACAAATTTTGGCGGCTGAAGTGTTTTTCGCTGATAGCGCGAAAACCGCAGAACCTAGGATTTTGATCTATTTGGAGCATAGTTCTCTCATTCTAAGCTACGATTTGAGATATTTTTGACGACTCTCCGTTCAGTAGTTTTCACGCTCCAAATGGGCTTGCTGACGGGACGCGACGTCAGCAAGCCCGTTTTCAAAGGCCTGTAACTCGATAACTATTGAAGCTACATTAATATTTTTTTTGGAGCAGAGTGCTCTAAATAGGGCTCTATTGTAGAGTTTTTAATCATAATCCAAATCATTACCGTTTCAGAGATCTGCGTGGGCTTGCTGACGGGACAGGACGCCAGCAAGCCCACCGGTTAATCACGTCTAACTCCTTTCACATTCTAGTTTCGAAGTTGATTTCACGGGAGCAGAGTGCTCCAATTTTGCTCGAAAATTTGAACCACAATACACGATAGTACTCTCAACGGTTCCCGAGATCTAGCTTGGGCGTGCTGACGGAACAGGACGTCAGCAAGCCCACGGTTTTTAGCTCGCAGCGTCGTTCGTATTAATGCTCCAATTTTTTTACTTGACTGTAGAGGTGCTCTATTTTTGCTCTAAATTCTGATATATTGAAAATACACCTAGCTCGATTGGGCTTTCTGGGGGGACGCACACTCTTGGACTGGAGTTTAGAGTTTGGCAAAAGTATTTTGGCCCAAAAGCCAAAAGGCTGCCATAATAAAAAGAAGAAGAAGGATGCAGCTTTGCAAATTATAGTTAAATATTTATATTTTATAATATAATAAATAGGTACCAATAATAATCACTAGGTACTTGTTTTGAGGAAAGGTTTTGATAAATTAAATTCAAGTTATTTTAATTATTAAGTTTTTTATTTTTTATTTCTTTTTATACAGAGTGTAACAAAACTAAGTAATAATACTTTAGGGTGTGTACGTGTTTCTTGTAGAGAGTTCACTGTGAAAGTAGCAGCGCTGAAAGACAATTTTTTTTTTCAGTTTTGTATGGGGAAACTCGTGACCCTCGGGCCCTTGCCCATACAAAAGTGAAAAAAGATTAGTATTTCAGCGCTGCTACTTTCACAGTGAACTCTATACAAGGAACACGTAGACACCCTAAAGTATTATCACTTAGTTTTGTTACACCCTGTATTTAACAAATCAAAATCAAAATATATTTATTTCTAAATAGGTTAACAAAGTTAATACTTTAGAACGTCTACATGAGGCCTACCACCGCGCACCGGTTCGGGAACTAACCCGCTAGAAGAACCGGCGTAAGAAACTCGCACGGGGCCATCTTTTACTAAAAAGATGGAAAATTACAATAGTCACTTAAACTAATTTACAAAAAGTATGTAAGAATGTGTCATATTTATTATAGAAGCAGCTTACAAAACAAGTTTATAATCTAGCCGCTAGATTATATACTTGTTCTTAGCGTTACTCCTAAAAACACAGTAGTGTCAACAAGATTCATTTTCTCATCATTTAATAACAAATTGGTTTGCACTTGCTTAACATTTGGCAAGGTAAATCTTAAACATTTTGTTTTATTGGAATTGAGAAGTAAGTTATGTACTATCAGAGAAGTTGATTCCTATGCAGATAGGGGACCTACGTAGTTTGGTTGCGTTACGTCAAACCCAGCCGACAGATCAAAAATATCATTAAATTGATAAGATTCGACCAATTGACGTTGTCAACTGCCTAGGAATAAATTTCCTCGATGGTACATTAAACCAATTTACTATTTTTGAGAGAGCAATTTGACTGTTGCCGTCGTCTGTTTCACTTTAAAAATAAGTGAAGTTTGTGAAATTATAAAAAAGACCACATTTAAATAATTTTCAAAGCAAACCTAATGGTAATCTGTACTATTCCTTACTAATATTATAATCTATATTATTCTATACTAATCTTATATAGTTATTTATTAAGTTTTTTATTTTTTAATTTCGTTTTATATTTAACAAAAGCTTTATTTTGCATATTTGGCAAAGATTTATTCTCTAACCTAATAACATCAGTTTCCCTTCAAGATCTTATTTATGACATTACACCAATTAAAAACTGTTAATCTTAAAGTTAACACCATAAAATGCTCAGCTAGGGCTTCCCTGTGCTCATCACACCCCATGGAAGCAAACAAATTTCTGGATTGTAGGATGTTTTTTAAATTTTTAATAACACCTTTATCATGAGCTCGCTCTTCCAGGTATTTGTTTGCCTCCAAATTAATTATGCCAAAGGCTCTCACGGCACTCTCAGCAGGATAGGTCAATTTCTTACTGATTTTATTATATTCCTTATGTTTTATCAACATGTTTACCTCATTAATTGATGTATTAGATTCATTTTCTTTATTATATACAGTATGTTCGCAGTTTTTGCATGCTGTGTATGCACGTGAGTGCACAGCTAACCTTTCCTGTTTAGCTGACTTGGTTTGACTTTGGCTTGGAGTAGAGTGTATATTGCTACTTGGGAAGTTAGAGGATTCAAGTGACTTATATAAATTTACATCATCTTTTTGAGCTTCAAACAAGGTTTTCCATTTCAAAAGTTGGTCACCTGAATCCTCTTCACAATTATAACTATCCGAATGGAATTTTATAAATCTTGTTATTAATAAGGAACGGAATGTATTTTTAAAAGTATGGGTACTTGGATTATTATTCCTAAAATTATACGCCCGCACTTGACCAAAAAAATTTTCTATAGGGTCTGAGTTAAAATAGCGCGGGCGCATAATTTTAATGCCTTTAGTTTTAAAAAAAATATTAATTCTTTGAAAACTTTCCAAGGTTGTCACCCAATTTTTTACCGTAGGTACAGTCAATTCTTTGCCAAATTTGTCTACAAATCGTATTCCTTTGAGTTTTTTAATGGCCGTATTCCAAAACTCATGGTGTATTGATTTTTCTGTCACAGCGTGTCTCAAAGGTTTTCCTCTATTTTTCTTCCCTCCCAGGCTCGCTCCATTGACAGAATCGAATAAGTCATCAAAAAATGAAACAATCTCCGCTGTATTTTGTAGAGTTTTGCTCACTCTTTCTCCATTAGTATAGTGTGCTGAAAAAAAGAAAAGGAAAGATGTTTATTTTTAATATACAACAAATATTTTAAAATAATGTAGGTACACACAGCAAACGCCAATATCAAAATACTCCCATTATTTTGATAATTAATGAAATATAGTTCAGCTTCATGACACACCTACTACAGGTACATGTCCTACTCTAATGATGTACTTGTTGATAACCCACCCCTCAAATACATCGTTGATACCACAAGATGTGTTGATCTTGCTATAGGTTTCATATTATTTTGAATCGGAGGCAATTTTAAGTGAATATATTTATACAAGTAGTGAGTTTTTAATATTTAAGCAATTATTTACAATTATCAACTTACAAAATTGTGCTGTATAAGATAATGTGGCTGCAACTGTTTTACTCAAAGCACGTACGCAGTTCTTGACCTGAAAAATTAAAATCTTTTTTAATAGTCCCATCCACAAAATATAATAAAATGACACTGTATTAATTGAAAATTGAAAAGTATATAATACCTTCATTTTCTTTATTTTGTCAGGTATAACATGTTCGTCGTTTAATTTGTACAACAACCTCATCTCGGCATGGTTGCAGTCAGTTTTATAGACATCCATAATGTCCTCCCACTTGGCTATTTTACCCTCAAATTTAATATTTTTTGTTAAAAAATTATTTCTTATGCCCTTTATGAGGTGTGGAGGGTCATAAAAGACACTCAATGTGTGGTTATTTACCACAATGACGTCATCAGAAATTATAAAAAAGATCACATTTAAATAAAGAGGACAATTATTAAGTATGTATTTAGTACATAAAATATAACATTTACAATATATTAAGGGAAAAGTTAAAAGTCGATGTGCTAAATGATTGAGTTTGTTATTGGTTATATCATATAAATATATAGGTTAAACTAAGTATAAATATAATATTCTATTTTATGTCTCGTGTGGGTATAAAATACTGACCTAAAGGTTTTCCTCCTTTAATTTGATCCCTTCGTGTATCTTCTTTCAGACTTTTCACTGCCGATTGAAATGCAGAGCTCTGATCACATACCAGAGCTATTGGTAGTAATCCTGACTGCCCAACAGCACAGATGACATTTTTGATAATGATTTTAAGAGTTTGACTGGACGTTGCTCCTTTGCAAAAGTAGAAAACTAAGGGTTGCTGCCATTTATAGACAGCACCCCTTAGCATAAAAACTAAAGCATGGTCAGCAAAATCATTTGTGCGTTCGTTGAGTTCCACAAACCCATCTATAACATCTTTATGCTTGTCATAATTCAATTCTGTTTCCAACGCCACTTCATCAAATAATACTGAGCAGTACTTTTTATTATCTTGCCACGAGTCAACCTGAAATAAAGTGTTTATTATAAAGTATTTGTAAAAATAGAAATAATTAATATTTAAACTCATAAAAGAAATACTGAAATTAACACATTACCTCTTTTTTCACAGCTTCCATAATGTGGCTATTAACACCCGATTCAATATTTAATTTTGCTATCATTTTATTTAACGTGTGCTTCGATGGCAAAATAAATATTTTATGCAAAAATTTGTAGCATTTAGGGCTTTGTTTCATAATAGCCAATGATATTAATTTTTCCTCATCTGTAAAACGTCTTCCCTTAATTTTTTTTGGGCATTGCTTTATTTGCATCCACATCATTTTTTTTTGCCAGCGGGTTCATGTTGGCTGTTAACTTTTCAAAAGACATTTCTTTCGAGAATTTCAAAGCTCGTCTTGCTCTCACACTGAATCGTAGTTGCTTACGAGACTTGGCAAATTCGTGGTATAGTCTGGCACAATTGGGTGTAAGGTTATGCTTTCGGGCAATAATACGTCGTCTTGATGTTGGTGTTGACGGACACAATATAGGAGCAATTTTTGATCCTGAAAACAACAATATGTATTAGAGAAATATTTAACATTTGTATAGTTAACTATAAATTTATATGAATATATTATATTATATACATTTATATGGGACCACCAGTGAGATACACCCCCTTTCAAACAATAAAATAATTATCCAAATCAATTCAGGCATCTGCGAGTAACAGCTGAACATATCTTTCTTAAGTCGGTTAAAAAGACTTTTACTTCTCACAGTATGGATAAGAATAAGAAGATATTGAAAAGGCTCACCACTGGTTGTTCGCTTTTTAGAATGGTGTGTGATGAAATCAAACGGTTTAAAAGTAATGGCAGAGCAGGCTCCCTTAATGTTTCCTATAAATAAACATTTAAACATTATACATAGTTAAAAAAGTCTGCAGGATGTTCCACACCAAACTATTGTATAACTTATTTTGATCTTTTGTGAATCTTATTTTTTTAAATATTGGATTTGAGTTTAAGTAAAGTGCCAAACCTTACCGTCATTCAACTTTTCATTTTCAACTTGCAAAATATTAGAAGCACTTGCACAGGCTGCTTCCACATTATCTGAAAAATTAAAATGATTTACTTTTCCAGTGTGTAAAATCAAAAATGTGTGTTTGTGAAGAGAAATAAAGATAATAGTGAGGGAGCCCTAGAACAAATTTGTTTTTATTACTAACAAGCTAATTTTCTTGGAAATCTATTGTTATTCTATTGTTATCGTTGTCGCATGTGACCGCTTGGGGCTTGAGAGGCCAAATGAATGATATCACCATGATTTTCCATATACATTTTTAAGAATTTACATACATACCTCATAAATCCCATGATATTATACCTCAATCGTGGTAATCGCAGACACAATTTTTTTCCTAAAGATTTTTCCTATCATTTAGATAATTATCTTTAGATTAAACACTAAACCAACCTGTTAGTAATAAATATTTTAGGATCACCAAATCAACATCTTTTGTCCTTTCTAACTCTGTTAGCTACCACTTTCGAGAATTTTGGCAGAGAAAATTGTTGGGCGTCTTATCAAAATAAAGCCACTCACGGAAAATTAGCTTGTTAGTAATAAAAAAAAATGTTCTAGGGCTCCTTAACTATAACTATTAATTTGAAGTTTTTCATACGACAAAACCAAAAACTCATTGTCCCGCTCACAACATGACTTAAAAAAATCTATATTTTTAACCGACTTCCAAAAAACGAGGAGGTTATATGTTCGGCTGTGGATTTTTTTTTTTTTTTTTTTTTTTTTTTTTTTTTTTTTTTTTTTTTGTATGTTCAACGATTACTCCGCCGTTTGTGAACCGATTTTCGAAATTTTTGTTTTGTTGTATTAGGTTTCACTCCAATTTGGTACCATGTTCACAAAAGTGGTGACCTGATGATGGGATCCATGAGTAATCGAGGGAACTCCTCGAAATTTATATGGAAACATATGGTGATTTTGGTTTTATGTGAAGTGTACTAAGAATATGCTACCAAAAAGTCAAATATTGGGTCAAAGTATACCATGGTTTCGAAGATGCTGAGAGAACTCCTGACTCCTTATAGATACACGTTCGGGAGTTTCGGCGTTGTTTTAAGAACAGAAAGCATATGCTACTATGCAATTCATATTCATCATCATAATCATCATCATCATCGTCATCATCATCATTAAGGTCACCAATGTCTCATGGCACAGAATTAATAATAGTACAAGGCATAGGTATGGATATACTAATAATAATAATTATGTACTGTATAACAACACCTGTTTGTTTAATACATGGCGGTCGGCGCCGCAGAGGCGACGGCGTCGCCGCGCCGCCGCGCCGCATGGCGCGTGGCGGCAGACAACAGATCGAATACTTTACTAATTACTTTATAAAATTTAAATAGACAAATAGAATTAAAATAAAGTTATTTTAAAAAGAGCATTTACACAAAACAAAGTCATTAAGTGTCTTTTTAATCAGTTATACTTATTAATCGATAGATGGCGCACTAAGTATCGATTTGAATTCTTGATTAAGCGCTTATTCCACTTATCCTAGCTAGGAAGTCCTAGCTAGGGTCCTAAAAAATTTAGTCAAGTGGAATAACATTTAGAAAGCTAGATAAGTGGAATAAGCGCTTTACAAGAACAGAGCTGTCAATAATTATGATAATATTAAATATTATGAGTAGCTACGCTACATCCTATGTAAGTTTATACAATTTTTTATCTGATAGATCCTTCGATCGTGGAAAAACGAGACACAATAGCCTTTCTATTGTTATCTCAATCGCCGGTGACCGCTTGGGGCTTGAAGCATTAAAATTGTTAAATTATTTGGCACAATATGTTCACTTCACTGATAATATATGATTTTGTGAGTGTGAGTTGTGACTCTTGACAAATTGTAATAAGATACGTAAAATATACGCGAAGGTTTACCTACTAGTGTAACTAAAAAGAGTGAAATTATTATTATTTTTAACAAAAAATTAAAACCGACTTCCAAGGTAAAAACAATAATAACATTAATATGAACTAAAAAGTATTAAATAATTTTTACTATCTAATGGTGCCTTTTTCCGAATTCGGCTAAACCTCAACTATTTCTGTATTCAATCTTCATAATTTTGAAGTCGGTGCCAGTTCCAAAAGTTTCAAATATTCTGTCAGAGGACTGAAGATTCAGCTATCTGGTACCGACTTCAAAATAATGAAGATTGAATACAGAAATAGTTGAGGTTTAGCCGAATTCGGAAAAAGGCACCATTAGATAGTAAAAATTATTTAATACTTTTTAGTTCATATTAATGTTATTATTGTTTTTACCTTGGAAGTCGGTTTTAATTTTTTGTTAAAAATAATAATAATGATAAGTTACTACCCGTCGATTGTGAAAAAAACAACTTATCTATTGTTATCGTGGCCACATGCGACCGCTTGGGGCTTGATGAATTAAACCAGAAATTATGTGTTACAGTTTATTAACACAACTTACCTATTTCTAGTTTACTGCGCTTTTCTGCTATCACAACTTTACAGTAGGAATGGTCGACATGTGGTCTTTTTTTATTGTAATAATCGTGATCTTCATATCCTGAAAAAAATAATACAATTTTTGTAAAAACACGAAAACAAATGACATATTGTCCTTCGACCGTGGACTCTTGGAAATCTATTGTTATTCTATTGTGTCGCGTTCACCGGTGTGAGCTTATGGGGGTTGATGGGTTAATGATAATTATTAAGTACTTACTGGGCTTCGGTACATCGTGACCAACATTAGGCGAACCACTTGAGATTTCTTCTGGCTTAAATAATGTTGGATAAGCGCCGACACGTAACCGAGACCTAATTTTAGTAACAGCCAAAAACCTTTCTTCAAAATGTTTTTGGCAAACAAACTGTTTAAGCAAGTCTTGCTTGCTCAGGCTTCGCAAATGTTCACTATTTATGCACTCAAGCCACTTTTGGAGTCCTGTCTCAAAACTTGGAAATCGATAGAAATTGACGTCCTTTCGTCTACTATCACAATTCACAACACAGCACTTATAGTACATCTTGAAAAGTTGTACAGTATCACTATTTTGAAAACTAGGAGGATAAGTTACGGAAATAAATCAACGCAAAACTTCACTCGCAAGCTCGCAAAACAGCAATGGCCCATGGGGATATGGTGATTGGCGAGACAAGATGGCGGGGGCGGCGCGGTGGGTGGACGAGAAAGGGGAAGGTAAAGGGCAGGGTAACTGTCATTATCAATATGAGTACCACAGATAATTAAGGTCAAAAAAATATGTATGAAGATTAACGGCCGTGACTATTACTAACCTTGGCTGCGTTCCAGATGACGTTAATTTTGACCAAAACGCTCAAAACGTCCCCTTCTGCCGTTCCCTTTGGCGACCGGGATCGTTTTGATAGCGGCTATGACGTCACTCATGACGTCATCAATTTCGCTCAAGCAACGCTCAAAACGACCCACGACGAAAATGGGTCGAAGTGGGCGTTCTAGTTTTCTTTTTTATTTTAACGTAACAATATCGCAAAGACCATATTCGGAAAGTTTTCAGGAGAGAGTAGCGCAGGGCTTCAAATAACGTTATTTTTTCATAACGTTATTGCTTCAAGGGCATAGATAACGTTATGAAAATTTAACCGATACTAGAAATAACGTTATAAATGTATTTAATAACGGTAAATGTTATAACGTTATATAGGATTTATAACGGTAAAGATATGTTCTTTGATAACGTTATAGTCCGTCAAGAAAGTCATGACAGGCGGGAAAATTTTCTAAACGTAATCACGCTTTTAAGGTGTATTTTTTCTTTGTATTTTCACAGATAACGCTTATTACATTTTAAATATGAGTGAGATTTGGTGCACCGTGCACGATCGCATACCTGATACCAGAAAATAACGTTATATTTACCGTTATTATTATAACGTTATTTTTTTGTTATGCCATAACGAAAAAATAACGTTATAATAATAACGGTAAATATAACGTTATTTTACTAGATATCGTTAAAAAAATAACGTTATCTGGCTACCATTATGAAAATAACGGTACGTAACGATATTTTTTCTGTTATTCGATAACGTTATGAAGCCCTGCCTATTATACGGTCAATATTATCACCGTCAGTACCACAGAGTACTTTTTTATATATAGGAATAGAGGTACAACTCGACGGCCAAATAGGGTAAGACAAGTGGCGCTCTCTGGAAGTAGGTTTTGACAACTTTTTGTCAATATATATACCTACATATAGCATTGGTTACTGGGCTTAGGTTGCTTTTTGTTTCTTTTTATAGGATGTTTTTCAATAAATAAAACACTGACAACCGTAATTGATATAATTTATTTTTTTTCTTTTAAAACATTTCATATATAATTTTTTCGCTTTCAGCATAAACAAATCCGTATCATCATCACACTCTCTCCTATTCATTAATATTCTATTTATATTCTTACAGTAATTGTAAATGAAGAATCTGCAGGATATATTGATTAAAAAATCGATTAATTTTTCTTTATGCAGTTCACATTTTAAGAAATCAAATTGTATGTGAATAAATATCACTGTTTTAATTATTTTTTTTAAATATTTTTTATCTAAGCACTTTTTAATTATTGTGTAATTTATATCCTGCAGATTCGAAACACAATTCAAGAGAGAGTCGCTGGGACTGCAAAGCCATTTTTTATTAGCGTACTCTCTACGTTTTAAATACTCTCCTTCCTGATCGGACATTAAGTTTTTTTTGCATTCACTACAACCCTTGAATTGAAGACTTTCTTCTTAGCGGTTTTAACAAAATAACCGCTAACATATTGTAGCCCCCCAACTATTCGGGGGTCACTTTTGTCTTCAAGGGGTATAATTTCTATGTCCGGAATCTTAGACAGCTCGCAGTTTATTTGTTCTTTGCAGGCCCCGCTTGTGATGAGAACTTCATGCAAAGCATGGCAATTATCCACCTCACAATTTGCCCCAGGGGCATGGACACTAGATAGGCTGTTTATTAAAAGGCTGCTAAATGCTGCTTCAAATCCATCTGGAGTAGGGTTTACGTTCCGGCATCCTTGGCTCCTTATCGATCCAAAAAAATTTTCGATTGGATCCTGGTTCAGATGCCGCAACCAAACCGATGTCACTCCGTACTTCACAGCAATTTTTTTTAATAGTAGTTCTATTCCTTCTAGTGTCCATACCCAGTTATTTAAAGTGGGAACATGCTCCACATTTAAGGTTTTTACATTCACAAACTTCATATTTTTTAAAAATATTTTAGCCTCCATCCATGTTTTGTGATGTGGCGAGTTTGGCGTCGCAGGTCCCAGAAGAGGTTTACTGTGCTTCTTCCTTTTTCCGAAGCTTCTATTGAGTCAAAAAGTTGGTCAAAAAATAAGATGACGTCTGCGGTGTTTTGCGCATCTTGGGAGATTATTCCTTTTTCTGCAAAAAGAAGATAAGAATAAATTATAAATAATATTCCTCACACATTCTCACAACGCAATCTTGTCCCGAACAAAGCATTCCTTGCTTGTAATTTGGGTACCGCAGACAACAAACCTATATTAATAACATAACACCTACAAATGATTGACTTACACGGGAATCGAACCCGCAATCTCCTAAGTAGGCAGATACACTAGCTACTATGGCATCCACAGAGTACTTTTTTATATAAGGAAGATCGTCTCGTACAAGTTTTTTTTTTACAAGAGAAAAGCAGCAGAAGCAATAATACTCACATGCGCGTTAAAAACTTAACGCATGCAAAACAAGACGGATTATTGTTATCTTTCGGATTCCATAAAAATGGGCATGTTTCTTACAAAAGAATAAGCTCCTTGAGGTCATCAAGCTCTAATAGGCTACTTGACCTATTTTTTTTCTTCATTCTAATCGCTTCTTAATCATTCATTTTCACTAAAAAAACTAATATTTTAATATTTTAAACAGTAGAAACCCATAAAAATGTTGATTGAAAAATATGCCCTATATATGGCGCCGAAAACACCGTCCGCCATTGTGCCGCCATAGTGTGACGTTATGTTTTTGTATTTTATACTTTCTTTATTGAAAAAAGTTTTATGTGCTAAACGTACGAGTCTAACAGTGCTTAAAAAATTGAAAAAGAATTTAGAAATCATTTGTAATGTTGAACACTTTTGTAGAAAAGTTTTGGCCATTTCATTTCCTAACTACAATAAATGGAGATAATAATTATATAAAACTGGTGTTTTATTTGAATTATTCAAGAAAATATATTTTATAAATCCTTCTAGGCTTATTCATATTATTTATGTACAAATAAACTTACATATAACGAGCGCGATAAATAAAAGATATTAAATCACAAATGGGATGACGTCACATCCAGATCGGAAGTACCGCAAAAGCGTTTTCGTCAGTACAATTCCTATTTTTATAAAATCATATTTTAAAATCGACTTTATTTATCAATCATAAGCTTTTATTTCACGATAAGGGTGAAATGCAGTTTCCTAGGCCAAGTTCTACTAGAAATATGCATTTTTTCAATGAAATTAAATATATGTCAAGTAGCCTATTATTGTTACAAGAAATTTCTATCTCATTATTAAGTATGTTTATTATGAAAATTATATTTATGAATTCTGTATATTATCTGCATATTATATTATACTAGCTATATGACCGATGAACGAACTCGAATTCAAAAATTTAATACTTTTTTGTGAATGAAGGTAGAAAAATAAAAAATCCTAGTTTACGAATCACGCGGCGAGAGCGTCCCTACCTATATAAAAAGCAGTGTCGTCTTCGCGAGTGTCAGTATTCAAAAACGAGCCTCTCAGAACGAATCTCTGCTCGAACGCGCCGCCTAAAAAAATCAACTTCTACGTCGTTACTATGCGCGATAGCCTATAGAACTATTTAATCAGCCAAGTGTGAATTAGTGTGTGTGTGTAAATCTGTGTCAAGAAAAGAAGAGAAGAGGGCCCTCGAAGCGAAGCTACGGAACCAAACTGAGGTTGGTGAAATTATCTGCTTTTCCCGTCTTTATTCCCGAGATACAGTCCATTCAACTTAAATGAGAGGTTTTCTTATTTTTAATCTCCACCAGACGGCGCGACGATAGACACTTCTAGATTTTCTATTGGTTCCCCACCGATCTGAAATTATCTGTAGGTTGGCATCAGGGCTTCATAACGTTATCGAATAACAGAAAAAATATCGTTACGTACCGTTATTTTCATAATGGTAGCCAGATAACGTTATTTTTTTAACGATATTTAGTAAAATAACGTTATATTTACCGTTATTATTATAACGATATTTTTTCGTTATGTTTAAACGATAAGGGTGAAATACAGTTTCCTAGGCCAAGTTCTACTAGAAATATGCATTTTTTCAATGAAATTAAATATATGTCAAGTAGCCTATTATTGTTACAAGAAATTTCTATCTCATTATTAAGTATGTTTATTATGAAAATTATATTTATGAATTCTGTATATTATCTGCATATTATATTATACTAGCTATATGACCGATGAACGAACTCGAATTCAAAAATTTAATACTTTTTTGTGAATGAAGGTAGAAAAATAAAAAATCCTAGTTTACGAATCACGCGGCGAGAGCGTCCCTACCTATATAAAAAGCAGTGTCGTCTTCGCGAGTGTCAGTATTCAAAAACGAGCCTCTCAGAACGAATCTCTGCTCGAACGCGCCGCCTAAAAAAAATCAACTTCTACGTCGTTACTATGCGCGATAGCCTATAGAACTATTTAATCAGCCAAGTGTGAATGAGTGTGTGTGTGTAAATCTGTGTCAAGAAAAGAAGAGAAGAGGGCCCTCGAAGCGAAGCTACGGAACCAAACTGAGGTTGGTGAAATTATCTGCTTTTCCCGTCTTTATTCCCGAGATACAGTCCATTCAACTTAAATGAGAGGTTTTCTTATTTTTAATCTCCACCAGACGGCGCGACGATAGACACTTCTAGATTTTCTATTGGTTCCCCACCGATCTGAAATTATCTGTAGGTTGGCATCAGGGCTTCATAACGTTATCGAATAACAGAAAAAATATCGTTACGTACCGTTATTTTCATAATGGTAGCCAGATAACGTCATTTTTTTAACGATATTTAGTAAAATAACGTTATATTTACCGTTATTATTATAACGATATTTTTTCGTTATGTTTAAACGAAAAAATATCGTTATAATAATAACGTTATTTTCTGGTACCAGGTATGCGATCGTGCACGGTGCACTAAATCTCACTCGCAGCCCACTTTTTTGTGAGATTTGTGTGAAAATACAAAGAAAAAAATTTAGAAAATTTTCCCGCCTGTCATGACTTTCTTGACGGACTATAACGTTATCAAAGAACATATATTTACCGTTATAAATCCTAAATAACGTTATAACATTAACCGTTATTAATATCAATTTTTAACGTTATTTTTAATATCGGGTAAATTTTCATAACGTTATTTAAGCCCTTGAAGCAGTAACGTTATGAAAAAATAACGTTATTTGAAGCCGTGGTTGGCATCACGGATACATATTGGTTGTTTCTAAAAAATATCAGTGTACTGTCAAGTGTGGCATAAATCAAAATATCTTAAACCTAAGCGATCATTGGCCTAAGCGATTAGGTCAGTATACTGGTAACAGTTTAGGAACACGCAAATTGTCAAACTGACAACTGATAGAGTTTTGGCGGGCATGTCATGGGCATGTCACTTTCAAACTCCTACTTTTTATTGTTGGTGTGGTTTTTATTATTTTTTCCCAATTTTGATGTTCATTATTGGTAAAATATTAGCCATGAAATACCCGTTTACTGGCACAAGTGCAGATAAAATGTTGTCAAAACCAAAATGTATAATTCCTGTGATATTTGGTGTGAATATCGGTAAATAGGGCTATTTCTTCCGTGAGTTGAAACTAAAACATCGTTGTAATAACTTTGTTAACCTAGTCATTGGAATATTATGGCGTCGTTTTCAAATTGAAATCAAGTTTTACATTCTTTTGCCCAGTTTTGTAGCAATTATTGGTGGTATTACCGATAGTTGTCTACCCATACGCCATTTAGTTACTAAATGGAAACTGTTTGACAATCAAATTAAAAAGTTAGGAGGCGAAACTTTTTATTTTAGCAATAGCAACACTCTTTTGACATTAATTGTTCCTTTGACTAGCTGTTTTTGGCGGGAAGAGGAAGGCGCCTTTTTTTAACAATTTGGAAAAATCGTATTTAATAGTTTATATACATTAAAAGTACTTTAAAAGTACTTTTATATAGTATATGCAGGACGAGAGCGAACTATAAATCTTCGTCATCGACGAAAAGGAAAATAGATGATATCTCAGGCGATAAGTACAAACCCTTTAGTAAGCCTTCGTATTCTAGAAAATATCCTGACAATAATTGCAGCGGAGAATTTATTGTCTTCGTCGAACATTGTAATGATACAAAAATAGGAAACATGAACCCCCTTAGCCTTTCGAAAATTTTCAAAAACGCAAAAGGAGTTTATGAAAGAGCTAGAATAAGCGCCCGCAAAATAAAAATAACTTTCAAACAAGCGGCATTGGCTAATGATTTCCTCAATGCATCATTTATTCAAGAAAACAATCTAAGAGCATATATCCCAGCAGCCTCTGTGGAAAGGGTTGGGGTAGTTAGGTACATTCCTAAGGAAATTAGTAATACGGATTTATTTGAAAAAATAAGTAGCGATATTGACATAACTGGTATAAGTAGATTTATGAAAAAAGAAAATAATACATTTGTTCCGTTAAATACTATTACCTACTGTTACCTTTTCTGGCACTGTATAACCACAATGCAATAGGCTACTTGACCTATTTTTTTTCTTCATTCTAATCGGTTCCTAATCATTCATTTTTACTAAAAAAACTAATATTTTAATATTTTAAACAGTAGAAACCCATAAAAATGTTGATCGAAAAATATGCCTTTTATATGGCGCCGAAAACACTGTCCGCCATTGTACCGCCATAGTGTGACGTCATGTTTTTTGTATTTTATACTTTCTTTATTGAAAAAGTTTTATGTGCTAAATGTACGAGTCTAACAGTGCTTAAAAAATTAAAAAATAATTTAGAAATCATTTCTAATGTTGAACACTTTTGTAGAAAAGTTTTGGCCATTTCATTTCCTAACTACAATGAATGGAGATAATATATAAAACTGATGTTTTATTTGAATTATTCAAGAAAATACATTTTATAAATCTTTCTAGGCTTATTCATATTATTTATGTACAAATAAACTTACATATAACGAGCGCGATAAATAAAAGATATTAAATTACAAATGGGATGACGTCACATCCAGATCGGAAGTACCGCAAAAGCGTTTTCGTCAGTACAATTCCTATTTTCATAAAATCATATTTTTAAATCGACTTTATTTATCAATCATAAGCTTTTATTTCACGATAAGGGTGAAATACAGTTTCCTAGGCCAAGTTCTACTAGAAATATGCATTTTTTCAATGAAATTAAATATATGTCAAGTAGCCTATTATTGTTACAAGAAATTTCTATCTCATTATTAAGTATGTTTATTATGAAAATTATATTTATGAATTCTGTATATTATCTGCATATTATATTATACTAGCTATATGACCGATGAACGAACTCGAATTCAAAAATTTAATACTTTTTTGTGAATGAAGGTAGAAAAATAAAAAATCCTAGTTTACGAATCACGCGGCGAGAGCGTCCCTACCTATATAAAAAGCAGTGTCGTCTTCGCGAGTGTCAGTATTCAAAAACGAGCCTCTCAGAACGAATCTCTGCTCGAACGCGCCGCCTAAAAAAATCAACTTCTACGTCGTTACTATGCGCGATAGCCTATAGAACTATATAATCAGCCAAGTGTGAATGAGTGTAGGCCAAGTTCTACTAGAAATATGCATTTTTTCAATGAAATTAAATATATGTCAAGTAGCCTATTTCTTAGATGGATGGAGATATAAGGTTCATAATTATATACCTCCAGTTCTACAATGTTTTAAATGCTTACTTTTCAATCACTTTGCAAAATATTGTTTTAATGAACAAGCATGTTCTAAATGTGCAGAGAATCATTCCTATAAAGAATGTGCATCAGAAGTTTTAAAATGTAAAAACTGTGGAAGTAATCACCTAGCTATTTCTAAGGAGTGCCCAATTAAGGCTTCTAAAATTAAGAAAAACATATCTTTGAGAGATAATAATTCTACTTTCTACATAACAAATAATTTAACATCTTTCCCACCTCTGACAAAAACTAAACCTCAAAATGTTAAAATTGTACCAGAAAAGATATCAGCCCAGGACATTATTAATAATCAAAAAATTTTAGAAGCCATAATAAGCACTTTGTAAGTATAGGAAATTCTAATGAGATTAATACTACAACACATATTAAACAAACATTCATTAAAAACTTTAATAAGTAATGGATAGTATTAATATTGTACAGCATAACATCCAGAGTTTAAATAATAAAAAACATTTACTTCAATCACTCTTAATAGATAAAGAAATAGATATAGCTTTATTAAATGAAACATGGCTGAAAACTTCAAGTCCTCGGATTCATTTCCCTGGGTATAATTTCATTTTTAAAAATGCTTCAAATGAACACTGAGGAGTGGCAATAATTATTAGGAATTCTATAAAGTATGTGCAGCATCTGACTCCAAATTATCAAGATATACAGTCTGTATTGCTATAACCATAGAAACAGGTATAGGTTCCATTAAAAAACAATAATTAACAATCTTCCTAAACCTATTATCATATCGGGTGATTGTAACTCCCATCACATAGCTTTTGGTTGTACAATAAATAATACAAGAGGACGAGACTTGTATGAAGTTATAGATGAATATAATTTATGTATTTTAAATACAGGTTGTGCTACTACAGTAAGTAGACCAAACAATAACACTTCTGCAATTGATGTTACACTATAGTTTGTTCGTTTTATGATGATATGCGTGACACATTATAATTGACAATAGTAGGGAAGTTATCTAAAAAAAATTAATCGAATAATTTAAAAATATCGAATCACTTCGTAAAGGAATAGCAATCGAAATTATCGATTTCGTACTGATGTTTCAGAGTGACGCCGGCGATTTAAGATGGCCGCCCTTTTTTATCGATTTGATTTCGATTCAACTGTGTCAATCTCTATTGACATAAGTTCCGTTTCATGCATCTGACATTTTTCAAATATTTTCGTAACAATAATTTTATACTCCTATTTCAAAGTTAATATTTATAATTTTATATCAATAAATTAGCATTTAGCAACTTTTCATTTTTATTCATTTACAATTACAGGAACCATTTATTTTTGTAGATGGAATATAATTTATTACATTCTGATTTTTTTTGTTTTCTTGTAAAAAAAATCCGTAGCAAGGAATATGAGAACTGTCACCGATATCATCTTAGAACGAACAAACTATAGTGAGCCCAGAGCTGGCTCCCTATTGTGAATGGTATGTCGGTGAGGATCCGTTGGGAAGTTATCACTTTCCAACTTTTACAAAACTTAATACTTCTCCTATGCAATATGACATAAATAAAAATGTAAATAAGTATTTATTCAAAAAAGCTAACTGGGATAAGTTCTTTAATATGTCAAATGATTTATTTCAAGATTTTGAATATAATTTACAAAATCCTTTAGAAAGTTATAATCATTTCTGTGATCTACTAAACACTTTAAGAGATGAATGTGTTCCAAAAATTATAATAACTAATTCATCTAAAAAAATTTAAAAAAGGGTACCTGCTCCGTGGTGGAATGATATTTGTGATAGGGCTGTAAAGGATTGTGGAGAAGCTTTGGAAAAATATAGAAATAATTTGAGTATGGAAAATTATATAAATTATAAGAGATTGCATATGCATTCAAAAAAAGGATTATAAAAGAGGAAAAGAGAAAAAGTTGGCAAAATTTATGCTCTACATTTAATAGATCCACCCCAGTCACAAATATTTTGAATTTTATCAAAAAATATAAGCGTGTAGATTCTAGCATAAATAGTAAATGTGATAGTTTTGTACCAGAATTTTTAGACAAATTTACAAATGATGAAGTATGTGACAGTTCATTAGAAGATATATTTAAAAGTAATAATGATAGTGAATATTTCAACTTTTTCATGAAAGATTTTAGCTGGGATGAATTTCATAGTTCCTTAATGTCAAGAAGAGATTCTACTCCTGGACTGGATAATTTACCATATTTAATGATTAAAAATGTACACAAAAACGCACAAGTAGTTCTTCTTAATATCTACAATCACTTATGGTCCAAACAAGTTGTTCCCGACGAGTGGAAAACTCAGTGTGTTTTGCCCATTCTGAAAGAAGATAAGCCAATCCATGATCATAATTCTTACCGTCAAATATCACTCACTTCATGCATAGGAAAAGTTTTTGAAAATATGATAAAAGTTAGGTTAGACTACTTTACAGAAACTAATTCAATATTACCAGATTTTCAGCTAGGTTTCCGTAAAGGAAAAAGTACAGTTGATGGCTTTGTTTCATTTCTTAATGATATTAAGAATTCTTTAATGGCTCATTCAAATGCAATTTGTGTATTTTTAGATGTGCAAGGAGCATACGATAATGTTAATTTGTCTGTACTTATAAAGGTTTTAAGTGAATTGGGCATTCCTGGTAGATTTTTAAATTGGATATATAGATTCTTGAATCACCGTCTTGTCTATGTGAAATTTAATGATATACTACATGGTCCAAAATTTGCACATAAAGGCTTAATGCAAGGAGCAATATTGTCTCCAATCCTGTATAATTTATATACATCACAAATTTGTAAATATGTAAAAGTATTAGGTGTTAATGTTCTACAATATGCTGATGATATTGTTATATATTGTATTAATCGTCTACTACGCTCGGCCAATTGTAATATTAATTTAGCTCTTAAGCAACTGTTAAATTATTACAATAACGAACTAAAACTAAATATTAATTCTTCAAAAAGTTCAGTTATGACTTTTGGTAAAAGTCAATGTAATGTTCAAGTTAAATGTAATAATGAAGTAATCTCAATAGTAAATGAACATAAATTTCTAGGTATAGTTTTAGATGACAAACTCAAATTTAATAAACATATAGATTATATATGTAATAAAGCTTACCAGCGACTCAACATATTGAGATGCTTAGCAGGAGTTTTTTGGGGTGCTGATCCAAAAATTTTCTCAATGTTGTATAAAAGTTTAGTTAGGAGCCACTTTGACTATAGTTGCTTAGCATATATTAATGCTAGCGCTAGTCTTCTAAAAAAGTTAGATATAATTCAAAATCAAGCGCTGCGCATTATAACTGGTGCGATGAAATCCACCCCGATAAACTCAATGGAAGTTGGAACTTGTATACCTCCTTTATTCTTGAGACGACTCATGTTAGCTAAGAAATACTTTAAGATGATTGCAATTAAGTCCTCACTTCCTGTAAGAAAACTGAAAGTATCTGAGGAAATAGCTCACAGAACACTTTTACTCCTATCGGAGAAGAATGACAACTCTATACAATCAGTTTTTACTACCGCCATCTATATGCAGCCCGTACCGTACTAATCGGAAAAAAATGAGCGCGGGAAATTTCGAATTATTAGTGCGGTAAATTTAAATTCTATAGTTTTAAATGGGGGTTCTTAAAGGGTATTTTTTTAGTTGTAAGAAAAACTAAATAGGTAAACCTATTATTCGGACTGTCGTTTACCTATTTAGCTTTTCTTACAACTAAAAGTTTACATAATATGAAATAAAACAAATAGGTATATTAATAACATTTTGGTTTTATTGAAAGTTCACGTCTTACATTCTCCATTTATAAAATATATTACTTGAAGGAACAGACTCTTATAAAATAAAATATTACTGCTACTTACAGATATATTTAATAGAATCAGGCAATATTTATTTATACAAATATTACATACTAGATGACGCCCGCAACTCCGTTGCGCCAAAATAGTTTATCGCGAAGGAACCATACATTTTTCCGGGATAAAAAGTATCCTATGTCCTTTCCCGGGACTCAAAGTATCTCCATGCCAAATTTCAGCAAAATCGGTTTAGCGGTTTTAGCGTGAAGACAGACAGACACACTTTCGCATTTATAATATTAAGTATGGAAGTATGGAATAAAAATTATGTGTAGAACTTTGTGAATCAGTTTTTCTTACATTTTGTTCAACCATACATTTCACTCAACATTAAATTTAAAATGCTATACTTGGCAAAATATAACATATTATTATATTTTCTGTGGAGAATGCTTACTTGGTATTTTGTATGCAATTACTGGTGTAAAATAATTTTCATTTTAAGTTTTAAAGAAGAAGTCGAAGCTTCTTCAGCAAAAGAACGGTTTTTTAAAACGCAGAATCTCTTTATGCATATAAAAAACACACAGTTAATAATTGTTTCCAAATTGTTATCTTTGTGTAAATTGCATGGTTGAATAAAATCAAACTTGACAATACTATTTATGCGATCTAAAATTTTTATCTTTTTTTTTTAACAAAGGCATTATCTTTTAAAAATTATTAATAACTGATGCACATAACTCTACACAGAAAATAAAATCTTTATGGGCATAATTTAAAGCTTGAGAATCCGTTCCATATTCCCTGTTTGCGACAAAATTGTGTGTTATATCTATGTTATCACTAACAAATATTTTTCTACATATTTCACAATCCTTCAATGGTAGTTTTCTTTAATATAAATCCCGCCACATATGCACATGCCTGTATTTCAGGATTGTTTGTGTTTATTGCTTCATCAACTTCAAAATACAGAGCATATGACGTTGAAGATGATGAAGCAGTAACAACTGAGTCTTTTTTTTCCTGCGCAGACTGCGAAACTGACAAGAAGCTATCAAAATTATTAATTATAACATTGTTGTCAGTTTCGCAGTTTCCAGTAGTTCCCATATGTGATAAATTACTAATTATGGCAGCTTTGAGCCCAGCTACAAATTGTCCGCATGTAGGGTTTGTGTTTGAGCCACAGTTCCCACGAATACACCCAAAAAGATTTTCTAGGGCATCTTGTTGGAGTCTTCTTGTAGCTAGGCCTTTCACATTATATTTTTTACTTAAATTTCTCCATACCCTTTCTACAGCATTTAGAGTCCATATCCAGCCCTCTAGCGATGGAGGTTTACGTGGACTGCCTATAAATTTTAGTGTAGAAAAAAAATGGGGCTGGTTGCTGTTAAGTTTGTGGCATGACATTTTCCTCTTCTTAAATCCGATGTTTCACTGTTTAAACAGTCAAATATTTTGTCCATATTGGCAACAACATTTGCTGTTGTTGTGGCTGCAGCTGTAAGGCTTCCTGTAAATGAAAATGAATGTATTAGAACGGAAATAGAACCTTATCTTTATTTAAATACATTTTTAAAATAGTAGGTAGTGTATTATTTGATATAAAAGTCCGCGACAAAATCCGTAATTGTTAAATCTTATAATATCATGAGTGATACTCGCGAAAACTTAAGAAATCATTAAAGTAAAAGTTGTTGATATTATTTATATAATGATTGTATCGAGTTATCTATATATATATTAATACGTGAGAGAAAAACTTTGTAACCCTTTTTACAAATTTTTACAAACTTTTAAAATGGGAAAACATACGTGCATGAAATTTCACACAGTTACAGTTTATATGGAGAAGGAGTGCATCGAGCCAATATTATTTTAAAATTATGTTTTTATCATACATTTTTTTAACAATTAAAACGTTAAACACATTACAACATACACACTAGGAAAGATGACAGGTTTTTGAGTGACAAGCCTATACATTACGAATTATACTCTTTTATTTATGGTTGAAGTCTGTTGACAACAAGTTGACGAATTGAAAATGGATTATAGTTTTTTATTGAATCTAAGGGTATGCGCGCACGGGCAACTTAGTTGCTCGGCGATTTATTTGTCTCTTTCGTGAAATAAATAAAAAACCGAAGAAAGCGTCGAAAAATAGAATATTGGGTGCATCCATTATGGAGCGATCGGCTATGTATATGAAATTTAGAGCATACCCAAAGACTTGATCGAGAGACAAATAAATCGCCGAGCAACCAAGTTGCCCGTGCGCGCATACGCTTAGATACTACATATTAGACAATGCTTACACGGCCAGTCTGAGATCAGCTGAGTCCCAGAGACAAGAATTGAAGAAAAATATGATAAAATCAATATTTTCTTACAAAATATTGACTTTATCAAAAAGGTAAGGTAGTAGTTGTAATGTCATTGAGAGTAAGGTCGAATTTCGACCATTGGGCGATCTCTAGTACATTTATGATTTAATTATACATACATACCATCAGATATTTTAGAGTACAATCCAGCTGCAACTGAATGGCTCAACACTTGAGCAGCTAAATTTACTTTCATTTTTATTGCTGCTTTGCTTCGTATTGGGGTCCAAATGGTCTTTTCTAAGGCAGGGTGCAAAAACAAAATTTGGGTTCTTAGAGTCCATTTCATAGAATTGTTTTATGTGCTCCCATTTAGCAATCCCTGTAAATAAGAAATTATTAGCAAAACAAGAAAATCATATTATTAATACGTAGTGAAAAACTTTGTAACCCTTTTTTATGAAAAATGGGGAAACATAGGTGCATGACATTTCGCACAGTTATAGTTTATATGGTGAAGGAGTGCATCGAGCTAATATTATTTTGGATTTATGCTTTTAACATACATTTTTTAACAAATATAACATTGCACACACTACAACGTACACACTAGGGACAAGCCTTTACATACGAATTGTCTAGATTTATAGTTGAAGGTTGTTGTCAAACTGAAAATAGATTTAGTTTTTTTTATTAAATCTTAAATCATAAAGTTAATATACTTATAGGTATATTACCTTTATGTCTTAAATACTGTTAGACAATTATTACTGCACGGCCAGTCTGTCATCATTTGACTTTATTAATCTGAGACTGTCGCAGGAATTATGTCTAAAAAATAATAAAGTAAATTTTTGACAATAGAATATCAATAGAAAAGCGTTGGAAACTTATAATTTATATCTGAGTCGAATTTCGACCATTGGGCGATCTCTAGTATAAAAAATTATGTGAAAATATTAGCTTCCTTAAAACCATATTGAATTTAAATTTTTAAAATTAAAACTACGCAATATTGATGTGTAGAATAATGCACTAACTTACCTCTTCCTGTCTGTAGGCTGGAGTTTATGTCTGTACTGCATTCGATATGTGGTGTGTCATAAATTGACACAATTTCTTTATTTTGTAAAGTTATATAAGGATGTTCCATAGATGCCCCCAAGATTGAAAGTGCTCTCCTGTTGACACCATCCATGTCACATACTGTAGCTGAAATATTTACACCGGCTTCATGACACTGATGTAGTACCTGAAATAATATAAATTCGATATAAGGCAATACATAACATAATAATGTAATAAGTATATATATTAATACGCGAGAGAAAAACTTTGTATCCCTTTGACGAAAAATGGGTAGGTGAATGAAATTTTGCATAGTTAGTTTATATGGTGAAGGAGTGCATCCAGCTAATATTATTTTGAAATTATGTTTTTATCATACATTTTTTTAACAAATAAAACATTACACACACTACAACACACACACTAGGAAAAATGACAGATTTTTGAGTGACAAGCCAAATTTCGACCATTGGGCGATCTCTAGTAATTAATAAATATAAGTGTGATAAATTATAATCAATACATTATAATTAATAATACCATACAATAATATAAACTTTAGTTACCTCTTTAATTATAACAGCTAATCTATCTGCTGTAACAAAACCACTAGAAAAATAATGGGCTAGAGGCTGCTTAATCTTTTTTCTTATTCCTGCTATCATAAAAACCAGGGCATAGCTAGCAATTAGCCCTGACCTCCCCTGCACACCATGATCTTGAAAACCCTCTATCGAGTCCGCTTTGCAGTCATAATTTAAATGTTTTTTTATTGACAATTCATCAAACATTAATACATATTCATTATCACTATTCTTTTGAGTTTTAACAAACTCTTTCAGGATTTTGAACACCTGTTCATTATGTCCTACACCAAAAGGGATTTTATTTAAAAGATTTTTCAATGTGCCAGGCAAGGTAAATAGCCTCCTGAGCAGGCGGTAGCATGTTGGGGATCTTTTAAATAGTCGTAAGGCTATAATCTTCTCTTCTTTTGACCACCTTCTCCCTTTTAGATGGCATTTAGTTTTTTATTTGTCCTTGTAAAAGTATTGCAAATGCTGGACTTATTTTTTTTGACAATTTTTTTACTGAATTGTCTGCCTCAATTTCTTTTAAAATATTTATTTTTAATTTCATTTTCTTCAGACGATTTTGCAGCAGACATATTTTTCCCATATATTTGCTGCATTTTTTAGATAAATCTATCTCCCTTTCTGTTGGTTTTGTAGTAGTATATTGTGGGCTGAACCTGATTTCAATAAGATTGAAGCTCTTCTCTCCAAGGGGTTCTCGAGTTTGAGAAGGTCCAGGTTGACACACAGGCAACTCATATTTAGACTGCAAGAGACAAATTAAATACTTAAAAAAAACATAAATTAATAGTGTGTGACCGACACTTATTTTCAATGGATAAGTAGACAGACAAAATGACAAGATACACAAATAGAAAAAAAAACATGAATTGGCTAAGAAGATGTAACCCATCAATCCACAAGCGGCAGCCGGCTGCCACATAACAATTTGAAAATATATTGTGTCTGCAATATCCAGGTTGGAGGTACGTTATTGTTATTGCAAGGCTTAATTGAAGGATACAATATATTAAATTTGACTTTCTATTTACTGTGTAGATATTTGTAATTTACAAAATAAATTGTTTAATTAATTGCATCATATGTACATGACACTTTATAAAATGGTGGCATTAGTTTTGAAAGCCACCACATACCAGTAGTTTTGAATGATGTATAAAACAGATGAAATAAAATGTCACTTACGTCACATGGGATAGCTGTCCTTGATATGAGCTTTTTACTAAGATCACAGAGTACCTTTTTATATATAGGAATAGAGGCCTATCTTCGAAGCCTTTTGTGGCAATAAGTAAACCAAAGCCATCTCTAAGTATAAGTTGTAACTAAACAGTGATAGCGGGAAATTCAAATTTTCTCCAGTACTAAATCTCAGAATAATATTTGAAGCCTTGCCAAAAGATTTTAAAACACTGCATTATTAAGACACTACAAATTTATCTCTTAACTCAAACAATATTATGAAATAAGAGTCTTAACTTAAACAGTGTTTTAAAATCTTTTGTGGCGAGGCTGAAAATTAATAAGGTAGGTAATTATTAATTCATGATGTAAAGAAATAACAACAATTTTCTGTCAGTAAAACGAATTTATTTTTTTCTTTTATATTTCGCATCAAAATACATTTTTGCTTTTAATTGCATGACGTCCTCGTCATCATCTACCGCCCTTCTTCCACGTAATATTTTATTAATATTTTTACAATATGTATGGATAAAAATCTACAAACACAATTGATTAAAAACTCAATTAACTTTTCTTTATGAATTATGCATTTTAGATAATCAAAATCAATCAACATTAATATAATTGTTTTAATAAATTCTTTTAATAATCTAATTTCAATTTTTTTTTGTAAAACTTTATAAATTACGTCTTGCATCTCGGAAATATTTGCTACAAACTCTTTTGTAGGACTGCAAAGCCACCGTTTTTTTTCAAATTCTCTGTGAGATATGTATTCACATGAATTTTTATCAATTATATTTTTTTTACAATCTGAGCATTTTTTAAATATTTTTACTTTACATTTTTTTGCAAAATATCCACTGCAATACTGCAAGCCTGCTTTTACTTTTTGATTTTCAAATTTTTCTTCTAAAGAAGTGAATTTAATATCTGAAATTATATCAAAATCTACACTTACACTTTCATTTCTTTGGGCCTCACAGTCCTCATTGATGACGAGGGCGTATAAAGAAGAAGCTATATCGTCTTCACAATTTTTACCTGGGGAATGGACACTAGATAGACTGTTTATTAATAATGCCGCAAATGCCGCTTGAAATCTTTCAGGCGTGGGATTAGTGTTGCGACACCCATGGCTCCTGATCGAACCAAAAGTTTTCTAATGGATCTTGGTTAAGGTGTCTCATCCAAATTGAGCTTACTCCGTATTTGGTTTCTAATACATTTGTTAGGATTTCCATTCCATCTAGTGTCCATACCCAATTGTTCAATGTTGGAACCGATTCTCTATTATTTGTTACAAATTTCATGTTTCTTAACATTTTTTTAGCTTCCACCCAAATTTGGTGATGAATTGAGTTAGGCGTTACTGGTCCAAGAGCTGGTTTTGCATGCCGATATTTCTTATTGTAGCTCCCATTCATACTATCAAAAAGATTATCGAAAAATAACAGTATGTCCGCAGTCTCCTTGCATTCCTGGGGGATGATTTGCTTGTCTGAAACAAAATTATTCGATCATTACGTCATGTCTGAATGACATTTTCAAAAAGAAGATTAAAGTCCTGCTGAAATTTTAAAATAATATTATCCATATAAGTATAATGCCGGCGCCAGACATGCATCTATCGTACGAAGCTTCGTGCTATGAGACGATACCATTGGACGATATACGTAGATCGTCCAATGGTATCGTTTTAAGCACGAAGCACTACGCATGTCTGGCGTGGGCATTATAATATTAAGACGCAGGTGGAGGCGTAGCATAAATAAGAAACAAAAGATAAAGAAAATTAAACTAAATGGGGATATATTTCCTTATCTTAGATATAGATCCATTTATTTTATCGTAAATCCTTTGTGTCTCATTACCATCATTGCGCCTGTAATATACATTCTCAGTATCACCCTAAGGTTGGTTGGTAGAGAATGCCATAAGGCATTAAGCCCGCCTTTGTAAATTGCATAACGTGTGAATAAATAAATTAAAAAAAAAATCCAACACTTACCAGCAAGATATCCCATGTTTGTGGCTACAGTTCGACTGAAGAGTTGTGTTGCGTATTTTACTTTCATTTTGCTGATCTTTGCAGGCTTTACATGATTCTCGGTCAGTTTTGGAATTAATCTTATTCCTTGATAGGCAGGATTTTGATCATACAGAAGTTCTATATGTGACCATTTGGCGACTTTAGTTTCGTTATTTTTAATATATTTTAAATTTTTTGAAATTAAATTATTTCTGATACACTTTATTAGGTGAGGTGTATCATACAGGGGTATTATTTCCAAATCGTCTATTAAAAAAATATTATTTTTAGGCTCTTCACCTTTTCTAAGCCATGTGGCTCTTGACTCCTCTACTAAATATTTAATAGCATTTCTATTTCCAGAGCCTTGGTCACAAATAGTGGCAACAACTGTTAATCCCGCCTTAGTTATTTCTCCGATATATTCTTTTATTTGTTTTGCCAATTCAGGACCCTTAGTGGCTGACCTTGAGAATGTGTAACCAATTGGCTGTTTATAATTGTTAATTAAGCCTCGAATCATGAAAACCTGTGCGTGATCAGCATATTCTTTGGTGACTATTTCACCATTGTCAACAAGTCCAACAACTCTGTCCATTCTTTCATTCCACGTAGTGTCAGCATCAAGTGACATTTCGTCAAATAATAATATACATAATTTTTCAGATTCTTTCATCTTTTCAGCTCGTTTTTTCATTTGAGAAAAAATGTTTTTATTTATGCCAGCTTGAATGTTTGCATTTGAAATCAATTTTATTAACGTTTGAGGAGCTGGCAAAATGATCATTTTCCTTAAGAGGCGATAACCTTTGGGGCTTTGTTTTAAAAGTGACAAAGCCACAAGTTTTTCTTCGTATGTAAATCTTCTGCCTTTATCTTTTTTTTTCAACTCCCTTAACTGCAACATGGTAATTATTCTTCCACTTTTTGGAAGGCTTTCCAAGGCTTTCATTGTGGATGGATTGTTAATAATATTTTTTGCTATCTTGATGGCTACAGCTTGTTTTTTTATTTTGTTTTTACATTTGCTGAGCTTTATTTTAGCAGCAACAAGCTTTTTCTTTAATTCTTTCTCTGCAAATGTTATAGATTGTTTCTTTACAGTCTTGATTTTGTTCAAATCTGAAAAAATCATAAAAGGGTGTTTAAGTAGTCTAAATTCTGGTACGAAACTTATCAACATAATATATTATTAACTCAGGTACTAACAACTAGGAAGTTTACTCTTGATTTCAGTGAGAATTCTAGAGTAAACTATGTACCTATATCATATCTGGCTGCTGTTTAGCATTCGTGTTCTATTCCACTGTCCACATAAAATTTGAGTTAATAATGCAGTTTTACTCTTTAGAACAAAACGTTTACGACAGTGAAATCCATTTTTTGAAAACCCACTGTAGCATATTCTAGAATACAAAATTTGTTATAGCTTATTGCTCTAAGTGAGGTTTTGTATTAAGCATTTATGTACTATGTTTCTAAAATGATTTGCGCTTAAACCGCTAAACCGATTTTGATAAAATTTTGTATGCAGATACTTTGAGTCACTTAAAATTACATTAGATACGTTTTGTCCCGGAAAATGTACGGTTCCCTGCGCGGGAACAGTACATTTAAACTAAAATAATTTTGGCTTATGATATCGATGATATTTAGTATAAATAGATATTACATTAGGTCTTGGAGTAGGACATAGGATAATTTTTATTGACCGACTTCCAAAAAGGTCCAAGGAGGTAATACGTTCGGCTGTATGTATTTTTTGTATGTTCAACGATTACTTAGCCGTTTGTGGTCCGATTTTCAAAATTTTCAAAATTCTTATTGTGTTGTATAGAGTTTAACTCGAATTTGGTACCATGCTCACAAAAGTGGTGATCTGATGATGGAAACCTTGAGGAATCGAGGGGACTCCTTGAAATTTTTATGGAAACATAATATAGAGGTTTCGATTTTTTCTGAAGCATTTGAGGTAAATGCTACCAAAAAGTAAGACTTCGCACCAGGTTATTCCCTGGATCCGAATGTACCTAACACAACCTTTGAATGCTTATAGGTGCAGGTTCAATAAAACCAGGCCAGTTACGCAGGAGTAATTTTATAATGCCCAAGTGTGTGCGCAATACACAAGAACACTCTGGTTTCAATAAAACTAGGTCAGTTACGCAGGAGTAATTTTAGTGTCAAAGTTAGTGCCAAATAAAAAACTTAATAACGCAGTAGCCGTACATTTTTTCACGAGAGTATGTGCACACCGATTTTCATCAAAATCGGTTCAGCGGTTTAGGCGCAAATCATTTTTGTTTATCACACGGGTAGCGAACCTTTTTCCCGGATGTAAAATATCCTATGTCCTTTACCGACACATAACGTATCTGCATACCAAAATATTCGAAATCCACGTAGCGGTATAAGCAGAAATATTTTTTATTTAATGCCTGGGAACCGTAAATTTTTTCGAAATAAAAAGAAACCTATGTCCTTTCCTGCGACTCGAAGTATCTCCATACCAAATTTCAGAAGAATCGGTTCAGCGGTTTCGGCGTGACGAGGTAATTTTATAACATTTTGTTAAAATAAGAACTAATGCTAAATGTAATAAGCCCTATAGCAATTTGGCATTAACTGTTTTTATATGTTTTCTCTTGAAACTCAATGTAAAATTAAATGTTTTGTTTCCTCATAATCATAAACTACGCATTTCAACAAAAAAAAAAAAAAAACAAATACCGCACAATAGCATTTTTTTTGCTTAAAATAATCAGAAAATAATGATTATTCCAAAAAACCTTAACACACCCATTACTCAAAACTAGTTCGATATGGGATGGCACACGAATGTTTAACAGCATCCATCTATGGATACTAATGTAGGTATTTCAAATTCGCAATAAAAAAATATTATATTATGTACTATCGAGGAAATTGATTCCTAGGCAGTTGATGGACCTATGTCATGTCAATTCAATGTTAGCTGTGATCGGTTTCACGACCAAATTACTTAGGTCCGCCATCTGCCTAGGAACCAATTTCTCTGATAGTACATACCTACTTATATATTACATAAAATAATACTGCAAAAAAAACTCTTTTGGAATATTTCAGGTGGGACTCGAACCCACATTTTTGCATTAGCATAGCTATTTTTAGGCAAATAAGTAAGAACTGGCCTAAATGGCTTAGGTTTTTTCTTTCTTGCTAGTAAAAATCTTTAATTTATAAGTATTATGTACCTTTAGCACAACCAGTTGCGCAATGTGGATGTTTCACTGTTACTGAGGGGACAGTAGAATGAGAATTTTCTTCCATACATTTATTTCCTTCAAGTACATTTCTATCAAACTCTGTAATAAAATCAAAAAAAAAATGTTTTATTAACAGTATAGTAAATATAATATATTTTTGTTCTTTGATTCTACTTGGTTGCAGTTGGTTTTAAATATGACAAATGACATTTATTCTAGTGATCTATGGCCAATTTATGACAACTTTGAAGGTTCTATAGAGAAAAAATATTTGGTAACAACCGGACACATCTATGGTAAGACTGACTTTCTTAGTTTTTTAGAAAAGAAAACGGACTTTTATAAAATTTATACAGATGGGTCGAAAACTATAGATGAGGTTAAATCAGCTTATTATGATGAATTTCTGGATGTTACTAAATGTTTTATGATCAGTAATATGTGCTCTATTTATACAGCCGAATGCTGTGGCATTTATATGGCATTACAGTATATTAAAACCTTTTTGACCTATGTAAATAAGTTTCTTATAATATCAGTATTAAGTGTCTTAGTAGCTAGGGAGTAGTAATTTAAGTTTCAAATGCAATTATATTATTTTTAAGATAAAAAACATATTACATGAATTAGTATGTATGTATGTATGTATGTATGTATGTATGTATGTATGTATGTATGTATGTATGTATGTATGTATGTATGTATGTATGTGTAGTATGTATGTATGTATGTATGTATGTATGTATGTATGTATGTATGTATGTATGTATGTATGTATGTATGTATGTATGTATGTATGTATGTATGTATGTATGTATGTATGTATGTATGTATGTATGGTT